>JAUPFV010000005.1:1643669-2152983 GCA_036936605.1 Limnanthes douglasii subsp. nivea | reverse complement strand
GGCTCAGGGATGATCACCATTTTGACAGGCCTTTACAACAATTTGGTGGCTACTATAAGGGATAGCCCATATGAGCTTCTGACCTCAAACCATGATGGCTCTCCTTCTGTTTAGTGTCAAGTGTTCGAAAGACAACCACCTTCCTCTTTCCTCCCCCATCAACAAGGTAACCCTAAGCCTATCGATAATAAACCCCTTCCCCTTGGTCCAAGAATCACTGTTCCTGTTCAGGACCTCCCTAGGGTTCGTTTTGGGTACGCCTCCCATTCATCGAGCAGCTCTGGCCCCATCTCAGTGAATCCATTTTGGGATCGTTTGTTGAGAATGATCTTTGGTCTCACTGTGAGTAACGTTCACCCTCCCTAAGTAAGCCACTATCCCCATTATCTGATTACCCCCCTTCTCGAGCTTTTGACATTCGCGATCCTAACGAAATCAAGCACAACTCGATTGTCAACTCGGGTCAACTTCTGTTTAAGCTAGGCCAGCAGTATAGTGTTAAAAATATAAGCCAGAGGTCTGATATGAAGAGTGGTCACCCATCTTCTTTGCTGGGCCAACAGTATGGTGGTAATAGTTTGGTCCAGAGGTCTGGGTTGATGGGCCAGACTTCTAAGTTTGTTGGGCATACCAAAATTATCTCCTTTGTTGGGCTGGTAGAAAATAAATAAAAAGGTTTACTTGGAGCCGACTCTTCCTACAAGCCTTATTCCATTATTAGGAATTTTGGTAATGCCGGTAAAGTCCCAAAGGGAAGAAAGTTCTTAAATAAATTGGCCCAAATCCAAAAGCTCATTCAAAGGTCTCAAGCTCTCCCTCCACAAATTTTAACACAATTGGGTTGAAATCTCGGCCACTTGCTCAATCTACCTCATCCTACGCTAGCATTGTTAAGGGAAAATTCGATAACCGCACTCCTTTGGTCATTGGTCTTAACTATATGGATCATGATGGAGTAGATTTTATTTTAAATGAGTCGACTATGGGCTCTCCGGATTTATGGAAGGCTTGTTTATCGGGGTATTTCCTTACTCAACCCCAAAACTCTAACCTTCTTAAAGCCAACGTGGACTCTTTATGGAGACAAATTGGTCTTTTGGATTTTAAGTCTCTTCCCGAAGGTTATTTTCTATTTAAATTTGGGTAAGAAGAGACGGCTAAAATAATGTTGGATCAAACCCCTTGGAATTTTGGTGGGAACTTGATCATTCTCAAGAATTGGGCTCCTCTTTCCACCCTCATCAAAGACCCCCACAAGGAAATCCCTATTTGGGTCAAAGTTTTTAATCCGTCTTTGGAGCTTTAGACTGTTGAGGGATTTAGTAAAATCAGATTGGTATTAGGCACTCTTTTATATGTGGACAATGGAAAAACTCCGCTTTGCTCGTATTTGCATTATGATTTCTGCGGGCACCAAAATCTGCTCTGAGCTCACTTTCAAGATTAGTAGAAAATTCATTACGGTGAATTTTGAGTATCAAGGGCTTCCCCCTCAATGTGAAAATTGTGTTGTCTTTGGACACTCCTCCCGTCTTTGTAAATTGGAGCATCCAAACTTCCTTCGAATCCTTCCTCGTTTGCCCCTTCGGATGAGTCTGATCCTTCTGAGATTGAGCGAGAGCAACTTAGTGGACAACGTCTTGATATCCTTGAAGAAGCCAAGGAGGTGGAAAGTGGTGAGGAGGTTAACTCGCATCCTAAAAGGCATCATCTCACAAATGCTTAAGATAAGGGTTTTTGGATTTGTCCTCCGACATGACCATCGTTTAAAGAAATGTAAGTATTCTGATTTATGAATATTGCTTCTTGGAATGTTAGGGGATTAAATGACCCTGTTAGACAAAAAGATGTTACCGATTTTATTATTAGTAATAATATCTCCTTATTAATTCTATTGTATAAAGTAGATTCTATTTATAAGAATATGGCTCCTTTTTGGCATGTCCTTACAAATCACTTTTCTCACTATCTAGGTAGAATTTGGATTATCTGGAACCCTAGTGTCATCACTATAACTAAAGAGTCCCAGTCCCCTCAGTATATTCATTGTTTAGCTACGGGTCATGCTTCTTTTAGATTTACTGCAATTTATGCTTCCAATGAATCTGTGGATAGAACTCCCCTTTGGAATAACTTGTCTATCATTTCCATGGTAGACAAGCACATTCCATGGGTTTTGCTTGGGGATTTCAACGTCATTCGTCACCCTAATGAGCGTATAGGTTCCTCCGATAATTGGACTTCTGCTATAGTTGATTTTGAATAATTGCTGCTTCCATAGTGAGCTCAGCGATCTCAGATCTATTGGTTTCATTTCACATGGATTAATAAACAGCCTGACCATCCGATTCTATCCAAGATTGATAGAGTTCTTGTCAACCCTATTTGGGATGATGTATTCCCAATGTATTACACTCACTTTGGTTTTGTTCGATCCTCTGACCATACAACCGTTACGCTTAACCTCGGGTTCCCTCGTCCTAAGCGTAAAAAGCCTTTTAAATTCTTCAACATGTGGCAATCTCACCCGTTTTTCAAAGACATAGTTAATAAGAGTTGGAATAGACCCATTGCTTCTTCTAGGATGAGTCTGGTCACATAAAAACTTCTTAGGCTGTAGTTCGTGCTTGTGGGACTCAACCGAAAATAGTTTAGTAACATTAGCTCCAGAGTCGTAAGTTCTCAAAAAAGACTATTTCAAGTTTAATCCAATCTCGTTTGTAATCCGCTCAATCCTTCTCTTATTTCAGAAGAATGCGAAGCGTCATCAGCTTTTATCTTTCTTAGTAGAACCAAAAAATCATTTCTTAAACAAAAATCTATAGAAAACTGGATCAAGCTTGGTGACAAAAACACTAAATTTTTCCATAATAGTATTAAGGATCCACTTTTCCGTAATAAGATTATTTCCATCACTAATGAGAGCGAAGTTACTGTCTCCACTCATGCTAGTGTTTCAAAGGTTTTAGTGAAATACTTTGAAAACTCTCTCGGTACCAGGCATTCTGCCGGTTATCCAGGCCTATAAACTGTTTCCTCTATTCTAACCTCTAAAGTTACCAATACAGATAAAGAATCTATGATTCGTGAGATTTCTTGCGATGAGATAAAATCCGCTCTGTTCAATATTAATAGTAAAAAAGCTTCGGGTCCTGATGGATTCAAATCTTGCTTCTTCAAAATTAATTGGAGCATTGTTAACCAAGGCATCTGTAATGGTGTCCTTGACTTATTTCATTCTGAATCTCTAGAGGCCTCTTGGAGCTCCACCTATATAGCTCTCATTCCTAAAAAGGACTCTCCTTCTGGGCCTGCTGACTTTAGACCCATTACTCTCTGTAATGTTAGTTACAAGATCATATCTACGATCTTAGCCAATAGAATTAAAGATTTTTTTCCTTATCTTATTGATAATTCCCAGTCGGCTTTCGTAAAAGGAAGAAATATCTCTGATAACATCCTTCTATCTCAAGAACTTTTGAGGGGGTACCACTCTAATCGTAGAGACAAAAAGGTTGCGCTCAAAAACGATTTAATGAAAGCCTTTGATAATGTCAGATGGCATCTCATCTTTGATATTCTTGTAGTGATGCATTTCTCTGATAAAATAATCACCTGGATCGTCAAATGCATTTCTTCTCCTTCTTACTCCATCAATATTAATGGAGATCCTCATGGTAAATTCAAAGGACGGAAAGGTCTGAGGCAATGAGATCCGCTTTCCCTCTTCCTCTTTGTACTTGTCATGCAGGTTCTTTCCAGTATTTTTAAGGAGAAGAGTCAAGGCAAGAAGTTCCGTTTTCATTGGAAATGTCAAAAGCTCAAAATCATTAATCTATGCTTTGCAAATGATCTAATGATTTTTTTGTCATAAAGACGTTAATTCCATACTTCTTATCAAAGAAGCTCTAGATAAGTTTTATACTTTCTCAGGGCTAAGAGTCAACCCATCTAAAAGTCATATCTTCTTTTCGGGTATTGATGAGTCCCTCAAGTTGGATCTTAGCACCATCATCGGATGCCCGGAAGGATCTTTACCAGTTAAATATTTAGGTGTGCCCCTTCTTACTAGCCGTCTCACCCACTTAGACTGTTGCCCTCTTCTCCACAAAATTACATCTAGAATTGAATCTTGGACCTCTAAGCATCTTTCTTATGCATGTAGACTTTAGCTTATTAAGTCTGTCTTATTCGCTGGTAAGGTCTACTGGTCTTTTATTTTTATCCTTCCCTCAAAGATTATCAAAGAATTGTCTCAGTATCTTCGTCGTATTCTATGGTCGGGCTCGGCAATGAAAATCCATGTTGCCAAAGTAGCATGGGCTACGGTCACCTCGCCCACTATAGAGGACGACCTTGGGATTCTCGACCTAAAAATATGGAATCAGGAAGCTGTCCTAAAACATCTTTGGTCTATCATCAATAATAAAAATCACTCCATTTCGAGTGACTGGATTAAGATGGAAAAAAATTAAAAATAATAATTTTTAGAACCTCCCGATGGGATCCTCGCCCTCTTGGATCTGGACGAAATTCTTTCGTCTCCATCCTTAGGCTTGTAAAATGTGCATGGTGGCAATTGGAAATGGTTCGAGTACCTCCTTCTGGTATGATCCATGGCTCATCTCTTCTTTGCTTGCTTTCCACTATGGCGAAAGTATCATCAAAGACTCTAGACTTGGGAAAAACCTCAAGGTCTCGGATATCATTCTCAATGGGAACTGGAACTAGCCATCTAATATTAGATCAGCGAATGCTCGAAATCACGCCAACCTGTTGGAAATCCACAATCTCATTCTCTCCCTCCCTCGTCATAACATCTTCTCCAACGATATTACCTTCTGTAAGGCGAAAGAAGGGTGCACTTCCTTCTCCATCAAGGACACGTACCAAGCCATTCAGTTGCCCAACCCTAAAGTAGGATGAGCCGGGTTAGTTTGGAATAAATCCAATATTCCTCGTCATTCCTTCATCTTATGGCTTGTTATTTTGGGCAAGCTTGTCACCAAAGACAAGCTCCTCAGTTGGGATTATAACATCCCACCTGATTGTGCTCTGTGCAACTCTGACAATGAGACTATCTCTCATCCCATTTTTTATTGTAGCTTCACTCAGAGTATTTGGACCCATGATAGTACTAAACTAGGATTCCCCTTTACCGTCTCCTGTTGGTAGTCTTGAGTTTGTGAAGCGTCAAATTGGTCTCAATCTCGAAACCATTCTATTTGGCATTCTTGCTTCGCCGTGGTAATTTACCATGTCTGGAAGGAGAGGAACCTAAGAAATTTTGGGTCCCCTCCCACCATTGCCTCTTTGGTTTCTCACCGAATCTTTTTAGATCTTCGGTTTAGATTCCAAGGCACCAAAACTGGATGGCCATTTTAAAATTAATATTTATTATTTCACTTTTATGTGCAGGATACCCTTGGTGAGTGCAATTCGTGATCCATCATTTCTTTGATCGCTTGGATGACGGCGGATGCTGTCGCTGATGTCCATCTGTTTGCGTCGTACATTAGATTACTTGTATTGGACGAATCTTATCTTTCTACTATGATTTGATCGTTTTACTGTTTTTTATTTTGTTTCGCGAAACCGACTTTCCTTAGTCGATTATTGATGTATTTCTCGGGGTATGCCCTAAATTCTTTTATCAACCTGCTTTCAATTTATTTAATGGTTTTATACACCGAAAAAAACGATCCCATTAATTAGTTTGTTGCTATTTTAATTTTTAATTCTCAATAAATCAAAGAAATTATTTTAACCTAAATGATTTCCGGTCGATAAAGATGTATAGGGTTTGAGTGTCATATTCTTTTTATTATGGAGGTAAAAAGTTGACGGAACTAAAATTCGAAATAGAAATAGCTAAATGAAATTTCATTCAATTTTTTATTACCGAGAAAGATAACAATTGCCTACGACGATTCTTTATATTTTGGAATCTTGTAAAATGGTTTTATTATCATTTTTAAAAAAATAATAAAAAATAATAAAATCTGATTGCATGAAACAAAATCTACAATATGATATTATTCTTTATTACATATTAAAATAATATTGAACAATAAATCTTAATATATCTTTCATATATTATTTTTTAACAAAATGGTTTAAAAAATAAAATAAAATAAAATCAACTTTAATATTTTAGCGATATCTTAGAAGATACATAGAAATAAAATAAAATTTATTATATAAAAAATATATATTTGAAAAATAGATTGGAAAAAAATAATATTTGTTATATAAAAATTATTTTTCAAAAATAAATGTAAATCCTAATATATTATTTTTAAATGATATTTTTTTTAAATAAAACATAACAAAACCAAATTTAATTTTTAATTTTTGAAAAGATACTTGAAAATAAATCAATTTTTTTATATAAAATCAAATATGTATCATACATAGTGTACAATATAAGTAAATTATTTTATTCAAAAAATTCAAAAATATTTCAATATATACTGTCTAACAAATATGTGTGTATAGAGATTAGAAATAAAATCAATTATTTTATATAAATAAATTTTAATATATTACTAATTTAAAAATAATTTAGACAAATAAAATGATTTTTTTAATATTTAAAATATATTTTAAAAAATATTTTAAAAAATATGATTGAAGTAAATACAAATTTCTAACAAAAAAGTAAATGTATATTCTTCCATTAATAAATTTAAAAACAAACATCTATACATGCTCTTGTAGAATAATGTTTTTTATTTCTCCAGATGAGAAAAAGAAAATCTTCTATGAAAGTTTTTTCAATGAGAGGTTATATTTTCTTTTTCAAATTTATTTGTTTAAAAATATTTATGTTTAATTTATAGTACTTATAATAAAAATAGATTTCTAAAACTATTTCCAATAATAATATATTATATTTATAATTCTGTAAATAAGCAAATTACTCAAAAGAAAAGAAAGAAATATACAAATCTTGTAAAACTGGGTTGGTGAAACACTTCGTGTTTTTTCTTTTCTCCATCTTTAATTTCTTTAGTTGCAATATATCGTCTCCCTGAGTCCTTGATACAAACAACTCATTACCTTCTAAATATAATTACTAGAATAAGACAAAAATAAAAAAAATTGAATTTGAGAAGAAAGAATAAACAAAAATAAAATGAAAACAAATTATTGCAAAAAAAATAAATAAATTTGAGAATATTTACAAAATCAACTGATTGAGTTTTATCTGTTGTTCTAACCTTCTAGATATTGACATTGAGATGCAGACTACATCCCGCGATTTATAAATATCTCAACTTAAAATTTTTCTTAAGAATATCTATTATCCAAGATTTTTAATTAAAAATTATCTTTAAAAATTATCTTTATTATAAAAAAACACTATATGACCCATATTTTGGGTCAAAGGGGTCTGCCCCTTTTACCCAGTGTACATCCACCAAAAGATTCATATTATAAGTTGATATTGATAAAAGATAGAAAGTATCAGACAAATAAAGTAACTAAGTAGCAGATGTATATAGTGGTATCGTAAAAAAATTGACAAATGGCAAGAAAATATATATTGGGGGAAACGATTGTCAAAACACGTGTAGTGGATGATTGAAGATGTAAATAATTTAGAGATTATAACAGATATGAGAAAGATGTTATGTATTACTAAATTACCTATAACAGTTATCGGTAATATGTATTAATCTTTTGTAATAGATGACCGATACATGTCATGAGATACACATGTCATCTATCCTTATAAATTAGGAATAAAGTAGCTATAAATAAGTTATCCAAAGTATGATTCATTGATTAATAATACTAGTCTTGATCATTTTAATCTTATCTTTTTAGTGATATCTTAAGGAAGAAAACTCTCTTAGAATTTTTTTGACGACGTCTATGACAATGTTGCTTCAAAAGAATTGTTCTTTTCCAAAATGATGACAACTATATCGGGAGTGGATAAAGGATCACGTGGGGGAAACATACACGGATCTCTAGTAGTAAATTCTCAGAATGTTGCTTCGCTAGCTCGTGGGAACAACAATATGCAAGAGATTCCAACGGTTATTCCAATAACACTAATAACAAGGATTTCAATTCAATAATATATACCATCCAATAATTTTGGCATCAGCTTATTGCTCACGAAGCATTGAAATATGAAAATAAAGTCATTGGATAAAAAGAAAACCAGCTCTAAAAATATTCTGAAGGATGTCATGGATTCTATGCATTAATCATGATTTTCCTACTATGATAATTCAAATCAATGGTATACTCAATTGAATGCACTAATAGCAATTGTTTATGGTAATACAATATATCAATTTAATTACCGTATTTATAGAGCTATGTTCACTTCGACTCATGAGGGGAGCCTATAATATTATTGTGCTTATGATACTGATCATTGACATTCAATGGGTGATTGATTGTAATCGGAAGATAAATTTCAAAGTGATGCAATAAAATTAGAAGAAGAAAAAAAGATAAAGAAACCCAAGAACATATGTTTCTCTTAGAGTCACTCAAAAACCCTAAACAAAATGAGGAAACATAATAAGTATATAAACTATATTTTAATCAAATATTAAAATAAATATATTTGATTAGCTATTAAAAACAAATCCATAAAAATCTTAAAAAATCCAATAAAACAATAGAACAGTAATTCAGGACCATAAGCAGTAGTTTAAGGTCCGAATTTTGTGACAGATGTACATATACCATCACGCTTTTCCCAATTCTTGGGCTCGTAAGACGTTCAAATTGAGTTCCCGTGGCGCCTATATATGATAACCGAGTTAGTAATAAGACCTATTTTCATTTTTTTAAAACTACATAGTTATGGGTCATATGGTCTACATCAATCTCTCTCGGTTGAGAAGAATTTGCCCTCGAATTCTCAATGTGATTGTCATCAACCGACTCTTTAATTTCTTCACTAAATTTTGCTTTTGTTTGTCTATTAATTTATTTTGGTAGACGTAGCCACACCGAGTAAACAACTGATACATCAAAAGTGATCAACGATGAATATATGTCAAATTGCCATGACGATATGGGTGGTGGTAGTTTTGGAGGCTTCAAACCAATAATAAAAATTGTGTTGATCAAATATTTGGTATTATTATTACATACATTATTGACATGTTTTTCTGTTTGTGGTACCAAAACATGAGGTAGTATGTAATCGAAAGTCATATCAATGGTAATAGATTGATCTACTAATGCAACTTCTGATAAAATAAAAATTATTTTATTCTTCCCAAAATCTCTATACTTATCTTTCTTATCTTCAATCCAGATTTGATTTTAGAATCAACCAAAACTCCTCTATGTTCTAATCTAAAATCTAACATTTTATTTATTAAATACTATCATTTTCTTCTTCCATACCACACAACTCATTCAACCCATCAACAAACTGATTCATTTCACTTTCAAACCTTATATTTTTTTTATCTTATCAATCGAAATTTTACTATTTTTATTTTTAACACTATATCCTTTTTTATTCTTAGAATCAGAGAAAACATCACCAACCCAATTTCGATATTAGAAATTGAAAGATACGAAGGATTATAATTGTTTTATCTTATCGGAAGAAAGTGATTTTTATCTCGATTGCTCCTTATCCCCTAAGACAACATCTAGATAAATAAGTTTCTCTTTGATCCGACAATTGGTAACCAACTTAAACTCTTTTGTTAACTGGTTAATACGATCATCATCGAAACACCTAGTGTGCATAATCATACCCAAACGATCTTCGAGATATTCACAACCGTAGATGTTGTTTTCTTCTTTAGAGCTTGAATCGGAAAAATTAAGCTTTGGAAACATGCTCCCCATATCTACACAACATGAATTGAGATCTGATACCAAATTGATGCAACATAAAATAAAAGAAGAACACAAGCTAAATAAAACCTAGGGTTTCAAGAAGGGTTTTTTGGATCCAAAGTCTGAATTTTATTCTCTAAAAAATAAACAACATCCAAAGTAGTGTTAAAAGTGCCTTAAATAGAAATCACTCAAAAACCCTAAGCAAAATCAGAATAAAATAAGTCAAGGTATTTTCTAATCAAATATGAACATATATAGATTTAGTTAGCTATTAAAAAACAAATCGCTCGAGACATTCAATTTAAATACCCGTGACACCCAAATTCGATACCCGAGTCAGCAATAAAGATCATTTGCGTATGTCCAAAACAACTACATAGTTGTGGGTGATATGGCCTACATAAAAAGGTTGATTGATAATAGGGGGTTGGTGGAATTTATTAAAGGAAATAAAGATAAGGACAAACAAAATGAGAAAGTCTGAAGATGCATAAAAAAGATAAGCAACACGAGTTATATACAATCTTCAGGGGAGATACATTGTCAGGAATTCTTAATTTATCAAGGAAAAATACACATGAACAATTTAAAGGTACATTTAATTGATGAATCATCTTTGCATTTACATTGAAATCCAAAGTTAACCTTTTTTTTACTAATGATTGAATAAAATATACCACTACATAAGAAGGACATTTTCAAGCTTGAGTTTCTTTTGATTTTGAAGGTTTGGTTGTTGAATTTTATCAATAAGGATTTCTTATGGACAGTAATTGGTGATGAAGAGATGGACATTATAATTGTTTTTAAATATTTTGCTACGTATTAATGATTTGGTGGTTATAATTGGGATATGCTTTAGTATGGGTGGTTATTAGATTTTATATTATGCTAAAACAAGAATTATTGGGAATAAGATGAGATATATGTTCTGAAAAAAATATTTGAAGTGTTACATAAATGCAACATGAGTTTAAATTGATCTTTATTAATTTTATTTAAAGAAATTCTAACCAATGGGTTAATAGTAATAATTCAATATTTCCAACAATAAAAAATATGACAGTAAGCCAAGCTCATCTGAAAGGATTTAGATGTTGCACGTCAAATTAAAGTGAATATGATTATAACCAAGTTTAGCTGAAAGGCGTAAGAGGCTTTGGTAGGTTGTAATGGTCTTAATTTGCGATCATGGTTAAAATACAAGCCTAGTTAGTAAAGAATAAATGGTCACACACCCCAATTAAAGAAAATATGTTTATAACCAAGTCCATCTAAAAAGAGTAAGAGATAGTGTTAGTTTTTTAAAAAAGAAATGTTATAATATATGATATAATATGTTAGTACGAAATTTGATTATATTTTCAAAAGTATTAACAAAAGAAAAAAGAAACTAATATGGTATAGAGTGTTATAAAATATTTAATTAAAAAAAAATATCATCATACTTTTGGGGAATATTACGGGGAGTATTGATTATTAACAATATTGTTAATATTGTTCGCATCATCATCAACATCGTCTTTGTTTCTAACAACATTTTTGTTGAGTAATAAAAAAATTGTTATGAGTGAGGTCACATAAAACTTGATAATTTTTAAGGAGTTCATCCCAATATAGTCTCAAGTAAATTATCATCATGTTGTTGGGGAATATGATGGAGAGTATTGATCATTTACAATGTTGTTAACATTGTTTGCATCGTCATCAGTTTCGTCTTTGTTTCTTATAACATTTTTGTTGAGTACAAGAAAAATTGTTATGAGTGAGATGACATACATCTTGATAATTCTCAAGAATTTCATCCTAATATGGTTGCAAGTAAAGTGTTCAAAGATCATCGATTTCATAAATTTATGTTATGTTTTTTAGATGACGTTCATTGATCATTTGTGCAGTTTATATTTCATTCGTAAAACTCTCTTAATTTGCTGATTATTGGCTTCTTTAAATATATTGGAAATCATAATATAAGGTTTAACTTTGTTGATTTTTTAATTGGATCCCTGAGGTTTGAAATAGGTTAATCTCGATCTTTTTTTATTTCAAGTTATTTTACAAATCTATTTTTTCTTCTGACCATCGGCTTTGAGTTGTTTCTAATTTTTAAGAGTTTGTCGTTATTCCACTGGTCTTTTACCAAATTGAATAAAGGGGATTGAATAAGTATTTAGAAGAATTAGTTGGTTTGAATTAAATTGTTTGTCGGCAAAAATGATATAGTTAAAATAAATCTATAAAGGATGTCTTATAGATAAACATAAATTAGTTTTTAAAATAAAAAATATTTGAATTTTTTTAGAAGATATTATACCTCCATGTGACATCTTACATAGATACTGATATGGAAAAGGTAAGAGTATGATTGGTCCGCGTTAATTGGGGGATTAAACTTGCTATAAATTTTCTACTGGTTAGTGTGACATTGAATTTGCAATACATTCAATTTTTGTTACTTAAGTAATAAAAAGGATTGTTATGAGCCAATTGTTAAACATACGGCTAAATGAGTTTCTTTTAGTCTTATAAGTAAGTTATATTTTCATTTGATTATACAAAATTACCTCTATATATAAAGGGTGATTTACCGATAACCATCAGGCTAGAAATTAAATTTTCAACTAATATCCATTTGAATACACAAACACGTATATCCTTCAATAATTAGTTGTTTTTAACCTTCAAAACTTCATATTTCACAAACTCTAACTCAAAAAAAAAACACGCACGCACGCACGGACACAGAATTGTTTATACTAGACTAATTTTGCAATAAAATTGCACGTATTTCTGCAACTCAAATATAATCTATTTTTCTTAAAAGGTTTTTTCAACACAGAAATGCACATATTTTTGAAACTACAAAAACTTAGTTGTTTCAAACCAAATTAACACTTATTTAAAAAAAAACAAGTTCTATTTTTTACACAATGAGACTTATTTAACAACCAAATTCATATTTCCGCAACTATATTCTTCTTATTTACGCAACATATTTCCACGTAATTCCGGAACTGGAACACAATTAATTTTTAATAAGTAAATTATATATAATTTTGGGCATTGAACAGTACATCATCCCTCGACTATCGCGTTTGGTGGCAGATAGTCCATTGACTTTCAAATGCCCGTTCACAGTCCCTGGACTATCGCATTTGGATAAAGTTAGTTCACCGGATCCTTTGATCCATGAGAGGGTGCCACTTGTCACCATAGTCCCCAGACTTTTGTATCACCACTAGTCCCTTGAGTTTAGGTCAAACCCAAAATGTAGAATATTACAAAATACTAAACTCAAGGGACTAGTGGTGATACACAAATCTGGGGACTATGGTGACAAGTGGCAATTTCTTATGGATCAGAAGATTTGGTGGACTAACTTTATCCAAACGCGATAGTCCAGGGACTGTCAACAGACATTTGAAAGTCAAGAGACTATTTGCCACCAAACACGATAGTCGAGGGACGATGTACTGTTCAAAACCTATAGTTTTGTAATTGAGACACAATTGGTTTTATCAACCAAACTATATGTAATTTCGCAACTAGAGCCCAATTACTATTTTTAAACATATTTTGTAACTCAATTACACATAGTTACACAATTAAAAAAAATCAAAGGAATTTAAAAAATCTTTAATCGATCGAGTTTTGTCCGTCTTAAAATAACAAAACTAATGGTATTATCGATTTTTCTTAAGCTATGGTTTGAAAGATATGATATTAAAAAATGGTTAAAAGATATTTCAGACTACTCATTTATCATAATGTGGTTATTTCAAAAGACTCGGTTACTAGCATGTGGTTATCCATACTTTATCAAACCTAATGTGATTATTGATAAATAAATTTGATATTGGACGGTTATTCATAAATTACCCATAAAAATATGATTTTATAAATAAAATATTATATTTTTATTATCATTAAGTTTTTTATTTTGTTGTTATATTTTTTATTAAATTTAATCTCGATCTATATAATATTAAAATACGTTTGGAGGGAACATGAGTTCATAAATTCAGAGTATAATATATATATATATATATATATATATATATATATATATATATAAAATCCCAAAATAAAATAGTAATCTGGTGAAAACACAGTAGAGTTAAATTTGGGCTTAAATTAGATTTGTCGTGCTATTTTAAAAAATTCATAAAATATAAAAAGCACTAAAACAGATGATTCTAAATATTAGGCTCGTCAAAATTTTCGATTTGAACATATTAGCAATCGTTCTTGATAATTGATGGGCTTGTCAAAATCGTCGATTTTGAATACTTGTGGCACTCGAGTCCGTTATCATAGTCAATAAGGCTCGAGTTTTTTGTTCAAAAGAAGTTTTGTATTTACAGAAACCAGATCCGCACGAGTATATGGGAGACGTCTCCATTGTTTTGTTTGACTAAAAGATTATGAATCCCATAACAAAAATGTATTATCCATAGGACATTTGATGTTGAGATGCAATTTACGATAGTTAAAACTTCAACAAAGGTTTACAAGTTCAAATAATAGTGTTTCGACTCAAATATTTTAAAAGTTAGTATTTCTTTAATTATCTTACGATGACTATACTTGTTGACAATATTCTAAAATAACCGAACATAAAAAAATACAAAGGAACAAAAAAAGAAAAAAAATAAGTTGGGGATAAATATGTAAGTATTAAAAGTATTATTATATTTATCAAAAATTTATCCAGTTTAATGATTAGACATGAGCATATAAATACTGAACCAAACCGAAATAAAGGATTCGGTTCGGTTCCGAGTATTTATAAATATCCGAACTTATAAATATCCGAACGGTTCCTCGAAAGACATATTACTAAGTACTACTAACTAGTCAGTATTAAATACTTCACACAAAACTTATAAATATCCGAACGGTTCTTCGAGAGACATATTACTAAGTACTACTAACTAGTCAGTACTAACTACTTCACACAAAGCCTAATTCATCACAGCGTCCGTGCCGCTTTTTTTGCTTTCCTTTTTGAAGTCACATCGTTAGAACTACTTCCTCTTTCAAGCTTAAATTCTTAGTATTACTCCCTCTGTAATGGAGCTTATGGAAACATCAAATTTATTACCCGTCTCATGTATGTTTATAAACTGATTTTCATCTGAATGTTTGTCAATTAAATGTGTATTATAGACCAATTTCGTGTTCACATATCTCTTCATCTTTCTTTAAGTAGTTACGACCTAGGAACGGTATACACAATCAAAAAGTGCTTGGTATTGTCCTGAAGGAAGTGAATGGAGGCCAAATGTGGAACGGTGACGAACCGATCCCGTCAATCGACTCAGAGCCCGTCAATCGACTCAGAGCGTGGACCGATGCGGATTGCGGTGACGATCTAAACCCAAACTTTTAAAAGAAGTGAACCCAACGGAACAGAATTTTAATAGTTCTATAACGGGTACAAGTTTTTAAAAAGCGAAACGAATACCAATACCTACCTCAAATTATTTTTAAACGAAGTTTTTTTTTGGTGAATGAAAAATTAAATTAATTAGAAAGGTTCATACATAATCATAGGATAGGACCCTTAGGAATACAACAACAAACATAGCAAAAGGATGCCCTCGTAGAGAGATCCGTTAGAAAGTTCCCAAACGGAAATAGAAGCTAATAATGTAACCCGACTAGGTGGTTGGGGTAGTTGTGAGGAGACTCCTTAATCATCCCGTCCGATAATCACGCTCCAGTCCGATAACCACGCTCCAGACCAGACTAAGAATACCTGTGACAAAAATAAACATAAATAATAAGTTAGATTACAAGGGCCTTTAAGTTGGCCAGCTGATCTTGGATCCAAGAAATCTAAATCGGAGATCCGATAAGATCTGGGAATATATTGATGAGGCTTGGGCCGGAGAGGATCCAAAAATTCTTGAATTCCTCTCTTTCCATATGTGGTATATAACCGCATTGAA
Organism: Limnanthes douglasii subsp. nivea; assembly: GCA_036936605.1. Classification (NCBI taxonomy): domain Eukaryota; kingdom Viridiplantae; phylum Streptophyta; class Magnoliopsida; order Brassicales; family Limnanthaceae; genus Limnanthes; species Limnanthes douglasii. Next base: position 2,137,195 of record JAUPFV010000005.1, on the reverse strand, counting down.
GCAAGTGCGCCAAATACAAAGGTTTTTAGAATTTGACCAATTTGAAGCCTCAACAATCCAAGTTTGCCAACCCAAAGAGTGATAAGGAAATCCAAATTTGTTACTGGAAAAGGACCAAATACTCTGAGAGAAACTACATTCAAAGAGGATATGAGATATAGTTTCGGGTTCAGAGAGACAAAGAGGGCATTCGGCTGGGATATTATAGCCCCAAATTCGAAGCTTGTCTTTGGTGACAAGCTTGCCCTTAATTGCCAACCAAGAGATGAAGGAATGTCGCGGAATATTGAATTTATTCCATACTAACCCCGCCCATCCCTTCTCTGGGACAGGCTTACGAAGAGCATTGTATGTGTCCTTTATTGTGAAGATGTTGCATCCTTCCTTTGCCGTCCAATAAGGAACATCCCTCACTAGGGTGTTAGGATGGGGAAGGGTAAGAATAATCTTGTGGATTTCGATCAGATGGTGTCGACTTCTGGCACTCGCCGATCTCAGGTTGGCAGGCCACTTCCATTCGCCATTACAGATAATGTCAGAGACTTTAAGATTGTTCCCTAATCTGGAATCTCTGATTATGTCCTCTCCATAGTGAATTGAGAGCGGAGAGGAGAGAATCCAAGGGTCATGCCAGAAAGAAGTGTTCAAACCATTCCTGATAGCTACTCTGTAAAGCTTACGGGCCACAGGCCGCAGCCGGAGAATTTTCCTCCAAATCCAAGAGGAAGAGGAGGCTATAGTTACTTCCCAAAAACTTTTATTTTTTTATCTTTTCAGATCGAATCCATTCACACCAAATTGAATGATTCTTATTACTAACAATAGACCAGAGATGTTTTAGGACGACCGCCTGATTCCAGGTTTTTAAATCCAGAATCCCAAGGCCGCCCTCTTTATAGGGAGTGGATACGGTAGACCATGCTACTTTTGCCCCATGAATCTTCGTTGACGTACCAGACCACAGGAAGCGTCGAAGATATTGGGTTAACTCTTTAATTATCCTAGAATGAAGGATAAAAATAGAAGACCAGTACACCTGTCCTGCGAACATGACCGATTTGATTAGTTGGAGTCTACCCGCATAGGAGAGATGCTTAGTAGTCCAAGAATCTATTCGGGAAGTAATTCTGTGCAGAAGGGGACGACAGTCCGAGTGGGAAAGTCTTCCCGTAATGAGAGGAACCCCGAGATACTTTACAGGAAGGGTACCTTCAGGGAAATTCATGATAGAAAGAAGGTTTGACGGGAGGGATTGGTCAATTCCAGAAAAGAAAATTTGACTTTTCAAAGGATTAACTTTGAGACCAGAGAGGAAGTAGAACTCTTCTAGAGCATCCTTAATGAGATTGAGAGATAGGGGGTCGCCATGACAGAAAATCATAAGATCATCTGCAAAGCAAAGATTAATAATTTCCTGCCTGTGACATTTCCAGTGGAAGCGGAAATTCCCATCTTTACTTTTCTCTTTGAGAATGCCTGAGAGTACTTGCATAACAAGTACGAAGAGGAAAGGGGAGAGAGGGTCCCCCTGTCTGAGACCTTTTTTCCCTTTGAAATTTCCCTGAAGGTCACCGTTGATAATTATAGAGTAAGACGGGGAAGAAATTCATTTGATAATCCAGGTGATCATCTTCTTGGGGAATTGCATTGCCACTAAAATGTCTAAAATGAGGTGCCATCGAACATTGTCAAAGGCTTTCATTATATCAATTTTAAGGGCAACCCTTTTTCCTCTACCATTTTTGTTATAACCTTTAAGAAGCTCATGAGAGAGGAGGATGTTATCAGATATGCTTCTTCCCAGAACGAAAGCCGACTGAGAGGGATCGACCAGGTAAGGAATAGATACTTTGATTCTATTAGCCAGAATTTTCGAGATAATTTTATAGACCACATTGCAAAGAGCGATGGGTCTGTAATCCGATGGCGCAGAAGGAGAATCAATTTTAGGGATTAAGGCGATGGAGGTTGCATTCCAAGAGTCGGACAAAGTTCCGGAGAGGAAGAACTCTTGGACTCCCTTGCAGATGTCCGAACCCACGATGTTCCACATGGATTTGAAAAAGCTAGAATTATAATCGTCCGGGCCAGAAGACTAAAAAGGGCCGATTTAATTTCAGCGTGAGTGATTTCTCTGATCATATTCTCCTTATCCAGATTGGTGACATGAGAGGAGATCAGAGAGGCGACCTTTTCGAGGCCTGGGTAGCTGGCAGAATGCTTAGTACCCAGAGAGTCCTCAAAAACGTTTACGAATACTTTCGAGACATTAGCCGGCATGGAGACAGTATCTCCTTGTTTATTGGTAGTCGTAATAATTTTATTACGAAATAGCCGGGCTTTAATACTTTTGTGGAAGTATTTGGTATTTATGTCCCCCAGTTTGATCCAATTTTCTCTAGATTTCTGTTTTAGGAAGGATTCCTCCGCTCGACTAAGGAAGATAAAGGCTGCAGAAGCCTCGTTTTCCTTAGTAATGAGTAGAGGGTTCAGGGGGTCTGAGGCTAGAGATGATTGAGCCTCAAACAAGACTTTTTGGGCATTTGAGGCTCTTAAGGAGATGTCACTAAACTCCTTACGATTCAGGGAAGCTAGATCAGATTGAAGACGAGCTAGTTTTTCAGAGACCATCCTCATACCAGTGGTTGGAGAAGGGGTATTCCAACTCGAGGTGACAATGTCCTTAAACTGGGGATGAGATTGCCACATATTGAAGAAACGAAAGGGTTTTTTCCTCCTCGTCCGAGGGAGCCCAAGGTTGAGAGTGACAGTTGTGTGGTCAGACGTTCAGAGGTACCCAAAGTGGACTTTGGACATAGGGAAAAGCTCATCCCAATCCTGGTTGACCAGGACTCGGTCTATTTTAGAAAGAATAGGGTGGGGCGGTTGCTTGTTGACCCAGGTGAAAGGGAACCCAGTTGATCTGAGATCACTGAGTTCGCACTGATAACAGCAATTATTGAAATCCTCGATTGAGGAGGACCAGTTTTCCGAGGAGCCCAAGCGCTCATCAGGGTGACGAATCGCATTATAATCCCCGAGGGAAACCCAAGGGATGTGGTTGTCTAGCTTGGAGATGTTAATGAGATCGTTCCAAAGAGGAACGCGGTCCTTAGCTTCATTAAAAGCATAGATGGCCGTGAGCTTAAAAGAAGCTCTGATGTTATGGCATTTAGCTATGCAATGAATATACTGGGGGGATTGGGAAATATTAGTTATCGAAATGACACTTGGGTTCCAGAGAATCAATATTCTTCCTAAGGGGTGATTTGAGTGATTAGTTATAACATGCCAAAAGTGAGTCATTTGACTAAGGATGAATTCTACTTTGTGAATTTGGACTTTAGTTTCTACCAAGACAATCAAAGAGATATGATTACTAAAAATGAAATCAGCAACGTCTTTTTGCCTGACAGGGTCGGTTAAACGAAGTTTACTCACTCAGAGTTTACTCACTCAGAGTTTACTCACTCAGAGTTTACTCACTCAGAGTTTACTCACTCAGAGTTTACTCTCTCTTGACAATTATCATTGAACCTTGTATACAGTAAAATACATATTTAGTGTGGAGAGAATATAGGTTCAGAAGATTAGAGTAATTGGAGTAATATCTCTACTAATTTACATATACAAACAATTAAAATTTTAATAAGTTTAAAGGATGAAAACAATATAAAAACCAAATCTAAAAATGAGATATTTAACTAAAACCATAACAAAATGTCTTTACACAAACAGAAAATAAACTTAAAATCCATTTTTTTTATCTTCTCTTTTCCGAAAATTTCCCGTACGTAACTTTAAATTAGCCTAAGATAGCCACCGAAATTCAGCCACCGAAATTGAACATCGAACCAGAACACATCTTGGCAGATGTAAACATATGTCTTTGATCCATATCGCACCCATTAATCGGAAGAAGAGGAATTCTCAACGGCTGAACCGGAGGCGGGTTTCGCCATTTCGGCAATGGAGCTACAAGTAATGGACCAAGAAGCGGAACTTGTTGCACGGCTCGTAAAAGCTGCCCTCTTCTTGGCAAGAGGGCATCTTGGTTAAACAATGCCATCTCATTTGCGGCGGGATCAGGAGCCGAAACTTCGTGTAAATAATCAACTACAGAACTTTCGTAGCTGTTTGATTTGTTTAATTCTGCAAGAAGTTTTTGAAGTTTATCTATTTTCAGGAGTACCCGATTGAGTTCTTGTGTGGCGAGCTGAAGCTCGTTCTTTATTCTTATCTGTCAAGTTTCAATAAAAGGTTATGTTCGAATTTTCAAAAAAAGATCCAAAATATAATGAAGATATTGGTATTTTGAATATGATTATTTGTTTCATATAGGTTTTTTTTGATAAAATGTGTGAAAATCGAATTAAAAATTTCAAAAACTATTCTTCAAAAGTTTATTGTGATTTTAAATTTTTAATGTGTATTTTTGTGACGCTATCCAAAATGTAATGAGTAGGCATGAGGTAGACCTTCCATCTGAAGCTAATGTCAAAAGGTAAACTATACAAAATGACAGACTCAGCCTGTACGTAAAGGGTATGATTTCAAAATTTCAACGCTAAACGTAATCTTTTGATTCTTCATCATCAAAAATTATATAAAAGTACTTCATCATCAAAACTATCATATATTTAAGGTTTTTTTCCTATGAATATGACCAATCACATATTTAGACCTATTTTTTCATAATTATTCTAAAGTATGGATGAAAACGGTCAATCTTAGAAAAAATAATAAAAAAATCTGGTGAAAATCCATAGTATAACGTATATAATAATTTATTTCATAGAATTTTTTGATTTCAAAATTTAGTCTTTTGATTCTTTGAGATAAAAAGACTATAAAAAATGTTTAATTAAAAAACCTGCCACATATTTAAATCTATTTTGATCCCTTCGAATTTCATATTTGAAGTTACGATCGAGTCTATTCACAGATATTTCTGGAACACCTCTAACAGATGGACAAATAGTACATTTTGAAAAAACCTTTTTTTTTTTGTATATACCAAAGTTAGGATGAAAATAGTGAATCTTAGAAAAAAAAAGTTAGTGATAAATATTAATGTTTTTAGGCTTCTAATTCATGAGTTAAAAAGATAAAAAGATTAACCTGCTCTTGAAGAAGAACCTCCTCTTGAAGAAGCATCTTCATCTCCTTTTGGTTCATTATACTAATCAACTCAGACATCTTGTTTTTCCAAAATCAAAGGAATTTAGAAACATGTTTCTTCTATGTCATTTTATAGAGAAACAAATAAGGCCAAGAAAGATATATTTCCATATAATAAAATATTTAGTTAACAAAAATAAAGGACATATATTAGGAAACTAGCCTATAGTTCTTATCTAGTATGTTAAAAAGATTCTAAAGATTTATTGTTTAAAATAGTCAAAGGAAAGAATTATTTACTTCTTTCCATTTCCATTTCCTTATTTTAAGTAAGGGAATATTAGACTATTGTTAGTGTAAATAATAATGGAATATAATATCACACATTTATTTAAAATGGTCAAACAAGAAATTTAATTACTTTTTTTTCCTTTTTCTGCTGTATATTTTTGAAATCTTCTAAAATATTTTTGTTTTATTTTATTTTATATAAGATCAAACAAAATAATATTGGGATACCTTTTTTTATAAGAATGACAAAAGTTTACTATTTTTTTTTCATTCGTATTTCTACGATATCGTACCACGTGCTTTCCGAACTCTATTCCGATAGATATATATGTGAATTAAAATGGTCCGGCTTATAAAACTTTCGTATTCTTTTAACTTAAATAAATTTCTATCTTTTTTTAGTGGTATATTGTGCACGTGTTTTTCGACTCAATTTAGTTTTGGGTATGCATCAAATAAAAACCATTTTAATTTTTATTTAATACATGTTTACAATAAAAAACTATATATATTAAATTATAATATTGAATAATTACTTAATTCTTTTTCTCACCATATATTTAAAATTTTGTAAGAGTATATTATTATTATTTATAAATCATTCTAAAATATATTGTTAGATTTAAAATAAATGGATCTTTATTATTTTGGAATTAAAAAGATTATAAATTATGACTAAAGTATACTACGAGATTTGACTATTAAAATATTTTAGATATTTTTATACTCTTTGGTTTAAAAAATATTTTGACCATCAAAATCCAAAACAAATAAAATATACTTTATATCATTTACACTATAATTTAAAATTATGGGAGACTAACCAATAAACATTATATATAGGTTAACCAACTTCTTTTTTTGTTTTTATTTTTATTTTTAAAAATCTTTATATTTTAAACCGTAATTCGGAAAAAAAGTGCGAAAATACCATTGGTTTTGTTTTTTTAAGATGAACAAAACTAGTATTTTACACACGTTTATCATTTATATAGTTTCGCATCTATTGTTTGGATTCGCATCTATAAAAAAATAAAGAGGTTTCGCATCTATAAAAAAATAAAGAGGTTTCGCATCTATCAAAATAAAGAAGGTTTCGCAACTATCAAAATAAAGAAGGTTTCGCATCTATCAAAATAAAGAAGGTTTCACATCTAGCAAAATAAAAAAAAAATTCGCATCTAGCAAAATAAACAAGGTTTCGCATCTATCATAACGAAGAAGGTTCCGCATCTTCTTCGCAAAACCCTAAATTTTTTAAAACTGCGAAGCCTTAAATTTTTTAAAACTTTAAAAGTCTGTATCTTTTAAACCCTAACTCGAAAAAAAAATCCGAAAATACCGTTGGTTTTGTTTTTTTAAAACGAACAAACTAGTACCACTCATGATATGTTATGAATTTTAAATTTTTTTTAGAACAAATAACGTTTCGCATCCATCAAGAACGTGTTACATGTTTTTTAGATAGGTACAATATAAAAGAGTTATTTTAATTTAAATACTATATTATTTTAATGGAAATTCTATAATCAACACAATTATATTCTAAAATTAATAATTGTAATATGATTTTGATATGTTTGATTATATTTATATATTTAAGATATTTTATTTAATATTCGGTAGATATTAAATAAAATATATACATATAATTGTATTTTGATTATAAATTTCAATATTATTGAAAATATTTTTACGATTAATTTTAATACTATGATTGTCTTAAACAAGATATCGTAAATAATATAATTGTAATATGATTTGTATATTTTCGATTATATTTAGATATTTAAGATATTTAATTTAATATTATGTACATATTAAATAATATATACGCATTAGACATATAATTGTATTCTGATTTTAAATTATTAGGTAGTTCTTTAGATCTTTCAAGCTTGAAGTGTATATGTTTAGATGATTTAAATAGTTTAAGGCTATTTTTTCGAACTATTCAATATTTGAAGTATAAATTTAAAGTTTTTAAAATTGTATAAGTATATGCATAGACATAAATTTCATTTGAATAACAAAATAAAAATTGAAATTGAAAGCGATTTAAATAACTTTTAATAAAAATAATAGTTCAAATTTCCTATTTATTGAGTTTTTTTTAAAATAATAGTTCGAATTCCCTATTTATAGAGTTTTTTTTTTATATAATAGTTCGAATTCCCTATATATAGAGTTTTTTTTTTAAATAGTTCAAATTCCATATTTATAGAATTTTTTATTTTTTTTTATAAAAAAATAGTCGTTGGATGACGTCATTGCTGACGTCATCAATCCGGGGCATCCGAAAAATTGTCCGGATGGTCCGAATTTGCAGTCCGAAGGGTCCGGACTTTTTTTTCCGAAATTTTGATTTTTTTTATGGGTCTCCCCTATAAATAGTGGAGACCCCAACTCCAAACTCACACACTCTCTAAATCTACTCTACATCTCTCTAAATCTCTTTACTAGTTCTACAATTTCTATAAAATTCTACTTTCTTATTTTACATATTGTAGTTCTACTTTCGAAATAGTTAGATTTATTTTTTTTCGAAAAATAATTGTTATTAGGTTTTATTAGTTGTTATTTGTGATTATCCCAAATTCCCAATGACGTTTTATGGCTTCAATAGGTTAGGACAAGCAAACAAAAAAACTGATTTTTCGGAATTTTCTTCCTTTATGATGTCTCCTCCACCCGAAAAGGATCCGATCACACGATGCATCAAATCTGTCACTGCACCTACGAATATGAGTAAGACCGTCAAACAAACTTTTAGTTCCAAGATGGTCGATAAGGAGACACAAAACGTCAAACCTGCCACTACACCTACGACTTTGAGTAAGACCGCCAAACAAACTTTTAGTTCCAAAATGGTCGACAAGGTGACACGAAGTGTCAAACACCCGACTATAACTAAGAGTAAGACCGTTGTTCCTAAACAAAGTCTTAGTACGAAAACGAAGATGGTCGATTTGATTGCTGCTGCGTTAAGTAAGGTTAATCGTGAGACTCGAGGACAAGTTTTTGCAGATCTTTTACAAATTGCAGTTACTGTTGAGAAAGTGTTGCGTCTTAAAAAAGTGGCTAGCGACAAAAGACTAAAAAAAGTATTTTAGATTTTGTATTTTAATTTGAAATCATTTGTACAACTCCTTCCCGCAAGAGTATAAACTGTGAACGGCTAAATAAACGAAAAAAATATATTTATCTTTTATTATAATAACAACAGTTGTCCTATCAAATTATTATAAGATAACATTTTTATTAATAAATAATAATAACAACACTTCTAATATTTGAAACCAAATCACAATTCAAAATGTAATATTAAAATTATAACAATATAACTTGTAATCTTTTACCATGATAAAATATAATTTTGGTTTAAAAAATAATAAATAACATTGTAATATTTATAACCAAATCATAATAATAATATTCAAAATGTAATATTAAAATTATAACAATATAACTTTTAATCTTTTACTATGATAAAATATGATTTTGTTTAAAAAATAATAAATAACACTTGCAATATTTATAACCAAATCATAATAATAATATTCAAGATGTAATATTAAAATTATAACAATATAACTTGTAATATTCTACCATGATAAAATATGATTTTGGTTTAAAAAATAATAAATAACACTTGTAATATTTATAACCAAATCATAATAATAATATCCAAAATGTAATATTAAAATTATAACCATAAAATTTGTAATATTTTAACATGATAAGATATAGTTTTGGTTTATAACATAATATCAACGCTACTAATATTGGATCTCAAAACATAATAATAATATTCAAAATGTAATAATAACATAAGTAATATTCAAAATTTTGGTAATAATTACAACACTTAAAATATTAATAACCAAAACAAATTAATACTAATAATAATTTTATAATGATATACATTATCTCAATATTTTTTAAATATAACTTAAGATATGATTTTAGTAATAAAATAATTAAAACACTTATAATATTTAAACAGGTCTGGCGGGTTGCAGTTCTACCGGTTTGCAGTTCCTGGCGGGTGACTGCTTATGCGGTTCTAACGGTTAAACAATTCTGGCGGTTTGCAATTCTACCGGTTTGCAATTCTAGCGGGTTACAGTTCTAACGAGCCAGTTTCACAGGTTACCTGCCGGTTTACTAACCGTTCTCCCATTTCTCCCGTGATTCCAGAATCATTAAACACTCCTAGCAATAGATAGTATAACCGCATCTCCATAGATTATCTTACTTCAGATAGACCTTCTAAGACCGTCCATAATTAGTTGAAATTAAAAATCGAGGCCATACATACGTTGTGAAACTATGTCAGAAGACTGCCTCAAAAATTCATGGAGAGTGCTCGTTATAACATCATATCGTCATTGTCGAACCCGAACATTTTTTTCCGGAGGAAACCCGCAGCCGCTACTCAGAGTGCAATGAGTGTGTACATGATAAACCGTCAGTCTGATGTAATAGCTTGCAAACCAACGTCAGAAGGTAAACAACACAAGGTGACAGGCTCAGCCGAGAAAGCGTATGTAAAGGGACTCAAACTCATGATTTTTGGTCACAAGCACGCCTTACTCAACCAACTCGGCTACCCCTTGGGGGCTGAACCCGAACATCTTGTTTAATAACTTCTCGATGTAATTCTCAGAATCTCAATTCCCCTAAGCTACTTATATATGTCAGGCCATATCCGATCGATGAAAAATGCTCCAAGACAAAAATGATGGTTCAACGGTACTGCGGTATCAACCAATCGACCATTTCCCTCTTTTATGTTATGCTCAGTTTGATGGCGAACATGAGATCGACTTAGTGACTAGTGACTGAAATCGATAATGTACCAGTCAATTCTTCTTTAGATCTCGCCAGTGTGTGTTTATATTAGATAGGCTTCTTTTACGGGCGATGCTCTTAGCATTTGCGGCATGCCGTATTATAGTCCAGTGGTAGGTAATGCCTGATTGAAATAGAGGAAACATTTTCCTAATAATCTTTTGTTAGAGATATAAGGCCTAAGCCCATTATCTCATATAGTTTATCAATAAATAATAGATTTAGACTCTATGTAATACACACTTTCTAATAATCAGAAACCCTAGCCGCTTATTGGCGACTACTTCTTCTTTTATCTATATTTGTTTCTTAACATGGTATCAGAGATTTGGCTTAGATCTTGAAGTTTTCGTGTCTTCCACTGTGCCGGTGGGCAGTTGTTTTAGCTGTACGCCGGAATTTTTGTAGATCTACCAGGTATTCAATTTCGTAGTAGTATTGGATTTCAGTTTGGAATTGGATTTATTTGGACATCTTGGATTTGTTCGAAAATTTTGGATTATGTATTGATATTGTTTTGGATCTGCTTTTGTGTGATTTCTAATTTTTTCTTCTTGTTTTTCGATTGGATTTGTGTTGGAAATTTCGATCTGCTTTTCGTCAGAATATATATAGTTTTCGGTTTTCGGATCTGCTGTGTGCAGCTCCAATAAAACGGTCCGATCGAAAGGCAAACGATGTCCGTTTTCACTGAATTTTGGAGAGCATGTTCGGGACATCCAACCCTTCAATATGACCGGTCAGATTATGAGTCGGTGCTACGGTTTGGGAGAAATCGCAACTGGAACAGTGCAGCAGTCTTGTTGGTAAAACCGTGAATTCAAATTGATTTTGATTTTGATTTTGGAAATTTAAAATTGGCAATTGGCAATTAGAAATTGGAAATTGAATTTAGTTTGGTTTTTGGATATTAGTTTGGGTATTTGGCATTGAGATTTCGTCTGGATTTCGTTTTGGTGTTTAGATGTCGTTCTTCGTTTATAGATTTCGTTTAGCTTCGTTTGGCTTTGTTTTAATTCGTTTGGTTTCGTTTGGATTAGTTTGGCTTCGTTTGGATTCGTTTTGACTTCGTTTGGACTTGTTTGGATTTGTTTTGGATTCGTTTGGACTTGTTTGGTTTTGTTTTGGTTTTGTTTGACTTCGTTTAGATTCGTTTGGTGTTTGGATTTCGTTTGGATTAGTTTTGAGTTTTGGAGTTTGGAGATTGGAGCTTGACGATTGGAGTTTGAAGATTGGAGCTTGACGATTGGAGTTTGATTCGTTGATGTTTCAATATTGTTTTTTATTTTGTGTAACAAACTCACAATGCAAGAATAAGCATTGCAAGTTTGAGAGAGGGTGTTAGAGATATAAGGCCTAAGCCATTAGCCCATATAGTTTATCTATAAATAATAGATTTAGACTCTATGTAATACACACTTTCTAATAATCAGAAACCCTAGCCCCTTATTTGCGACTACTTCTTCTTTTATCTATATTTGTTTCTTAACATCTTTATCATCAAGATAGTTGATGATAAAGATCTTATATAAACCGGTTTTGCTTGAGGGTCAAACATTCGCCCACTTATGATGCATATCGTTAAGTTTTTTTTTTTGCGTGTTGATAAAGTCCGGTCTAATAAGGTCCCATGTCATAATGGATCAATGAAATGACTTCGGGCGACTGCGATATGAATGAGATTTTGCATTGATACCAATAGGTTTCTATGCGATGACAACAATTTGTAGGATTTGCGCTACATCGAGAGCAATACGGTTTTGCGTAAAAACATCAATTTGGTGGCGTAGGGTGCAAAAATTTGATGGTTTTGGTTTTGGTTCACCTTGCTATTCCCACGAATAGCACCAATTATGTGTCTAGAATTTTTTTAATGACCACGAATAGCACCAATTATGTGTCTAGAATTTTTTTATTGAATAATGGAATAGAATCGAACAAAGATCACTATAATTGTAAGCTAATTCCTATATAGAACTAATAATATGAGAGTGATAGCGATTCTAAAAAGCTCCCAAATCTCTACCGAATAACTACAGATGTTGCTGCAGCTTCGACCTCACGAAGTATTTTATACTATAGATAAACTAACATGAATATTTCACGATTTCTAAAAAAAAATATTTATGGATACCTGTCTGTTTTACAAATCGCACTACTAATGAAGTCCGATTTTGTTACTCTACCTACTCTGGAATATACAGTTTAAAAGAATTTTTAAATCATAAAATATTATATGGATGGGACGCGATATATATATATATATATATATATATATTAGTAACTTTTTGGCTTATGAAACGTAATGATACATATAACTTTCAATATATCTTTTTGCACGGCTCACTAGCTATCGGCTCAAAATTGATACAATACAAACTCGATAAATTAATATTTGATTATTTAATAAATTTTTTAGGATAATATATTTGGTCGGTTTCGATTTGGGGATAAAGTGTTAAATTAATAATTCGCTAAAATTATAAGATAATACATTTTGATAATTTTTTTATACCACATATAAAATATAAATTAATAATTCTTTATATATAGCATATTCCATGAATGATTTATGAAGATTTTTTAAAAAATGATTCAATTGTCGTTTTTTGTTGAAATCAATTTCCCCTCGAATCTCGTCTTTAATTTTCCTTAGCATGGTAAGTACTTCTGATGTTGTTTTCTCATAGCTCAGCAAGAAATTGTCAATGTGATTGCCGCTTTAATAGCTTCGTTTCGCGAAAGGGGCTCCATCGTAGAACTTTCATCATCTTCTTCATCGATATCATCTTTATTAATTCCAATAACGCTTTCAATAATTTCTTCATCAGTCAACAACTGTGCAACTACATTTTCTTCTAGGTGATTCAAAACATCTTCAACATCCATTGCATTGCGATAACCCAACTCTTTGATCAAATTCTGGAGTTGTTGAGTGCTTTCACCACCTTCATCTGAGTTCTCAAAAATCACGTTATCCGTTGATCGAAGTTTACAATGCCGAAAGCAGTTCGCAATTGTATTTGCATGAACATCCATAGACTATGCTGAAATTGCAAGATTCATTGCATCTAACACATTTATTTTTGCTGGATTTGAAATCCCTAATTCATAATCCCCCAAAAGGCTTATATAAAATTGACAACGATAAATTAATAATTATTAATTTATCGATTAGTTAATTTATTTTTTTAATTAATAAATTTTGGTGATCCTAAATGTATTATTTTATAGAGTTTCTACGGTAGTTTTGCGAATAATTTTTTATCACCATACTACCTATAGTCGTACAGATTGTTTTGATTGTCATTATTTTTCAAATTAAATGGAAAAAGTTATTCTGTTCTGGATATTTCTATAGGTTTAACTTTCTTTCATCAAATTTAGAATTTAAAATATTAAAACAGTAAAATACATTAATAATACAAATTTGATATTCATCTAAAACTGAATATAACTTTGATTAACATCTATCAATCTTCGGAATGAAATAACAAAACTTAAAAAAGTTTTAAAAACCAAATATGAATTGGCCATTCCACCTGAAGATCCATCTTTACCCGAAACAATTTACAACTACTGAAATCTCTGTCTTTTCGCATCACCCAAATTCAAATTACTATCAAAACAGCCACCAAAATTCAACATCGAAGCAGAACACATCTGGTTAGACCTCAAACCAAAATTTCTCTCATCAAAATTAGACTTATTGATAGTAACAAGAGAAGTTCTAAACTGTTGAGTCGGAGTCGGAGGCGGGTTTCGCCATTTCGGCAACGGACCAGCAACGAGCAATGTATCAAGCAATGGACCAACTTCAGTCACTGCTTGTAATAGTTGCCCTTGTTTCGGCAACATCTTACCTTTCCATAACTTATCGAATCTTAAATCTTGCTGTTGGTTAAAGAATGCGATTCGATTAGCCGAATCGAAATCGGGAGATGGCGAAACTTGGTCGAATAAATAATCAGGAGATGAATTTTCGTAGCTGTTACTAGATTCTGTGATGCTTGAATTAGCTTTTGGTTTGATGAACTGAGGAGGGTAAGATGGTAATGTGATTGTATTGTTGAGATAGATTTGAAGTTTTTGTTTTGCTTCATCTCTTTCTTGGGAGACAAGTCTTAAAACAGACAGTAACTGTTTCACTTCTTGTTTGTGTTTTGTCCTTTCTTGATTCGAAACTATTCTCAATGTCTCTAGCTCAAGTGAAGTGTACTCGAGATTCTGTCTTAAAGCATGGATACCCTGTCGTTTCATAAAATATCCAAAAATAAGGATAAACAATAATAAAAATTTGTAATTTTGTTCAGAATTTAATCATAATTATATATTTTAAATTATAAAATAATATCTAAAAATAATTGCAAATATAATCGTCTATGTGTACTAAATACCGCATAAAAATCATTTTTGTATAAAAAACCATCTTTTTCAAAGATTAAGAATAATATTTCGTTTAATATGATTGATTATTTGGTGATATTGAAAACTTTTATAGAAAATATTAGATAAAAACAAGACTAAAATATTATATTGTTGAAATGTGAGGAATGAATACAAAGGTAAATACAAATGATTATTTCGCGATATTTGGTATACACTAGTGGCTGGTAGCGATTTTTGTTCATATGATATTTTTTATAGTTTTAATTGGTTTCAATATAAGTATCGGATATAAAAACAAACTATAAAAATAAAATTTTGTTAGTTTTTGAGTTTATATATATATATATATATATATATATATATATATATATATATATATATATATATATATATATATATATTGAAACTAAAAATTATAATGCTATTATTTTAAAAAAAATTAAAAAATAATTTAGAGTTTTATTATTTTAAAATTCCAAAATTTATGAAATATAGGATATTTTTTTATTTATTAAATTTTTTGTGATTTAGAATATTATAGTTTAATAAATGAAATCTATTTAAAAACTCCAACTACATTATAGCATTTTTTTAAATCAAATATATATAAGTGTATTCTATAGATTTTAGTTTATGAGTTAAAATTGGTTAAACTCATATAAACATTAATTATGTAGAAAACTAATTTAATCTTTTTATTTATGGAAACATAGAAAAACTCTAATCAAATCTTATGAACTTTTAAAAAAATAAAGATATAAAAATTGAAAATAGAGATATATATTAGGCTAAACAATTTTCCACTAAAAATCAGTTTTTTAATTTTATTTTGTGAATTTAATAAATGAAAAAATAATACTAATTTTGACAACCCAATTTATTATCAGATAAAAACTAATACCAAATAAATAAATACATAAACATATCAATTAATATCTAATGATAAATAAATAAAAGAAAGAAAATGAAAAAAAATTACCTCTTGGTACCCCAATATAGATCTAAGCTCTTCCATTCTTTTGGTTTTTTTAGAAAGAAAAAAAAAAGAGAAATCTAGTGAGAGAAAACTTAGACTGTAGTGAGAGAAAATGAGAACAAGAAGGAGGAGTTAGAAACATGTTTCTTGTTAGACATTTTATAGATAAGAAAAAAAGAGAGCTTTTGAATTTTATATACAAGAAATTTGAATATATAGTTAAGAAAATATAATTTTAATGACTAAAAAAATACAATTCTAATAAAAAGGTGATTATTCTCTCTTATCTTATTGAATTTGTTGTTATCGGAGTTCCATGTTATAAGGTTCATTGTCTATAATATAATAGATTATATGGTACGTGCTTATATAACTTGTATGTTATGAACTTTTTTATATCGTAGTGATTGACCAATTTTGTTTGATTCTTTATAATGTATTGTATAATGTTTGTTACTGTATATTTTACTTTATACTTTGGATGGTTGTAAGAGTCATTTTCTGGTAACGGCGGGCTGTTTTTTTTCTCTTTAATTTCTTTCTTTTTAAATAGGATTTTTTTATTTCGTTCAGTCTAAATTATATTAGAAAAGACTAAAACGGTTAGGAGTGCCGGTGTAATTATTGGAAGTTTTTAATTAGTAGTGCACAATTTTAAATAACTGCAAACAAAAATAAATTAGGATTAGACGAATATATTACACCGTTCAAATGATTTGGTATGAAAATTTTAAATTATAAGTTTGAGATGATACGATGCAAGACTATAAAGGTTAAGTCGGTAAAGAAACTAAATATTATTGATTTCATCTCTCACCGAATGTGTTATATTAACACGCCAATACACGAAAACCAAAGATGACGGATGCGGGGAAGAAATCTCAAAGCCTCCCTAGTTTAAGACAGCCAATCACGGTCAGTTATTGAAAAGTCGAGCTTCATATTGGTTGATTCCCAGATAGTCCGAGTGAATACACAGTCATAGAGGATATAATTGATTGATTCAGAAGATTAACAAATAACATAGTCCTAAAGGGAGTTTAGTTCTCAACTAATAAGTTTATCTCGAGTAGACATTTTCTCCTGGATAGTGATCTAAAGAATGAATGAGTGATGTGGTATATTATAGTTATTTCAAACTAACACAACCCACCAGACGCTTACACTGGACGTACGAATGTCATTGTAAGTTTCTTTGATTATGAATTTTAAATTCTTTATTTTGAAGGCTTGGTTGCAACCCTAATTTGGGTCGATCACTTCCAACGTATATCCAATATGACGTCGAAAACCTTGAGGTTGTTATTAAGCCTAGAATCACAAATTATAATTTGCCCATAGTTTGTTACCAGAAAGGTAGAGAGCAACAACATGACATACTAAAAGGAAGTAGACTCTTCATTACCGATGGCAACCCCATACATTTTGATAGCCAGACATCTAAGACGTAAAATTTTCCTTCAATCCCATGAGAGAGGTGAGCCAAGATTTAAAAACTAAAATTTATTTATTTTAATATTTTAAGTTTTATCCAATCACACCATCCAAATTTATTGTTACCACTAATAATAGACCGCAAATGTTTGAGAAGAACCGCCTAATTCTAGGTTTTTACATATATAATCCCAGGGTCACCCTTAGATATGGAAAATACAACATTAGACCAAGCCACCTTAGCCATAGAAGCCTTCATCCCATAGCTATACACTAGGAAATGACACTTAGATTGGGACAACTCATTGAGAATCCTATTAGGAAGGATGATAGATAAATAGTAAACCTAACCCGCAGATAAGATAAACTTAATAAGTTGGAGTCTAGCAACATACTTAAAGATTTAGACATTCACGAGCCAATACGTTCGATAATATTATATAGTATGGGACAAAAACTATTATAGGAGAGTCGACCCATGAGGAAGGGAACACCCATATACTTAACTGAGAGAGCGCCAACATTGATCACAAGATGTTGATCAAATTCTGTTTAAGGATGAGGCTCACCCCAAATAAAAAAATATACTTTTTATCGGGACTAACTTGGAGGTACAAGAGCTCAATGAAGTCATTTAGACTCTTTTTTATTAAGAGAGTTAAGATTATTACGATAGAAAATAAAAAAATTACCGGCACAATAAAGGTTAAAGATTTTAAACTTTTGACATTTCCAGTAGAATTTGAAATCTATGTCATTGATTTCTTTTACAAGTATTTGGAAATACTTGCATTACTAGGATGAACAAAAAAAAGAGATCCCTTTCTCGGGGTCTCTTTCAACCGTGGAAATATCCATGAGGATTACATTTATACTAAAATTGTAGGAAAAGGTGAATATAAATTAAAATATCAAAGTGAACATCAAATCCAGAAAATTCATGGTGCCAATGATGTCTCGAATTAGGTACCGACGAACATTGTCAAAAGCTTTCATAAGATCGAGTTTTGGGGGGGGACCATCTGAGCTTTGCAGTTTGTTGGATAAGCCTTAAAGAGTTCTTAGGAGGGGATGATGTATCCAGAAATGCTATGTCCAGAGATGAAATTTGATTGAGATTTATCAATTAGATTAGTGAACGAGTTCATGATTCCTTAGCCGTAATTATTGAGATAATCTTATAAACGATATTATAGAAAGCAACATGTCTAAAATCTATAGCAAAAGAAGAAAATTTATTTTTTGGAATAAAACCAATAGAATTGAAATTCTAAGAAGGCTCAAGATAGTTTGAAATGAAGAACTTGAAGACCATATCACAAATATCATTACTCATGATGTTTCAGAAATACTTGAAAAACTTATGTTAAAGCCATCATACCATGAGGATTTATTACTATCGATAATGAATATGCCGTCCTTTATCTCATGACATGGTACATTATGAACCATGAAAGTCTTATTTTGAGGGTTAAATTTCGTGGAAATGAAAGCAAAGACCCCTGAAAGTCCCTGGTAGCTAATATGGTGACTGTTGCCAATGAGATTGGAGAAGTAGTTCACCAAAACATTGACAAACCCTATTATAAAATTTATAAGGTCTTCATGGAGTTAGAGATAAAAAGTATTTTATTATGGAAGGATATGAGTTTTAATACTATGATGGAAGAGTTTTATGTTACGGCCTCCGAGCTTGAGACAATTATCTTTTCATTTTTGTTTAAAAAATGATTCCTCAACTCTGTTAAAGGAAGATAAAGGAAAACGAATCCTTGATCTATACCGAGACGAGAAGATAATTTGAAGGGTCCGACACAAGGTGGGACTATGATTGGAAGATATGATTTTTGGCATTGGATACTCATGAGATAATATTATTAAATTTCCGATCGTCAAGGCTGCGGCGGACATATTGCAGTCGGTTCAATTTTTGCGATACTAAAATTATTCCCTGAACATGGGTCAGATGGTTCTAGCTAACGGAGATAACTCATCTTCTATGTTGTCGACGTGGACTTTAGCATACGTACCAACATATATCAACCTGATAAAAATTATTTAATCGACTATAAAAAATAATTTTATCTATATTTAGATATCAATATGCATATTATGGTCATAAAAAATTATATTAGTTTTAAATTATTATAAATTTTGATTAAATAAAGTGATTGGATTTGATCCAAAGACGAGTTTAGATCATCAAAGAGTAAATGTAGGATAATATTGGATGAACTTCCCAGATAAGATGTTTTAAGGTTTGTAGTTTGCAGTGGTAATAAACAGGGGGCAAACGAAACTTGTAATATGAGACTACATGTCTTTGTCGCGACAAGTCAAATGTTGGTCGCGACAAAGTTTCTCGCGCCAACTCTATAAAACTAATAAGCAACGATTTCGTCACGACCAAGCAGATAATTTTTGTGGTCGAATTCATTTTATCATGTACAAAATGCGCTTGTGGCAGAAACGTTGGGTTTTTAAGATTTCTAGAAAAAATTGAAAAATAAAATTTTAAATTTTATCGTCACCAAAACATGGGTTGTCACGTTGAAGTTATGAGATTTCAAATTAATAACTAGAAACTGACTTTTTTTCGCAGCAACCAAAATCCATATGGCAATAACCAAAAGTGTTATCACGACAAACTTTAATGAGTTCATTTTAGAAGAAATGTATATTTATGAAAGTCACATATCTGATCAACCTTTTTCTTATTAAAGGTTTTGTGAAAATTTGAAATCCCCTATTAAGTTTTATGATCCTTGTAAAAAGACAGATGGTTGAAAAGATTAATAACAACATTCATAAATCTTTCAAAATCTTTTAAAACAAAAGCTCTCTCATTTATCAATACCTGTCAAACTTGATTTTAGATTTCTAGTTGCCGGTATCTAAAATGTTAAGGTTTTGTATGTACCAAAAATAAATTTTATTAGAGGATACACAAAATAAAGTAATTGAAACTTATTCTTTTTTGAAATCGTATATAATATGTGTCTCAAGCTTCCATACTTTCTAGCAGTTTTTTTGCAAGAAGTTCATTCTCAATATTTATAAATTTTTGTCGCATACTCTAATTATTAGCAAAAAAAAATAGTATCATGGTAGTGGAAATACATATAGCTATCATCAAAGTAAAATTGAAGACCGTGTTTGATTGTTGAATTTTACTCATTGGTAAGATAAAATAATCTTTTTACTGATCGTACTAAAGTTCACAACATCATTGATCAAAATATGGATAAAATCTCGTAAGCTAACAATAAAGATACCAAAGAGATAAAAAAGAAAAGGAACATACAAGAAGAGGATAATCTAATATGTTGGGGACACATATTGAACGCCTTTTTAGGTCGTCTATTCGAATTTTATACAAGCGAACCTTCATCATCGATGATATGAAATGCACTTGCAGAAAAATATAAAACCCAATAAGAATGTGCAAATAAATTTTTAATATTTCACAATTTCTATTTTAAATTCATTGATAGAAAAATGCTTCTCTCCTGTATTCAAAAGCTACAAATCATACTTCGTCAACATAGTGTTTCTAATTTTTTTTAAGTAGGAGTGATTATAAAAACAATTCCTCCGTCTTGAAAATATTATAGGAAGGGGACACTTCATAAATCGGAAGATTATACTTTTAAAAAAATCCAAAAGCACTTAAGAATTGAAAAAAGATCATGTACTACAAATGTAAAAGAACAATCCAAGATGGGACCTTCTAGGAATCTGAACGAAATAGAACCAAAACCCAAATAACGAAAATTTGAGCAAAAGATTTGACAATAAGAACAAAAATACTATTAAGAGTGTGAAAATAAATTCTTATGTGTGGCAAACCGGGTCATTTGACTCGTAATTACAACCTAAAGAAGAAATCTAAAATCATAATTTATGTGGAACAAAACATTATTGCATATATAACGAAGGTAAATGCCATTAAAGATAAGAATTTGAGTTGGTTGTATGATACATGCATATCCATTCATATCTCCCATGTCAAATCCTTGTTCAAGCCAATAAAAGAGAGTAATATCGCAAAAGAGGTGCATATGAAAAATACAAATAAGTATAAAGTGGAAGGACGCTGGAGTATAAAGTTAGTTTTTATTAGCGTTAAAAAGATAACTCTTGAAGATGCATTATATATTTGGAAATGAATAAAAATTTAGTTTTTGATGATCTATTAGCTAAGGTGGAGCTTTAGTATGAAAGAGATGCATTGCATGTTTTGGAAATGTACTCATGATGCTAATATCAGTGAAATGAATAATTTTTATTTACCATTTTTCTAAGAATGATTAATTATTATGGCATGGTAGAGTTACTCATATATAACTTAGCACGATAAATATAATTGTTAAAACTCAATTTATCAAATGTGATATAGGCTTGTATGTGAAATGTGAATTGTGTGTGAAAATCTAAAATAATTAAGAAATCTTACAAACTTGTGGAATCATGTACAAAATTGTTATAATTAATACACATAATTATATGTGAGTTAAATTGTATCTTGGAGCATGAGGGTAAACGATACTTTATAACTTTTATGATGACTAATTTAGATTTATTTATGTCTATTTTATCAAACATAGGAGTGAAGCCTTCAACATGTTTAAAATCTTCAAAGTGAGAGTAGAAAGTCAAATAGACATTAAGATGAAAATATTTTATGGTGATAGTAGTGGAGAATATTTTTTAGGCCTTTTTTCAGTTTTAGTGAAGAGCAATGAATACTTAATCAATAAGGAATTCTAAGGGTCTCCTTGAAAATTTAGAAATATAATCCATGGATAGAGAAGAATCCATAATGGAATGATTTTTCATATAAATATATTAGTAAAATATATTCTACCGCTTTTAAATTAGTCATTCGATACCTTATACACCTTAAAAAATGGATTGGATGAGTGAAGAAGTTGGAAATTTAATTGAGATAGCTAATATCATGCTAATTAATTCTAACTTGCATATAAATTTATGGGTGAAGCTATTAAAACTGCGTGTAATATAGAAATAGTAAAAAAACTAGAAAATCTACATATGAGTTATTAAACGGGAAACACCAAAATCTCGATTATTTTAAAGTTTGAAAGTGTTTAGCATTTTGTAAAACCAAAAATCTAAGAAGAATAAAATTAGGTCATAAAAATGGGTATGAAACCAATAAAAAAACTATTAGACTTGGAGTCTAATATAATGATTTCTGAGAGAAGCGACGTTCGTTGAGTCTAAGTTATATACCGATAATAAGACTCATAGCACAGTTGAAAATAAGGTAAGGATTTTAGAATAAGGATATTTGGTTGAAGAGAAACCACGTGAACCTCGTAGGAGTCAATTGAAGAAAAGGTCTAATGGTCTAGTAGCAAATAAAATATATTCTCAAAGGATTTATTTAGAATAAATTATGAAGAACTAACACATAAAATTATGGTAGTGTTTTTCTTCAAGACGACCCTAAACTTATGAGGAAATAATAACGTCTTTAGATTATGTATTTTGACAAAAGGCCACAAATGATGAATTGAATTTTATTTCATATCTAATCACACTTTTGAGTTGGTCAATTTACTTTCAATTTTGTGACCAGCTAGTTGTTAGTGAGTGTTTAGGAAGAAATACGAGACGAATGGTATCATTCAAACCTTTAAGACGATATTGATAGCTAAATGTTATCGGAAAAGGGAATATATTATTTTCCCATATGCTCCGGTTGCGAGAAACAAAAATCTAGGATGCTCTTTACAATTGCATCATTATACAATTGAAAGATTCGCCAAATAGATGTTAAAATGAATGTTTTAAATGGAGATCTCGACGAGGAGGTTTATATGAAACGAGTTAAAGGTTTTATACCTCACATGAATGTATTAGTCTAAAATATGCAGGCTTCTTCAGTCATTATATGATGTTAACCAAGCACATAAGAAGTGGCATAAAAAGGTTTGATCATGCAACCAAATCTGGTGGCTTTAGACAAAACATTATAGATAAATGTTTATACAATAAAGTTTGTCATGACACGATGGTCATAGTGTATCTATACATAAATGATTTTCTCATACTAAAAATTGATATGAATGGGATGATTGAAACAAATAGGATCTTAAGAAAGTAAACACTATTTAGAAATAAATGTACTAAAATAGTAAGGGTTATACTCTAAGTCAATCTTATTATATTATGAGATTACTTTATAATATCAAATATCTGAACTGTAAAAAAAACATATGCCATTTGATTATATTTTAAAACTTAAAAATAATGATGAACATATATCGAATCAGCTACAATATGTTAAAGAGAATATTTTACAAAAGATAACAACCTAATTTGACTATAGAGAACCTAAACATCAAAATTTTAATGGGTAACAATAAGTCGTTTGTGAAACGCTCAATATAAGTATAAAATAGAATTCAATATGTGATGCGTGTCATATGTTGGTCGTTATCATGGTGGATAAGTTCAGATGAGATTTTAATAAAATACGGACTACACGTGACATGTGATTCTAAGGATAATAAAAACACTGTAAGGATTGTACTTATAAGAATTTATGCGTGGTGATGTTTCTCATCAGAGAATGAATTCATCTCAATTTGTAGTTCTTGAAATATATTGATCTTACTTAAAAAATATTTCTAAACGAAATGTAAAAAAATACATTGATACAATAAGTGTGCGTGTGTGTGATTGTCGATTAGGTCACATGGGAGTCTGTTTCCAAGTTATGAATGCTAATATTTCCTGATCTAGCTTTGATGTCTTTACACTAAAGTAAAATTTAAATAGAAAAATATTTTCTTTATGTGAAAAATTTATCCATATACGAGATAAAATATGTCATTCAATCAAGTGGTGGACTTTTAGAAATTTTTATTAAACAAAATGATCAAAGTTGATCCAAAGACGAGTTCAAATCATTGGAGTTTCCCTAAAAACAAAGAACAAATTAGATAAAATGTTGGATGAACCTTCTCGGCAATGTGTCTTAAGTTAGGCCGTTCACCATAGTAATAAATAGAGTTCGTTGCAACAAAATTCGGTAAATAAAACATATAATATAAGATTACAAGTTCTTATCGCAGCAAGATAAAAGTTTGCCGCGACCAAAATAATTTGTCGTGACAACTAAAATGATGGTTGTGATAATGTTTCATGATCCAACTCTCTGGAATTTACTTTACCGCAATGAAATTGTGTTGGTCGTGGCAACGCCGATTTTTCTGATTTCTTAAAAGTCTTTAGAAAGTAAAATTTAAACTTCACATTGACCAAAAAAAGATTGTGGTAGTGAATTGTCAAGATTTTGAAATAAATAATTGAAAACTGACTCATTGTCGCGGAAATCAAAAGTCTTGCCGCTATAAAATCCAGTACCTTTTAGAATAAATATGTCTTTCCGAAAAATCACTTATCCCATCAATCTTATTCTTAGGAAAATTATTTGCGAAACATGGTAATTTTTTATAAGGGTACATGATTGTTTAAAAGACGAATAACAACATTCATAATCATAAGTATCCAAAAAAAAATCTATTAAAAACAAAATCTCTTTCATTTATCAATACTTGTCTAACTCGACTTCATATTTTTTGTTATTCGTATATAAAATCTCAAAACTTGATATATCACTACAAAAAAATTTATTCGAGAATCAAAACAATAAAATGATATATTTTAAAAAATATATCTAATACGGATATTAAACTCTCATATTTTCTAACGAAAAAATCATTTTCAGATTTGTATTTTTTAACTCTTTTTTTCAACAAGGTGCATACTATAATATATAGTATAGAAAGTTATAATTATTTTAAAATCCATACAAACAGTTTTAATATCATATTTTAAAAGATGATTTTTAGAGTTTCAATATCATATTTTAAAAGATGGGTTTTCAACTATTGTTTTAATTTTTAAAGATTACTTTATTATAAGTTTATAGTTGAACTACCAGATGTAAAATTTGTCTTTTTAATTTCCGTATCAATATATTAGACATTTAAAAAAATCACACTCGCTAAGATATCAAACAGACCGTAAATTTAATAGCTATCGGTCGAAAATAAAATAAATGTATTTATTAATTAAAATTATAAAACGAAAGTTGTTATGGGTCTAAAATGACTAGTATATTACTCAATTTTATATGCTTGTATACTTTTTGGATCATATGGTATGCCCATTTTATTAAAATATGTAGCCTATGCTTGTATACTAGATTGCCTTGTGAACTGCCCAAGAAAACTGAATTTATTCCTATAATAGTTGACTTTATATTATCTAGTTTATTCCATTTTCTATACGAACCATAATGGCCTAATCATCGCTTAGGACAAAAAGTCTATGCAAACTTTATTTGCCGAGTACAATTATTTAGAGCTCAAATACAACTAAACTAAACAAAACCAAATTTTCATTTAATTTAATTCGTTGAATTGGTATACTGTTCGCTATATTTTATATGATGTTGTAGTATAATATAATAATTATTATTTTTAATAAAGACTGAAAAAAACTAAAAATATAATGATAGAAGATAATTAATATTATTAAATTGTTTATTGATATATTAAAACATAATTTAAAATAAAATAAAATATTTTTTAAAAATAAAATTGGATGAAGATAATATTGCAGATCTAAATTTAAACATATATGAGAAGATTAAATGAAAAATTTAGACCCGTACAGAAAATGGTGATAAAGGTAATATTTTGTTAGTAAAATATATATATTATTTAAATGAGGCCAGCAAAACAAATGAATAAGATAAATGTAATAAACAGATTCAAATTTACAGATATGATGATGTCGAGAGTCGAACTTAAAGATATGATGATTGATATATGAAAAGTTACGACGAGAGACATATTCAAAAATATGACGGGTTAATGATGAGGGTTGAATTCAGAGTTAAGACGAGGGTCATATGAAGAAGTATGATGAAGATCAAATTGTGTTTTTTCAAAGCTTTCTAGTTTTCTTGTTTATTAATGGCGATTGCACGATTGTGAATTGAAAGAACTTCTCCGGGAATTCGTTCGATTCAAGGTATTCCAGTACATATTCGATGAATCGTTTTAAATCTACTTGCTGATGAAGATATTTCAGTACTTGAAAATTATTTCTCAGGCATGAAATGCGGTATTTGCAATACTGTTAGTTTAAAACAAATAAATTCTGAAGTGATAGTGGCAGATCGTAATCAATCAATCAGTGTGACGTATGGTGTACATGATGGGGGGGGGGGGCTGTTCAAGTTCAAGATGGTTCTGGTGATGCGACAGTTTGTACGCAAGGTTTTATTTCTCATTTCGAGGGAGAAAATCTCACTACTCAAGGTATACTCGCAACTCCTTCTAATGTTCAACTTTTAGAAGCTCAGATCGAAAAGTTGAATATTAAAGTCAATCGTTTACAGATTAGACAAGAAGCTAAAGTAAGATTTGAGAGATTGGTCGAAGCATTACAACTTTTGACGGAGAAGATTACCTCAAAAGTGAATGGAAGAATAAAGTGAGTAAGGAAGGTTATCATGCGAGTTGCACTAAAAAAGTTAAAGAAAAAAAAATATAACATTAAGGTTTGAGCAGAAAGCAGAAGAAAGAAAAATGGATGAGAATGAAAATAATAGGCAAAGAAATATGAAGTTGAACATTCTTGATTGTGAAGGTCAGTCGAGTAGTGTTGAGTCAAAGAAGAGTAAAAGAAAAAAAAATAGCAATGTATAATGAAAAAATGCCGAAAATTGCGGATTACATGCTCTAAAAATATATTTTTGCCCAGAACATTCTCGAGGGAAAGCTTCAAAGAAAGTGTGATTCATGTCGCATGTAAACTTATGATGGTTTGGGTGATCTTGAACATCATGTATAGAAATTCAAAAATGATGAGATTTAACATGAATAATATAATGAGGTGCAAAGTCTTTTCAATGATATTAAAAGAAAATACGTTAGATTCACTTAATTATTTTCCTAAGGGACAATTCAAAAATTTGATGGACCTTGGCATGCTTTTAGAAAAAAATAGTACAACATATAAGAAAGAGAGATATTATATATTAATTTTTTTTCATAGGAAGGGTGACATTGAAAAGTTATGCTAAAAAATGTGTGCGTGAGATGAATTCTCTGGTAATCTGTAAGGAAGATGTAGTTTTGGTTGTATTCGAAAGATGTCTGATATTGGAAGGCAAATTATATTAAGACCATGTCAGATTCCCTGTTAATACTATGAGATATATTATTACAAGATTGGATTAGCTTATTACGGTTGATGAATAAAAAAGTAGAGCTTCTGGTTATCCAAAATTTCAGGATTTGAAAGCTTTGATATCGGATAGGAAAAAGATTGATGAAGTAAAACTCGTTGATGTCGTAAAATTTCCTTTGAATAGGCTGAGGTTTTCGTATTGTGATAATCCAACCCGAAAGTTTACTTATTTTAACCAAGAATATTATTATTATTTTTTATAATATGAAGGAAAAAACAAATATCAAACCTCAAGATAACAGGAATCCTAAGAGATATTTTTGTCCCTGTCATAACGATCATGGTCACTTGACTAATAACCGCTTCCAATTACGAGATGAGGAGAAAAGGTTGATAGATAATGGTGATTTGATTGAATTTGTTAAAAGAAAAAGTGAGGAAAATAATGATAAAAAATGTAATATGTTACGCCATGAGGATGAGTTGGAAGAAAAGAGAGTTTAGAAGAAACATTGATTTATAATAGGAATATTATAGGAAGCCAAACTTTGATTTATTTTTTAATGATGATGATTTGAGAGGGGTCGTCACTATGTATTTGGTTACTCGTGTTCTAATAGATAATGGTAGTTTGTCTAATATTATTTTCAAAACTATGTATGATAAGATTAATTGTGTGCCTTTGTACAAGCCGGATGACATGAAGTTAGTTAGTTAGTTATGAAGGTAAATTTTCTAATTGTGTTGGGGATATCGAATTTCCAGTGGCTATCGGGTATGGTAATACCAAAAATACTATAAGAAATCTACTTATGATAAGTGATGTTCCAAGTTCTTATAATGTAGTTATGGGTCGATAATGGCTGCATAAAAACAGAGGTTGCTTCTTCATCTTTTCGACAGTGTCTCAAGTATTTGGTTGGAAATATGTTAGGATTACTAGGAGAAGTCAATAAGCAGCAGGAAATGTTACAAAATTGCGTTGGATCCTCCGAAGTTGGCCTTATAACAATTAGGGGGTCGTCAACTGAATGACGATGATGAGTTTGGTAAGGAGGTTGAGGATCCTATAGAGGATGTACAATGTGATGAGCATTTGAGTAAGGTGGTTCAAGAGGAATAATCGAATGAATGGTTTGTTAAGATTGGAAGTCAAATAGGTCATAGTTTTAAAAGTAAACTTGTGAGTTAATTGAGAGATAATTCGAATATTTTTGTTTGGAATGCTGAAGATGTTACCATGATAAATTCGTCAATTATTTATCATGAGTTGGAAGTTGATGAAAAAAATTAAGATTGATTTGTCAGAATATGAAGGTTTTTTCTCAAGAAAATGTAAAGGCTATAGTAAAATAAGTAGATTTTTTAAGGTTTAGTCACATAAGAGAATCGAAGTATCTAACGTGGGTAGCTAATCTGATTTTGGTTAAGAGAAATAATGTGAAATAGAAGATGTGTGTGGATTTTACTGATCTGGATAAAACATGTCCTAAATATGCATTTTCTATGCCTCGAATTGATCAACTGGTTGATGCAGCTACCGATCATGATTCTTGTCATTTATTGGACGTATATTCGTTGTATAATCAAATTCAGATGCATCTGAATGATAAAAACATAATACTTTTCAAACAGAGAGAGGCCCATATTGTTATAAGGTAATATATTTTAGTTTAAAAGTCGGGATCAACTTATTAAAGGCTTGTTAATCGAAATTTTGAGAAGAAGTTAGGAACAAATAAGAAAACATACATAAATGACATGATCGTGAAAACCAATACCGAAGATCAAAGAGTTGAAGTTTTGTCGGATTTTTTTTTGAGAATTTAAGAAAATTTAATCTTAAATTAAATCATTTAAAATTTTCTTTCGGAGCTCGATGTAGGAAATTCCTCAAATTTGTTGTCAGCAAGAATGAAATCGAAATTGA
This sequence comes from Limnanthes douglasii subsp. nivea, assembly GCA_036936605.1. NCBI lineage: Eukaryota > Viridiplantae > Streptophyta > Magnoliopsida > Brassicales > Limnanthaceae > Limnanthes > Limnanthes douglasii. Next base: position 2,107,961 of record JAUPFV010000005.1, on the reverse strand, counting down.
TCCCGAACAACTTAAAGTATTGTTAAATATGAGTCTCCAAGAACCATCAAAGAAGTGTAGAAGTTGACAGGACGTTTAACAGATTTATCATTGTTTATTTCCATTCTTTTTATAATAGTCATCCATTTTTGAAAATACTTAATTGGTTCTAAGAAGTTTGGTTACAGTATGGAGTGCGATGAAGTATTTCATGTATTAAAATAATATTTTGATGGGGGTCAGAAATGTTTGAGTGCGATTTACAACATATGGTCGGATTTCTTCGAGGGGGCAATTCAGACCTAAGATAAATTCTATAGCAGCCCACTGTTCCTTTACCTTTTGCCTAAGATGTATGGTAGATGCAACTGTGTGCTTGACACATCTTTAGTAAATGGAATTCTTTGGTTCATGGGTTTGGACCATGTTTCTGGCCCGACCCAATTGGCCTATTGACCTAAAGTCAGCTCATAAAAGCTCTGACAAATAACGTTGAATGGGGTTGAGACTTTATCTCTCTAAGAATTAAGTATACCAACACAATTATCTCTTTATAATTTATCCCACATTTATCACATCATCACCAAAATTACCTATATAACCTCCGAACCAGTTTTAACCATATCAGATTAGCGACCACAATGGGAGCATAAAGTAAGGTACCCGGGCAACAATATCCAAAACCTAACATATAAGTTTACCTTCTAAATTCTTTGAAACATAAATCATGATATGCAGATAGATCCCCATCTTGAGAATGAGGAGGTTAGAGTCGAAGATGAGCATATGTACACGTCTCATGTGAATAATGATAATAAATAAAGGCTTTCAATGAAAGAGGAGTGTGATCAATTATGAGCATAAATTAAAGCATTGAGATCCCAGAGGTAGGCTGAGAAGAATTTGAGAGGGGGGGGGGGAGGAGGGGAAAGTATCCATCAAAGTATCCCAAATATGACGAGTCATATCATAATCCAAAGCAAGGTCAAAATAACCAGTATCCCAAAGCCCACCAAAAATCTAAAAATGTATATCAAGCTAGACGTTGCACAAGCTCTTTGGATTCTGTCGAGGGCCCAACGATAAAGTCGGAATCAAAAGTTTCTTCTTCTTCTTCTTCTTCAAGTAGTGATCATTGCTGGAAGAATAAAAAAGGAAATCTAACTAAGAAACATTCCAAAAACATCGTAGATCAAGTAAACGGGATTCTTCGGGGAATAAAAAGGTCTGAAAGGGTAAAGAAAAAAGAAAGAGTATCCGAAAAATATAAAGGGGTTAGTTGACCATAGCATCGACCGCTTGTTGAGTGATCAATTCACCTTGTAATCCAATCTTGGGATTTTTTCCACTTCTAATGAGGGCCACTTGTTTGGTCAAATATATAGTTGTAGGCAGTCACCTTTGTCTTCGAAAATCCTCTTTGGACATCTACCCAAGCGTTTTGACATTTCAAAGATAGAATAGTATGATGGGAGACAAGAACCCGGTAACCATCTCGAGCAGTTTAAAAATTTCATGACGAGTTTTAATGATGATGACAAGCTGTTGTGTAGAGATTTTTCTCAATCTTTCAAGGATAGCACTTTGAAATAGTATAATAGATTACTGGAGGGATCGATTAAGAATTTTGACATGTTTTGGATGGTCTTCCATATGCAATTTGTGGGAGGTAAAGAACTTAAGGGGAATGAAGATACAATAATACATTATTGGAAACACCCTAATGAATCTTTAAAAGATTACACCCAACACTTTGTGAACACCAAATATGGATTAACAGATTGCTTCAAACAGGTGGCAACAACCACGCTCAAACACGGGCTGTTAGCTGGTGAGTTCGCTGATTTAGTGACTCGTAAAAAGGAAATGACATATGGCGGTTTGTTCAATCAGGTCGGAAAGTAAATCATTGTGGAAGAAATTAAAAGATTAAGACAACCTCATTAATATAGACATGCCCCTATAACCCCTCTTCAACAAGAAAGTAGCCAATCGCAAGCTACGGTGATCAATCATCCGAGGGACTCTAAATAAGGTTTTCATCGACCATGACCAATTCAATCTAATATAGGGTAATAATTTAGGCCAATGAGGAATCAATAGGTCCAACTAGGATATTTTGTGGAGTTAGTTGAAAATGTTGGAACCATTTATGATAAATCCAAAAATTTAGTGCGATTCCAAATGCCTGCACCTTACCAGACTCCAATGGAAAATTGAAACACACGATTTTATAAATACCATAATGATGTGGGACACGATGCTAAGGATTGTATTGCTTTAAAGCAGGAGATAAAATCCCTAATCAAGAATGGAAAATGAACTACCTTTGTTAAGTCGGAAACGGTTAATAGGCAAGTAACAGATTACTGCCAAGTACAAGTGAGGCTCAGGCTACATCATTTATTGTCTGAATGCAAAATACAGAAGCTCCAAAACAAGAGAGTAAACTAGTGATTATTGAATTTTTTTATGTAGATTCAAAGTACTTGGATTTTGATCCGGATCGAGGTCGAGTGAATATGGTGGCTGAAAATACTGGAAAGGTTTCCAAGTGGTGGCGTTTCTTCGAACTATTAACAATTTTTGGAGGAGATACGATGACTTCACATTCGTACCAAAACCATGCTCCCTTTATAGTATTTGATGAAGATAACTTAAGAAATATCGGATGCCCATATGAGGATGCTATGGTGATATTGTGGGCACATAAATCCAACAATTTTTGATCGAAACTGGTAGCTAAGCTTGATGAGTCCGAATTCGAAGAGCTCCCCGGGAGGGTAGTCCAAAGTAAATCACCCCGTAAATTCGGATAGACTCCATGACTTCAGTTCGAACAGCACTGATTGAACCGGACAGATGATCTCGAACACTGCAAGCGTAATGCAGTTCGAACTATGACTAAAGTACTAAAAAACCTAATCACTATCTGACTAAGCTACCTGTACATCTGCTTAAAACTCATGGGTCTTTAAACATGACCCGGGTCCATTAAACTTGACCCGAAAGCCCATAAGGGCCCAAATTTCACACTATAAATGCCCAACCACCAGCATTAACTATGGGTAAGAAAAATTAACTGCTGCCAGGCTGCTTAATTCTCTCTCCACCCTTGAAACTCTTTGAAACACCCTTAAACACCACCACACCACCGTGAAACACCCTTACACCGCTCTAAAACTCCACTTGAAATTACCAGCCTACCCTCAGGCTACTTTTACCCACACCAAATTGGCGACCACAGTGGGAGGCGACGGTGCCTGAATCAAACTAAACCAAGTAAAGGAATTCTGTCAGAATGAATCCGGATAATCCAGAGCTTCCACCAGCTTTGCTCGAAGTGGTGGAAGAGAACGATGAATATACTGTCCAGGAGCGTGACAGGTTGAGGGTTGAAATAGAAGCTCTGAGGGCTGAAAAGGCCAAGATGGGCATGAAGGAGAAATCCAAAGCATCAGTTGCTCATCGTTCTGATAACCCTCGAGAGCATGAGGCTTCAAAGACTCATGTGAGCACTAAAAAGACACATGCCAGTTCTAAAAAGTCTCACCGGTCCAAGCCTGTGGAGAGTTCTGACTCAAGTTCAGAATCTTCGGACAACTCTTCGGACAGTGAGGGAAATGAAAAGTCCTTGTCCTCCAGCAGTGACGAGGGGCGAACCAGGAAAAAACAAAAGCAAGTTAAAAAGTATTCTAGAAAAAGAGATCGCCATGGAAGAATGAAAAGGCATATTGGAAAAGGGTCATCTCACCGGAGGCATGTAGACCGGATGCTGATGGATCCTTTTGCCTTCCATGATGAGCCAGGTATCTTTGCAACTCCTAATGATGATACCGTGTTCAGTCGTGGAAGGAATTGGAGGCAGTCTCCACTGTCTTCTAAAATTCTATCCGGAAACCTCCCCAAGAGGTTTGATAGCACCAAGATGGAGAAGTACGATGGCAGTACTGATCCAGACAATCATCTGGAGCAATTCAAGAACTTCATGATGAACTTTGATGATGATGATAAACTACTCTGCAGGGCATTCTCCCAGTCCTTTACGGGGAGTGCTCTGAAGTGGTACAACAGCCTTCCTCAGGGTTGTATCAGAGACTTTGATACCTTTTGGGTGGCCTTTCGAAGGCAATTTGTGGGGAGTAAGGAGCTCAAGGGTAATGGAGATACCATAATCCATTGTGCCCAAGAGCCAAATGAATCGTTGAAAGAATACATAAGTCGTTTTGTGAACACAAAGAACGGGCTGGCTGATTGCTTTGAACAAGTGGCAATAGCATCCCTGAGACAAGGTTTGAACCCGGGCAACCTAGCTGATTCAGTAACAAGGAAGAAAGCCATGACCTGGGGTGGATTGCTGAATCAAGTCGGCAAGCAAATAAATGTTGATGAAACAAAAAAGACCAGGGTGCACAGGCAGGTGAGATCCACCCCGGTGACACCAACTCCCAATCAAAACCAGTCCGGCAACAAAGCTAGAGAAACCGGACAGGGGCATGGAAGAGGAAAAGCTCAATCTCAACCAGTTGCTCCTGCACAAAGTCAGCAGTCTAGAAACAAAAGGGGGCCGTGGGTCCAACCGGAGTGGTTTGCAGAGCTCAAAGAAAGTGTGGCAACCATTTTCGAGAAAACTAAAGATGAAGTACACTACCGGAGACCGGCAACCTTGCAGTCTCCCAGAGAACATCGAAACAGTTCTTTTGGTCAATATCACAATGATATTGGCCATACTACTGATGATTGCATAGCCTTGAAACAAGAGGTTCAGAACCTGATTGAAAGAGGGAAATTGGGTGCATACGTTAAAAGAAGAGGAGGCAACAGGCCTGACAACACTCACCGGGCTGGTCCGGTTAATGCTGCCCCAAAAGGGGCTATGGTAATCGTTGAAAGGTTTGATGTGGAATCTGAATACTTGGATCCTGATCCAACAAGGAACAGAGTGGGTGCAATAGAGGAGCGTTCCAGGTCGGTCTCCGGGCTCATTAAATTCTTTGAGTCCTTGACAATTTTCGGAGGGGACACTGTAACGGCTCCTACCACTTCATCAAGAAAAAGGCATGTTCATAATTTGGCTACCCAACTAGAAGGGGGCATGACCTCTTATCAATCGTCAAGTTTATTCCCATTCATTGTCTTTGATGGGGATGATTTGAGAGATATTGCTGGCCCTCATGAAGATGCTGTTGTCATAGGAGCATCGATAGGGGGCAATGAGATAAGGCGAATCCTGGTAGATACTGGGAGCTCTGCCAATATCCTTTTCCTAGATACTTACAAGAAAACGAAAAATCCAGCTGTGATTCAAAAGTCAGACAGATCGATTGTAGGCTTCACGGGCAGCTCAGCTGATGTAATCGGTGAGTTCGAAGAAGAAGTATTGTTGGGCAGAGGCCCTTTCAAGAAAACGGTCAGAATACTTTTCATTGTGGTGGACTGTCCCACTTGTTACAATGCTATTCTAGGGAGATCTTGGCTCTCGCAGTGGCTTCGACAGTCCATCAGTGTTTAAAATATGCTGTTCAGGGGCAGGTTGGGGTTGTCCGGAGTAGCCAAAAAGTTGCAAGAGAATGCTATGCCACTGCCTTGGCTCCGCGAACGCTGGGGGCAGTCCGTATAAATGACCAATAGCAGTTTGAGGGCCTTTCTGGGGGTGAGGGTGAAATTGATGACCCCAGAGAGACCCCCGGAGTGTTGATCCCAGTTGAGGAGGTTGAGACACACTGCCTGGAAGAAGGGAAATTTGTCAAGATAGGGTCCAAAATGCCACAAGTGTTGAAAGAAGAGATGTTAAAATTCTTAAAAGACCATCAGCATGTCTTTGCTTGGTGCAATGCTGATGTTACTGGAGTTCTATCAGAGGTGATTTCCCATCACTTATCTGTCCGGAGAGACGTAGCACCAGTGGTGCAAAAGAGGAGAGCTTTCTCAAAAGAAAAGGCTGACGTCATTGTACAAGAGGTTGACAGACTCACGAAGATGGGGCACATTAAAGAATCTCAGTATCCTTTGTGGACTGCCAATCCAGTCTTGGTAAAAAAGAAAAACGGTAAATGGCGAATGTGCATTGACTTCACAGATCTCAATCGAGCTTGCCCAAAAGACTTGTATCTGGTTCCCCGGATAGATCAGCTGGTAGATTCTACTTCTGGGAACAAGCTACTCTCCTTCATGGATGCTTTCTCCGGGTACAATCAGATCCAGGTGGATCCAAGAGATCAAGAGCATACCACTTTTGTTACTGATAGAGGTTTACACTGCTACAAGGTGATGCCTTTTGGTTTGAAAAATGCTGGGGCTACTTATCAAAGGTTAGTCAATAAGGCATTTGCTGATCAAATTGGAAGAAATATGGAGGTTTACATTGACGATATGATGGTGAAAAGTGTGGATGAGCAGCTGCACTTGTCCGACCTCCAGGAGACTTTTGCCAATCTGGCCAAAGTAAATTCAAAGTTAAATCCTGAAAAATGTGTGTTCGGAGTGCAGTCCGGGAAATTCTTGGGGTATATTATAAGTGAGCATGGAATACAGCCCGACCCGGACCAACTCAATGCCTTGTTCCACATGGAGCCTCCACGAAACATTAAAGAAGTACATCGGTTAACGGGGAGGTTAGCAGCTTTGAACAGATTCATCTCAAGGTCTTCGGACAGATGTGCTCCTTTCTTTCAAACTTTGAAGGGTGCAAAGGGGTTTGAATGGACACCACAGTGTGATGAGGCATTCAATGAAATCAAAAAGCATCTGTCCTCCCCCAAGACCTTGTTCAAACCAGTCGATGGGGAGACTCTTTTTGTGTATCTGGCTGTTTCAAGCTGTGCCATCAGTGCTGTGCTAGTAAGGGAGGTTGATGGGTATCCTCACCCGGTATACTACATCAGCAAAAGCCTGATTGATGCTGAACGCCGTTACTTGAAACTCGAGAAACTAGCATTGGCCTTGGTGATAGCTGCAAGAAAGATGAGGCCTTATTTTCAGGCTCATCCTATCGTTGTCCGGACATCTTTCCCTTTAAAGAATGTCCTTCAAAAAGCAGACATTTCAAGCAGAATGACAAAGTGGTCAGTAGATTTGGGGGACTTCGACATAGACTTTGCTCCTCGAACAGCAGTAAAAGCTCAAGCTGTGGCTGATTTTCTGGTCGAATTCCATTCTGATAGGGACTCAGAACAATCTGCTGATTCAAAAGACAAAAAAGTGTGGATTGTCCGAACAGATGGAGGATCCAGTGCCATAGGATCTGGGGCAGGAATATGTCTTACTTCCCCCTATGGGGGCAACATGTTCCAAGCTATTTGTTTTGCTTTCAGAGCGTCTAATAACTAGTCCGAATACGAAGCAGCTATAGCTGGGTTGAAATTGGCTTATATCTGTGGAGCAAAAAGGGTCAAGCTGCTAAGCGACTCCCAATTGCTTGTCCACCATGCCTTGGGCCTATCAGAAGCTAGAAAAGAACAATTGATTAAATATTTACTTCTCTTGAAAAATGAAGCAATGAAGTTTAAAGCTGTTGTCTATGAACATATTCCCCGGGCAGAGAATGAGCTAGCAGACTCGTTGGCAACAATAGCATACACGGAGTCCTATCCATGGATCCATGTGCTTGAAAGTCCTTCTATTCAACTTGATGAAGGGGAAAAAGAAGAGATATTTGAAATACAAGTAAATAAGCCTCAGGATTGGAGGTCTCCTCTTATACAATATCTGTCCGATGGCATCGTACCTTTGAATAAATCACAAGCCATAACTCTAAAACACAAGGCTCGTGGTTTCATCATGATTAGAGAGGTCTTGTACAAAAAATCTTATAGCAAACCTCTCCTACGCTGTTTAGGAGATCACGAGTCACAGATGGTTCTCTCCGAGTTGCATGATGGTGAGGGATCAGCCCATTGTGGTTTAGAGCATTAACAAGAAGAGTGCTTCTCTCCGGATATTATTGGCCATCAATGATGAAAGATGCTAAGGAGCTGGTAAGAAGGTGTGACCCATGCCAGAGGTACAGCAATGAAATTCATGTACCAGCCATTCCTTTGGAATCAATTTCTGAGCCTATCCCTTTTGCTCGATGGGGATTGGACTTAGTTGGGCCTCTCCCTATGGCGTCCGGAGGGCGTAAAACCATAATCGTAGCCATTGACTACTTTTCGAAGTGGATAGAAGCAGCCCCCTTGGCAGGGACAACATCAAAGGCTGTTATACAATTCATTCTATCCAACATATGTTGTAGATTTGGTGTTCCCCAGAGAATAACAACAGACAATGGGCCACAGTTTGACAACAGAGAAATGGAGAGCTTCTGTGCCTCAAGGGGTATTCAGCACTGCTTTTCTTCACCATTCCACCCACAAGCCAATGGGCAAGTTGAAGTGGCTAACAGAACAATACTGTCCGGTTTAAAGAAAAATTTGGAAGGGGCTGCTGGGAAGTGGCCTAGTTATTTACAAGAAGTCTTGTGGGCCTACCGGACAACGCCTGGGGCTGCCACACAAGAATCACCTTTTGCCTTGGTCTATGGGATGGATGCAGTAGCCCCCATAGAGAAGACACTTCCCTCCTTTCGAGTCCACAACTTCTCCGGACAGGCTAATGAAATGGCAGTTAGAAATCAACTTGATTTAATTGAAGAAAGGCGAGTAAAAGCTCATCTTAGAATGACACACTATCAAGGCTTGATGAGAAGCAGGTTTGCTTCTAAAGTTAAAAGAAGGGATTTTCAACCAGGAGATAAGGTATTGAGGAAAGTTTTCTTGCACACCAAGGAAAAGCTCTTCGGAAAGCTGGCCCCAACTTGGGAGGGTCCCTACACTGTGGTTGAAAGAATCAAGCCTGGCACATACTGGTTGGAAGACAAAGATGGCAGGGTTTTAACTCACCCTTGGAATATTGAACACCTTCGAATGTACTTGGAATAAAGTTTATGTAAATATTTACTTGTTTAAACATCCATGTAAATATTTGGGGGCATACCACTTCCTCTCTTCGGCGCCACGAAGAGCTTTCAATAAAACTTGGAGCCTTTTTAAACAATTTTCTAAGTTTTTACAAAATTCTGTTGATTGCCATACTACCCGGACTGAAAGATCTAAGGGCTACTTAAATTCTAGCCAGAGAAACTAAACACTCTCACAACACGATAACTCGAAATTACTTAAACTCCAAGATATTTAAACGGACTATGGAATAAAAGAAAGGTTGTGCAAGATAAAACGTTCATTCAATAAACTTAAAGTTGCCTTGGCCTTCCAAGGACTTTTTAAACAGGTTTGAGCATAATACAAAAATCTGTCCGGTTAAAACGGACAGCATCACAAAAAAAGGTGCCTTGGCCTTCCAAGGACTTTGGTTCGAACAAAAAGTAAACAAAACAAATTACCAACTAAGGTGGAGCCTTTGAAGATGGCTCACCCTCATCTGTTCCCTTGGTCTTGATATCGCTTTTTTCCTCAATGACCTTCTTGCCTTTGGGGTCAGCCTCTTCTTCACCCGGACTCTCTCCGGTTTCCTCCTTGTCACCAGATGAGGATATATCAGTGTACCCTTCATCAACCATGGTCCAATATGGGAGATCATCGTCATCCACGTAACGCCATAAGTCCCCAAGTCTCCTCTTCGGGAACTTCTCGTGAAACAGGAGGACCATGTCGGACTTCACCTTTTCAATCAATAATTCCTCACTCCGTATCATCTCCCTGGCATAAGCATTGATTTTGGCCTTGATCATGGCTTCTTGATCCTTCACCAAAGCATCTTTCTCCTCAACAGCCTGAGTCACTGCATTCTCTAAAGCAAGTTTGTCAGTGGTCAGGTTGGTGACAATCTTCTCCTTTGCTGCAGTTTCTCCCCTTGATGCTGCCAAGTCCTTCTCCAATCCGGACAGCTTAGCCTGGAGATCTTTCACAGTCTTTTCTAAAGAAGCAACTTTTGTGTTGCTTTTCTCTTGATTTTCCTTTAGCTGTTCGTTTGACTCCTTGAGCAAGTCAACCTTAGTAGTGGCAGTCCTGAGGTTTTCGGACAGTGACTCCTTCTCAGACTTAAGTTCTTTGATGGACTCTGCCTGACTCCGGACTTGCCTTTCTAGGGTAAGTACTGGTTGTACGTTGCTCAGGAGGGAATGAGCTATAACATCCCTCTCGCTGGCGACCAAGAAAGTCTTACCGTTGAAGTTTACTGTGTTGGAGCTGCTTGGGGGAACATATGGCCCAGCAAACTCATCTCTTGACAGACCAAGAAAGTAATCACCTAGAGGACCCAGGCCGGTGACATCCACTTCGTCCATATTAATCTCTCCCCTTTCAATCTCATCAGTATGGAGTTCCCTTGGAATCCCTTCGTTAAGATTCTCTGGGATCTCTTCAGCCAACGTTGGATCAATAGGGAAAGTGGGGTCCGAATCCCGGGGAGCAAACTCTTCTTCTTGAGAAGTCTTCTTCTTTTTTACCTCTCTGTCGGCACTATCGCTTATTTGCTTGCGAGTTCGTTTGGAGGCCCTTGAAGGTTTTGAGGGAATCTCTCCGTGTTTCTTACTTTCCACTTCTACCACCTGAAGAAGGTTTGCATCAACTTGAGCCGGGACTGGCACCTCTGTGTCTGTTGGAGCCTTTTTCTCCGTATCCGTTGCTGTTTTCCTCCCTTTCTTCTTTTGGCCCTTCATTTTACTTGGGGCTTTGGCCCGGAGAGGAAGGAAAAGGGTCCCATCTAGCTCATGAGACCTTCTCAGCACTATGTCATCATCAGGAGGGGTGGAGAACTCCTCCCATGTTAAATCCCTTCGACCTGTGGTGTTCCACAGGTGAGATCTTGCCAAGTTCCCCGAAGTGAAAGCCTTGTGAAACCGGTTCTCCCAGTTCTCTGCGGCCCATGCATTTATCTTGCCACAGGTCACCTGTCCGGCTTTCAGATAGTCTCCGAACTCTTTTGGCAGTTCTAACAAAACAAAAGAATAACTAGTTAGTGAAAGCTTAAAAAAGGGGAAGATTCGAACAGAAACTTAAGGAAAGAACTTACGATCGCTCCTCCATCTACTTCGAAGAAGGCTAGGATTCTCCCCGACCTTGATTTTATTGCCATTTTCCCATGAGCCACTTACAAACAAAAATTGGCTCCTCCATTTACTCTCCGATTCCAGGAGATCATCGACAACTTTCAGATCGTTCCCCATGTTAAAGTGATAAAAAGGGAACTGGTGGTGCTTGCACAGATTAGCCACAGCAGCAAACTCTTCCATGGGAAGAGGGATTCCGGACAGCCTAGACGCCATAATGCATGACATCAAGGTGTACCATCCGTTGGGGCTCAGCTGTGATGGACATAGCTTGACTAAATGGAAATAGCGCACTATCTCTGGATCCAATGGGAACCTAAGTCCCCAGTTGAATAGCTCCGTAAAGAAGACTATTTCATTCCTTTTACAATCCATCGGGGTCTCCGGGTCGATAGGAATTCAGATTTTAACGTTTTCAGGGATCCCCCACTTGGTGCGAAGCCGTCCCAAATCTCTAGTATGGATAAACGCATACTTGGTCTTTAACAGAGACAAAAGATATTTAAACTCTACCTTGTGAAAGTAGGGCCCTACTCTCCCTTCGAGGCTCTCCGGCAGATCCGGACGCCTCAGATATAAGTCCTCTTTGCCCTTCTTGGCAACAACTATGGCAGTGTCAGCTTGTCCGGAAGACTCGGACTCAAACCTAGCCTCCTCAATGGAGTCTTCCATCCTCTCCTCCATTACTGTTGGGGGAGCTTCTGCAGAAACAGCCCGGGGAGGGATGAAGCTTGGCACAGCTGATCCTCCGGACTGACGGCTCGTTGTATGTTTCTGAGTTCTCACCTCAGTTTGAGTTTCTGAGGTCGAAGTTTCCTTAGGAGGTAATGGACTGCTAGCCTCCGGACCAACCGGCCTCTCCCGGAGGGTCCTAACAGTTGTCCCGGACCCTGACTCACTGGTATTTTTTGAGGAGAGTCCCTTAACCAATCTACTTGGTCTTTTCATGATCAGCTTGTCTGGAGAATGATCGGAGTCGGACCCCATAGCAATAAAAGTGGTTTTCTTCCTAACAGTTGTAACAGCGACCCCCGGTTCGACAGTCGGGATTGACTCTTGGACTGATGAGCCAGAAACTATGGGGGAGAGTGTTGATTGAAAGAGTTTTCTAGGTTTCGTACCTTTCGAAGAAGACGAACCTCTATCAGATTCTTCGATTGAAGGGGCTGGTTTCTCGACAGGCGACGTTGGAAGCCCTGCTGCGAGCCTTTTCTCCTTTTCAACCCTTTGAGCTTTCTCTAGTTCTGAAAGATTGAGCCAGCCACCCTTGATTAGAGCCGTTCTTGCTGTGAACATAAAACAACTAAGGAAAGTTTGAAGTTTTAGAGAGATGAAGTTTTGAGTGAAATGGCAAAGTAAAAGTGAAAATGAAACTGTGAAAGACAAATGGAATTTATAGTAAATGTAAAAAAGGGTTTGATTCCTAGGAGAATCCGAAAAGTTGGGCAATGATTAAAAACGGCGCTGACGTCATCAAAAGCATTTAAAGAAGTTACTTGTTCAATAAAGTGGTGCGATTTTCCAGATGAAAAAACGGCTGAAGTAACCAACCAGGGTGTGACACGTGTCCCACTACCTCTGATAAGGAACCGTTTGGAATTCGTGACGATTGGACTGTCCGGGCCTATCTCAATTCTCTTTGAATTGAAAAACCACTTCTTCAATCGGACTGTTTTTCAGTTCTTTAACAAGGACACTTGTTCAAACACCTAAAAAAGGGGCTCCTGATGAGTCCGAATTCGAAGAGCTCCCCGGGAGGGTAGTCCAAAGTAAATCACCCCGTAAATTCGGACAGACTCCATGACTTCAGTTCGAACAGCACTGATTGAACCGGACAGATGATCTCGAACACTGCAAGCGTAATGCAGTTCGAACTATGACTAAAGTACTAAAAAACCTAATCACTATCTGACTAAGCTACCTGTACATCTGCTTAAAACTCATGGGTCTTTAAACATGACCCGGGTCCATTAAACTTGACCCGAAAGCCCATAAGGGCCCAAATTTCACACTATAAATGCCCAACCACCAGCATTAACTATGGGTAAGAAAAATTAACTGCTGCCAGGCTGCTTAATTCTCTCTCCACCCTTGAAACTCTTTGAAACACCCTTAAACACCACCACACCACCGTGAAACACCCTTACACCGCCCTAAAACTCCACTTGAAATTACCAGCCTACCCTCAGGCTACTTTTACCCACACCAAAGCTAATATCTTATTTATCTACACTTATAAACAGATGAAGGATTTATCTGTCATGCTCCGACCAAACAGAACCATAGTAGGGTTTACAATCAATTGCGCTGATGTTATTGGGGAGTTCGAATGGTAGGTAATTCTTGGTAGATGACCATTTAAGAAAATAGTTAGAGTATTTTTTTGTGGTGGTGGACTGTACGACCCCTTATAACACTATCTTTGGTAGATTTTTTCTATCAAGGATGCATGCAGTTGTGTCAACAGTTCATCAATGAAGTACGCAGTTGGAGGTCAAGTAAGGGGTGGTTTGAAGCATCTAAAAAGTGGTTATGGAATATTATGTCACTGTTCTTTCCCTTAATTCCTTGGAGAATATGGCAACCAATAATGAATAACAATTACTTGAGTCCTCTTTAGATCCGAAGAAGATTAATGATCCAAGAGAGAATCCTAGTATTGTTATCCCAATCGAAGAGTTCGAAGTACACAATTTAGCAGATGTAAAAAATATTAGAATTGGAGCTAGATTTCTGTCGAAACTAAAAAAGGTTGACAGATTGACCAAGGGGGAACTATTCGGGAATCTCAATATCTATTTTGAACGACCAATCCGGTACTCATAAAAAATAAGAATGGTAAATGGAGAATGTGTATTGATTTCACAGATCTCAACAAGGTATGTGCTAAAGATCCTTTCCCAATTCCTCAAATTGATCAATTAGTGGATTCCACTTCGTTAAATATGTTTCTATCTTTTATGGATGCCTTTGCTGGGTACAATCATATACAAAAGGATCTAAAGGACCAGGATCATACTACGTTTATCACTGACAAGGGGCTACACTGTTACAAGGTAATACTACTTGGCTTAACGAATGACGGGGCTACTTACATCGCCTAGTTAATAAAGTATTTGTTAGTCAGTTTGGGAGAAATGTAGAACTCTATATCGTTGAAATAATAGTAAATATTCTAAGGGAAGAGGATTATTTACTTGACCTCAAAGAAACTTTCTCTAATTTAGAGGCTATTAATTTAAAGTTGAATCCAGAAATGTGTACTTTTGGAGTACGATCCAAATTTTTTTTAGGGGACATCATTAATGAAAAAAGGGATCCAGGATGACCCAACATAACTAGATGTATTGTTAACTATGGATTTTCCTCAGTCCATCAAACAAGTTCAAGTGTTGACTACAACGGTGACAGCTTTGAATAGGTTTATTTCACGGTCATCAGATAAATATGTGCAGTTCTTCGAAGTATTGAAAAACGCCAAAGAATTCAATTGGTTCCCAACTGGTGATAAAACATTCCTTGAAATCAAAATACATTTATATTTTCCCAAAACTCTATTCAAATCGATTATCAGAGAAAGACTCTACGTACATCTAGTGGTATCTGATTATGCTGTAAATGCGGTGTTAGTTCAGGAGGTTGACAATTACCCTCGCTCAGTTTATTACGTTAACAAGAGTTTGTTGGATGCTGAGAAAATATACCTCAAGTTGGAAAAGTTGGCTTTAGCCTTGGTAATAGCGGCCAGGAAAATGATGCCTTATTTTCAAGTGCATTCCATCACGGTTCGAAATTCGTTTATACTTAAAAACTCGTATGCAAACCAAATATATCGGGTCGAATGACCAAATAAATGGTCTATGGAATCGGAGGACTATGATATTGACTTTTCTCCTCGAGCAGTAATCAAAGCTCAAGCTGTAGCAGACTTTTTGGTTGAGTTCCATCCGCAGAGACCCTATGAATAATTTTCTATTCACAAACATGAAAAAGAATGGGTAATTAAAAAAATGGAGGATCTAGCTTGATGGGTGTTGAAGTATAAATTTTCTTACTTTCTCCATTTGGAGACTCAATGTACCAAGCTATACGTTTTAGTTTTAAGGCATTGCACAATGAAGCAGAATACAAATCAACCATAGTTGTTTTAAGGCTTGTTCAAATATGTGGTGCCAAAATAATCCCATTGTTAAGTGATTCACAGCTGCTCGTACATCAAATGCAAGGAAAATTTGAAACAAGGAAAGAACAGTTGGTAAAGTATTTGCAAGTGTTGAGAGAAGTTTCTGTTTGCTTTAAATGTGTAAAATATGAACACGTGCCAACATCAGAAAATTTGATGGCTGACTCTTTAGCTGATGTTGCATATTCGAGGCACACCGTTGGATTTTGATACAAGAGTGCCCTTCTATAACGAAGACCCTCGAAATAGAAGTTAGAAATGAGGAAATTTTACATATATCGGCCACTGTCAGTCAATACTGGAGGTATGGTTTCCAAGAGTTCATTACTAAAGGAAACCTACACGAAGACAAAAGCCTATCTAATAAGTTAAATTATAAAGCACACGTCTTTTTGGTTTAGAGAGGGATCCTCTATAAAAGATATTTTAGTAAGCCTTTGCTGCGCTGCCTCAGATCCGATGAGTCTCAAGTAGTTTTATCTGAATTACATGAAGAGGAAGTGTGTATTCATTATGGCTATAAATATTTGATTAGAAAGGTCTTATTAACAGGGTATTATTGACCATCTATCATGACGGATGCTAAAAAACTAGTTAGAAGATGTGATCCATGTAAGAGATATGGAAATGCAATACATGTACCAGCAGTTCCTATGGAGTTAATGTCCAAAGCGGCACCTTTTGATAAATGAGGGCTTGATTTGGTTGGACTCATTCCAATGGTTTATGTAGGATATCAAACTATTATCTTGGAAATTGACTATTTTTCAAAGTGGGTAGAAGCTGCGAACCTATCCGAAACTACTTCCAAGGTAGTAATCAAGTTTATCATTTCCAATAGTTGTAGATTCATAATTCCTCAACGTATTACAACTGATAATGGCTAGCAATTTGACAACATGGATATGGAGATTTTTTGTACATCCAGAGAAATCAACCATTGTTTCTCTTCACATTTTCATCCCCAAGCTAATAGACAAATAAAGGTGGAAAACATAACTATTTTGATAGGTCTAAAAAAGAATTTAAAAAGAGCGGCAGGAAAATGACCAAATTACTTACAAGAAGTATTATGGGTCTATCGAACTACTCCACAAATTGCCACACATGAATCTATTTTTGCCTTGGTCTATGGAATGGAATAACACCAATAAATGTTACTCTTCCTTCTTTTAGGGTTTAAAATTATACCGAAGAGAAAAATAAAGTTTCAATAAGAGATCAGCTAGATTTGATCGAAGAAAAGAGAATTAAAGCTTATTTAAGAACAACACATTATCAGGGTTTAATGAGAAGTAAGTACACGTCTAGAGTACGAAGAAGAGAATTCCAAATGGGGACAAGGTTTTTAGAAAAGTATTTTTACATACCAAAGGCAATAAGTTTGGAAAGTTAGCGCAAAATTGGGAAGGGTCATACGTTGTTTATGAAAAAATTAAGCAGGGACATAACGGTTGGTTGACCAAGAAGTCAGTCTTTTAAGATATTGGAATGTCAAACAATTAAGGTTATGTCTCGAATAAACATATATTGTAAATATTTACTGTATTTTTTGTTCAATGTAAATATTTGGGGGCATACTATTTCCTACCCTGGTGGTTCGGGGAGGTTTTTATGAGGTGTCCAAGTCATTATCAATCTACCAATTTTAGTGTATGTTAAGTTTTTATTTCCTTCGAATGGATTACCTTCGAATGGCTTCTGTATGTTAAGTTTTTATTTCTTTTGAATAGATTACCTTCGAATGGATTGTGTATGTTAAGTTTGTATCGCCTTCGAATAGATTACCTTCGAATGACTTGTGTATGTTAATTTTTTATTTCCTTCAAATGGTTTGTGTATGTTAAGTTTTTGTTGCTTTCGAATGAATTAACTTCGAATGACTTGTGTATGTTAATATTTTATTGCCTTCGAATGAGTTGTGTATGTTGATTTTTAATTGCTTTCGAATGGATTACCTTCGAATGGCTTGTGCACGTTAAGTTTTTATTAATTTTGAATGAATTATCTTCGAATGATTACATATGATTAATTATCTTCGGATAAATTGGACTAAAAATAATGATAAGAATATATAATAAAATAAGCCAATTTGATGAGATGATGGCTAATATAAAATTCCTTGGGTGATCCAATAACTTAATAAAATCCAGGTACAAGGTTACAAAATGCATTGGTCATGCCAAGGGCTTGCATAAAAACAAGAAAATAAAAACCTACTGGCCTTTGGGCTCGTTCCTATCGGTATCTTCTTTTTCTCTTTCTTTTGAACTCTCAGCATCATAATTATTTTCATCTCTATTGTTAGAACTTCCATCGGGTGAATCCTTATAGATACCAAGCTGGTAGACTATGGGCATGTCGGGGGACATCAAGCTATGTGGGACCAGCCCCTATAAAGACCTAAAGGCTAGTGTAGAAAACATCTTATGAAATTCTACTACTATATCGTATATGGTTAATACATACCTCTTGTGTAAAATATCTATCACCCCATCAACATATACATATATGACATCAACTAACTCTTGGGTGAATTTCTCTTTGAGAGAGGCTATCTCATCTTCCTGATTTTTTTATAAGAGCTTCTTGAGCGTCCTTCTCATCTAAGAAACACTCAATGGTAGCTGTATTATCGGTCTACTGGTTCTTCAATAAAGTGATCTCCCCAGAACTGGATGACTGCAGATTTATAAAACCATATTGTAGCTTCTCATGATCCAACTTTGCCTTGACCAGCTCCTCTTTCGTTGTTTTAACCTTTTCGGATAGACAATCAGCCCTGGACTTTTCCTCTTCCGTGAAGCTTTCAGATTCTTTGTCTATTCAAGTGATCTTCACAACATAAGAGAGTGGTGACTGCTTACAACGAAAGTAAGTTAGAAATCAAGTAAAGATTAAACTGGCCAATCAACCTTGTTACCAAGAAATCTGAATCAAAGGTCTGAAGGATATAGTGCAATATTGCAGACATAAGAGCGGGAAGGGAACAAAAGATCATTGCATTCTGCTCCCGCCAAACATGGTATATTACCATGCTAAAACATGTGATCACCAAATATTACGGTTGCGAAAGGGAGACTAGTTCAACGTGTTCCTAATCCATGAAGACCAGTTAGTATCGATTGGTGTGAACCCGAGCTTGGAACCCGACCAGATACTCTGGGTGAAAAAACAATCATAAATGATATGTTTGATGAACTTAGAACAAGAATTGCACAACACACGTTCCAGAGAGGATTTTAGTCCTTAATTTATAAGTTTATCTCGGATTGACAATTCGCCATGGATTGCACCCAATGCAGGGGTGGACGTATTATGTCATTGTATGTGTTTTTGATTATAAACTTTTTGTTTCCAATCTTAGTGGTCGAATAGTGGAAGTTGTGTAGTTAATTTTACAAAGAGGCAGACATAATGAGGTTGTTAATCTCCTAAAATTTGAGATGATTCCTCGCACTTACAGATTTTAATCGGGAAAACCAGTTCCAGAGTCCATCCAGAATGATGTCTGATATATTGAGATCTTATAGACCAAAACTTTTTATTTTAAATCTCACACCATATTGATTTATTGTTTTTACTAACTACGGATTACAAATAATTAAAGACAACCGCGAGATTCTAAATTTTTAGATCCAGAATAAAAAAATCGTCTTCCATCGCGGGTAGTGTCACATTGGACCAAACTACCTTAGCCCCTGATGCCTTTCATCTCATGATTATTTTAAACAAAGCGTCAGATGGATTGAGATAACTCTTTGAGAGCCTTAAACGAGAGTATGAAGATTAAGATCAATATACCTGGTCTGCAAAGAGAACATATTTAATGAGTTGGAATCTTCCCGTATACAAAAGGTATTTATTGGTCCAAATCTAATACGAAAATTGATATTTTCTAAAGAGAGAGACACCCAAATACGTTTTAGGAAGAGAGTCGACCTTGAACTTTATATGCTGATCAGATCATTTCTGATGAGTCCGAATTCAGCATGCTCCCCGTACAAGGATAGATCGGTCTAGTCTCTCCGAATATCGGACAGGTCACATGGACCGGACAGATCACATGGACCGGACATATCATATGGACCGGACAGGTCACTTCGAACACTATGACCATAAGACTGTTCGAACTATGACAAAAGTACTAAAAAACCTAAACAATTCTTGACTAAGCTACTTGATCTCCTACTTAGAGCTCATGGGTCTTTGAACATGACCCGAGTCCATTAAACATGACCCGAAAGCCCATAAGTGCCCAAACATTAGGGTATAAATACCCAACCACCTGCATTAACTATGGGTAAGGAGAATTAACTGCTACCAAGCTGCTTAATTATCTCTTTACTCTCTACTCTAAACAGTTAAAACACCCACACACCACCTTAAAACACCAACTGAAATTACCAGCCTACCCTCAGGCGATTATTATCCACACCAATTTCGAAGGATGAGATTTATCCGAGAGAAGAAAATATGAATTTTAGCGGGACTGACTTTGAGACCCGAAAGTAATAAAAATTCATCTATACCCTATTTGATAAGGTCGAATGAGTTTAGATTACCATGACAGAAAGTTATTAAATTATTAACAAAAGAGAGGATAACTATTTTGAGTTTTGACATTTGCACTGGAATTTGAAATTTCTTAACTATTTTGAGCTTTGACTTTTACAGTGATTTGAAATTTCTTAACTATTTTGAGCTTTGCCAATTGTAATGAATTTGGAATTCCTCTAATTACTTTTTTCTTTAAGAATACACAATAAGACTTGCATTACAAATAAGAACAAATAAAGTGATAGGAGTTGCATAAACCTTTTCTCACGATGATATAATACTTAGATAGTAATTACAAATAAAAAGAAAAATTGATAGTCTTATCTAAACCTTTTCTGACGATGATATAACATCGAGATAATAATAAAAAAGGACAGATATTTATAATAAATTACACGTGACATAATAACCTATTAAAAAAGATGTTATTAAAAAAAATGTTACCAAACATTACCCAATACTAGAAAATAACCGCGAAAGGATAAAATATTTTGTAACTATAAATAAATATAATTTTAGAAAATAAAAAACGAAATACTTCTAATAAAAAAAGGGTCACTATATTTTTAATTATATTGTCTTTTCAATATATTTACATTATGTTGTTTTATTTATTTTTTATAAATAAGTTTAGTGTTCGATTATGCTTTTAGTTCTTTCCATTTTTAGCTTACAAATAATCCATTAAAACTTTATATTCTTTTTTTTTCGGAGGGAACCCGCAGCCGCTATTCAGAGTGCAATGAGTGCGCACAGAGTAAACCCTCAGTCTGACGCGATAGCCTGCAAACCAACACCAGAAAATAAACCACACAAGGTGACAGACTCAACCGAGAAAGCGTATCTAGAGGGACTCGAACCCATCCAAAACTTCATATTCATATACATTAACATTGTATGGCTAAAATAATTGTATATTAGATAATCGAATAAATCATCATTTCTTAGTAATTCATGGCGTAAAAAACATCTAATTCAGATTTCCAAACAGTGAAACTCGGCTCCATTCAAATCGGTCCCATGACTAGTATATAATTTAACCCTTTATAGTTAATTTGTTCAAGATGATATTATATTTGTCATGTTATTTTGACCCTATTAAATTTTATTTTATACAAAATATACGTTTAATTTTAAATGGGATGGTTTTATTTTGTTAATTTTAGATTATTCCGATGCTCAGTTATCAAGAAAAAGACAAAAGCATGAAAGTAATATATACACGTTGCCTAAGCGGCCGTTTAATAATAGTCGGCCATCTCTATTCAATGTATCTAGGTCTATGTTTTGCCATGTAGTGCATTTATTCTTTAATCATATACAATTTATTTGTATTATTATTCACACATCGACAAAGTTCATATTCGTTTATACATCTGATGTTGCCTTAGTTTATACTTGGATCTTTCTTTTGAAAAAGTTCAATTATAAAACTATTATATTAAAATAGAATATAGTATCGTTTTCAAGAATTTCATAGGGTGAACTAAATTTTAATGGACCAATCAAATTTGAGAGATTATATGGTATAAATAAAACGAAAACCAATTATAAGTAGAAAGATTAGAATATATTATTGGGAAAAAATATATTAAATTGAGACCTATATTTAAGTTTAAAAGGCCTAAAAAAGCAACGAATAGTTTCGTTTAGTATTATTTAATAGTTTTAACTTTGGGTATATTTAATAATATTGAAAGTTTTACATAAGTTCAAAAACCCATTTTGAGTTTTTAAATGCGGTATAAGTTTATCCAAATTTTGATAAAAATACATTTTTATAAGTATATAAGGTTTTTTTACTAACCTTCATCCATCTTTTTTTTTTCTCTTACACTCTCTAACTTCTCTCTCAAACCTCCAAGTTCTCTCTAATTTATCGGACGAACTAAAATCCGGCGAACTAAAATATGGAAACTTAGTGTTAGTATCAAAATTTGGGTTATGGTTGAATTAGGTAAAAAGAATTCATAATTTTAGAGTGTTTGGAGGCCATTTTCCTGTGGAATTCGGTCGGAAACGAAGGCTCAGCGCACCATAGGTACATGCCTAGCGTACCAGCCGGCTGTACCTATGGTGCGCTCAGCCTTCGCCGCCGGCCATTTTCCGGCCAAATTCTGGCTGGATAATGACCTCCAAACACCCTAAAATCATGATTTTTTTAAATAATTAAATCTTTAATTGTTTTTAAAAAAACTTCCAAAAAAAAAACAATTTTTTACCTTAATTTCGGTTGATTGATGTTTGATTTTGTGTTTTTATTAGAAGAAGTTTTAAAAAAATTGAAAAGAGTTTGAATGTTCTTGAGGCAACTTTGAATGTTCAAGCACAATTTGAAGAACTTCACAAAATTGTAGTAATATGGGGTTTGGTCTAGTAGGGAGTTGTGTTGTTTGGGTATACATAGCCAAATAGATTGTTTTGTAAATTGGGTATATCTAGGATATACTTAGTGTTTTTTTACTTAGTGACAATTCAGATATTAAATGAAAGTTCAAGGGTTTTTTCGTCTTAAAAAAGTCAAACAAAAGTCAACTGCACTTTTTAGGTAAACTTAAACCACATTTGGGTATATATATCCATACCCATAGATAAATGATTAGTATATATTAACGGTGCGCTACTATAAGAAGATTTGGTCACTTGACCAAACCCAAGTGCGTTTCGTCATGCGATGACGCGTGACTAATCACATTGCATCACGGAACGTTGCATGGTTAAATGAAATTCGATCATTTAACCAAATTGCACTGTCAGAATGAACTAGATTTTTTGGCCAAATTCAAAACGTGCTTGGCCGCGTGCGACACAACGCAACGGGAAGATCTTCGACTAGTCTCTTCGCATGTATATATATATATATATCAGCGCGACTACGCATAATTGTGCGTGACTTCTCATTATTTAGAAACTAGGCACAATCCGGACCTGACCATTTGGCCAAGTCCCCAACTAGCCAAGTCATACATGTCAGAACGATCTGACATAGTTGTGTCTAATCATGTTGCATTACGCGACCACGCAATAGAATTTGGCCAAATGACCAAATCTCAGAAATAGGACTTGGCCAAATGGCCAAATCTCATATATTTAAACGCCAATGCACGGCTATAAAAGATCCTAACTGTCTGACCATGCACAATGGCCTTTGGCCGCGCAACGCTGTTCAAACCAACGACTATAAAAGACCCTAACCATCCGACCATGCACGATGGCCCTTGACCGCGCGACGCTGTTCACATTTGAGGGACTTGACACATTAGCCAATCCTTGAAACCCACCAAGAGCGCACATTCGTGACCCTAGTATCACCAAGCCGCACACGTTTAGTATTTGTTCAATCGTCGACAAGTCTCCTTTGCGCCAACATCACTAACCGTAAGGAAACTGTGTCTGACAGCATACAGATAAAGCATCTGACATTGTACTACACAACAGTTACAATGGCGTACCTCCCATTGATAAAGCTTTTGGAATGTCAGAAAATGCTACATTAATAAAAGAGAACTTTTCCAAGACTCATCCATATCAATACTCATATATAAAGAGTTAATGTCTCATTTGTGAAACATGTGAAAACTTGGAGTGAATAATAAAAACAGAAAGAGAGATCATTTGTAATCTAATATATGAAATTAATACAAGTGTTCATCAATTTGTTCTTTAAGTTCTGTGCATCTTTTTCTTACTCATTTTCATTATCATATTTTCTAGGTGTTTGTAGCGAGGTGATTTTTAGCATCACTAGATGAAATAGTCGATAAATAGTATTATACAAAATCACATGGTATTTTCTGGAAGCTGAATGGGGTTTAAGAATATAATGACTACATCAAGCCTTCAATTATAAATATAGGACTATATTATGAGAATACAACTATAACATCCCTAATAGAATTACAACTGGACTACGAAAATAACCGAAATTAAATAATATAGCATAACCCAAGATCTAGATTAGAAAACCAATAACTATATCAGCCAAGATCCGGATCTAGTTATAAGAAGTCTAGTTAAAAACAAAAAACCCTAGATCAAGAACATAAAACCCATCCCAACAAAGATTTTAGTCTCATTTAATCTCACATCATTCACATACTCTCAACCACTCTCTCCAAATGCAGAGAGAAACACTAAAACTTGTAATAACTTTACCAAGATCAACCATGGTGAACGAAGAAGAACATTAAATTTATGAAATTAATCGTCTCACCCCACCCCCAAAGCATATAGATCCACTCACCCGATCAATAAACACTTGAACCAAACTCGCCAATACTTTTGGACACAAGGGGAAATCAACCATTGTTTTAGAAAATAGTCCACAAATATGCCATCGTTTCAAACCATGCAAATATAGATACGCGCGAGTCGAAACAAGAATACGGAAAACACGAATACGCCAATGATAAAAACAAACATCAATGATACAGAAGAAAACCGATGATACTTGAAATAGAATAATGCCAAATGTAATTAAAGAAAGAATCCAAAAAGATGGAAACTTGTTTATGTAATTAACAAAGAGAGTTGAAAAATGTGAAACCTTGTAATTTATATAAATCTGCCTTTGGGTATTGTACAAAATAACTTTTGATTCAATATATCACTCTATGAACTCTCCAAATGTTTCTTCTCTATCATGGTATCATAGCCTAAGTTATTTCTTCTCGTATGTAGACTTTTGGTGGTGATAGTAAGGAACCCATCTCAATGGAAAAAATAACAGTCAGTGGTGATGATGAGGAGTCCTCGAGGGTGGCACCACAACATCATGCATTGTTTCTTTATGATCTCCATGCTAATGAAAAACCTAGTTTAGTTATTACTTATGTAATCGTGATAATTATGAAGAATAGCGCGAGCGCTGCGTATGACTCTCTGAGCCCGGAAGAATTTTAGTTTCGTCAATGGTTCCATTCATATGCCACCGAATGATTCAGTAAATCTCAAATATTGGTGGACAAATGATTTATTGCTAGTTTTGTGGATTCGAAAGACTATTAAACTTTCTCTACGAAATCATAAATTCACACATGGATGGTTAGTAAATCATGGAAAGATATAAAGGCTCAATTTTATATTGTTAATGGCTTGCGCATTCAGCAACTCAAATGAGTATTAACAACATGTGACCAATGAGGATAGTGTATTGCGGTATATTAGATAAAATTGATTTTTTTGGGATAATTTGAATGCTATTGATCCATATCCCATGTGTACTTGTGGAAAGTGCACATGTTCTATCAATAAACAATTATAAAAGAAACGAGATGAACAAAAAGTTCTTCGGTACCTCATGGATTTGGATGCAGCTTTGTACAAACATTTATGATTTATATTGTTTTTCCCAATATCATTTCCCTACGACGAGACATATCGAACATATTCTATCTCTACAAGAAACGACAAAAACTACTATTATTCAAGGATCAAACAATAATGTGCATAAGAGCAGTGCTCTTTTTGTGCGCACTAGGGAAAAACCTTGTGACAAACCTATAATTTGTTCATACTGCAGGAAGCAAGGTCATAATGATGACTCTTTCTATCACCTTTATGGCTATCCGTAAGGATATTTTAATCAACTTCGATGCGACAGAATTCGGGCAATAGCATACCGTGGTCACGGTAGAGGTAGATTTGTTCGAGGGCGTGGTGGACTGCAACACACTTCCCATGTTGATTCCTTAGATACTATGCACGAAGAGTAAAAGTAGGAGGGGCCGATGGTTGCCACTCTCACTCATGAACAATGGGAAAGATGGTTAAATTGAACAACTATCATGTATTCCTGTTACCAAACATTAAATAATTGACACATGTGCTACAAGAAATTTCATTGTTTGAATAATATTCATGATATTCAGGATTGTTGGACTTTTCTGTCGGATGGGATATGATTTTCGATGGAAAACTAAGATTCGTACAATTCAATAATTCTCTGATTCTATAGTGTTTTTTTGTGCCAAATTTATCCTATAATTTTATCTCCATATCTCAATTGTTTAATAAGGCTAACTATATTGTCTATTTTTTTGGGAAAATATGCATTATTCAAGACCAAACAATGAAGAAAATGATTGGTATGGGTAGGCAGTCTAGTGTACTTTTCTACTCATAAAAGAAAGATGTGTGCCGTGTGTATGTCTCCTCTTAGGAGACTTTGTTAGACACATGTCAAAAGAGGTTTGGACATCCGTCTCATATAATTTATATTTCTTTCATGCAGTATGAAGTGATAAATTTAGTAGCTTGAAGAATAATGCTTGTGATATTTTCCTATGAGCTAAAAATATTCGTAGTAGTTTTTCTTTAAGTTCAAATAAGAATACTGTTTTTTTCCAACGTATTCATATTGATGTTTGGGGGCCTTACTGTACACCCAAGTTGGATGATTTTACTTAATTCCAAACCATTTTGGATAATGTTTCTCATTGCACTTGGGTATATATATTGAGGTCCACGTCTGATGTCTCGTCCATTTTTTTTTATCAATTTTGTCGTACGATTGAGCACTAATTTAATCATTTCATCAAATATCTTTGAAGTGATAATCAGACATATTTTAAATATTTTGGTGCG
Source organism: Limnanthes douglasii subsp. nivea (assembly GCA_036936605.1). Lineage (NCBI taxonomy): Eukaryota > Viridiplantae > Streptophyta > Magnoliopsida > Brassicales > Limnanthaceae > Limnanthes > Limnanthes douglasii. The sequence continues at coordinate 2,081,607 of JAUPFV010000005.1, read as the reverse complement.
TTCTTTAAAGATACTGGGATAATTCATGAGACTTTATGTAGTGGGATGTCCTAACATAATGTGTGTGTTGACAAAAAACATACACATTATTTAAATATTAGGCGTACTTTATGGTTTCAAGCTTGATTAATTGTCAAATTCTAGACGAATGTATTCTTACTACTGTCTACTTGATTGGTCGTACTTCCTCGGTTCTTTTGCAAGGGAAAAATCCATTTAAAACGTTATTTGATAAAGCTCCACATATTACTCACATTTATGTATTAGTTTGTAGGTGATATGTTCATAATCAGAATCTTTCCACTGATAAGTTCGCATAGAAAAATGCTCATAGAATCTTTATAGGTTATTCCTTTGGTAAAAAAGGATTATGTGTGTATTTTATGAAAATGTTTTATCCTTTCAAGAATGCATTACCATTGCAAGTCCTACACCTCCAGAGTGAATGTCATATCTTACTGATGAAGAGTATATTTACATCCCGAGAACTGCGACAGCTGAACCCATGATGGGGTACACAAGCTTTGCCTCTATTGGTTTTAGCCTCAAACCCAAATATTTTCTCATCAAATATGGCATAAAACAAGTTGATAGGTCCATCTCACCGAGGGTCGATGATAGCCAACTAGTGACCTTAACTGATACAACCACGTCAAATTCTACAATGCAGGTTCTGCGGATCCTGGTTGAGGGTGAAGTTGAGCATCTTGGACGTAGACAATGTGTTAAGAATGTTAATGTGAGGTCTTATGATAATCACATGTACATAATTTCAGTGGGATACTTATAGTTGTAAGTATCCATTACATGCATATATATTATTTGTGAAATTATTTGTAGGAAAGTTAAAAACATGAATTGTTATCATAGGAAATAAAAAATATGAGGGTCTCGATTATACTGAAATATTTTCTCCAATTGTCACTCACGACTGTTCGTGTATTTCTCTCTATAGAAGTTGTTAATAAGTGGGAATTACATCAGATGAACTTTCACAATATATTCTTCCACGATCATCTGTAGGAAGAAGTTTTTATACGTCCCTCCTAGTTTCCAACCAACGCATATAGATCTTATATGCAAGCTTCCGAAAGTTTTGTACCGATTGAAACAATCTCTACGATGTTGATTTGCCAAACTCTTCGGTGCACTGCGTAGCTATGGTTTTACTCAGCACACTCCGGTTACAAGTTTTTTCTTAATCATCATGGTTACATTGTTATTTTTGTCATGGTGTATGTTGATGATTTGGTCATTTCAGAAAACAATAATGGATTTATAAAACAATTAAGAAATATCTTGTTTGCTAAGTTCATTTAGGATTAATTCACTAAAATGACCCAACCTCAGATGCAACAGCTTGTTTGAATGTCTCTCAGAAGTAGAAGCACCTCCAACCATTACAGGTCCTTCAAAACTAACACAACATTAGTTTTATAAGCTTTAATAACAACTATTTATACTTAGAGAATCCTATTTCTTCCATCTTTATCCTTATAGTCATGCCCTTCAACATTTAACATTCTAAAAGAAAGAATGTCGTGTTTAACTTTACGGACATGCCCCACATTTGTTATAACTCTCTCACACCATATAGGTAACTTGAGCCGAGGGTTCTTTGTTATTTTTTATAAGGTTTAAATATGTATTAAGTCTAAACTCAGGCGATTATGGAGCTCAACTTGTAATCGGCCCAAATCTCAGCATTATAAAGGGCTCAAGTAAGCGTTCATATGTATAATAATTGAACACTAAGTTATAAAGAGTTTGTGAAAACATTTAATTAACACGTTCTATCCTCATTAATAACAATTAACATCCAACATCACTGCTATTTATTATGAAATAAGTACAATTATTATAGTTGTAACCTAACTATAAATAAGAACTCCAATTTAGGAGTTTGAGATCACATTATGATCAGTCAACATGGTCTTCTTATTTTACTTATCTCTAGTTCATATTTTATTTCCACCTATTAGACAATTCATCGTCTTATATTTTTTTTGAAAAAATTTCTCAATCAAATGTGTGTTATTATCTCAACTATACATCATTACATATGTTACATTTTCAAATGATAAATTGGTATAATTTATGACAATAAACATTTGGCTAAAGAATGATATACTAATTCCCTCGCTTCGCGAAAATATAAATTAATTACAATCTCATCATCCTAGACAACCTAATAATACAGGGGAGGCCCCTTGAATAATTGAGGTTAGGATAGCTATAGAAAGAATTACACTCACCCTCTGACGTATGGGCCGCATCAGACAAGGTCTACGTGTGGTTTTTCCATCTCAAATTTTAACATTTTGTAACAAAAAATTAAACACTTATACTTGGTATGTTGTGGACGTTATAAGAGTTCTATTTTCGATAGCGTGTCATAATATTTTAATCAACATTAGTTTTTGGATAATCAAACAAACGTATAGACTATTCCTCATGAGAAATTATACATATTCCCTCATGAGAAAGTCGATATAAATCATCAGCGAGGTCAAATTATTATGCTAAATATGCATTGTATAGAAAACATTATACCTTGTTTGGAGCACAAATTTGGTCATTGTCAAAAATAAAAATGGCAGGTTCATGACATGCATAAAATTCACTAAATTTAACCAAACATGCTTGAATGATCTATGACCTATCTTGAAATCTGGTTAGTTGGTGGATACCATTTCGAGAAACAGTATGTTATGTTTTATGGATGCATCTTCATGATGAGAAGTATACGACCTTCTTCATCCAAATAGGGTGAAATATTGAGGTATATATTGATGACATAATATTCGCTAATGTGCACCCTCCTTCAAAAAACTAAAGGGAGTATGCACGTTCAACTAGATGCCTGAATGCGACGAACCATTCCAAAATCAAAGAAGAGATTCTTTTATCTAATTGTATTATGTGGTCGAAACCATGTAATAATCTTTACCTATAATATGATGTATATTACTATTTTATAAGGATCGTTTTAGTTAAATAATAAATAACCATTTGTCGATCTATCTACTACGTTAGTAAATCTTTTGTCGCTGAAAAAATTCGATATTCGCAACTGGAGAAGTTATCGCTAGATCCAGTACTAACTGTTAGAAAATGTAACCATACTTCCAACACCACATTATTATGGTCCAGATATCTTTCTGTCTGAAGAACATCCTCTAAAATCCCTGCATCTTTTGCAGAATTATAAAATATTTTGTAGAGTTGGGATATTTTGAAATCAAGTTTGAACAACGAAGCGATATCAGAGCCCAGGTTATAGCATATTTTCTCACTGAACTTCAGTCCAAACAACTTACCCCCTCATACTTTAGTCTCAAACCATTGTGGTTAGTTCGTACAGAGAAAGGCTAAAACAATAAAGACTATATAGTCTTTCTATAAGAGATGTGTTCCAAAAGTCTATCTGATTTGGATTCTTTGCCTTGAACAATAATACTGAATATAAAGACGCTATAGCAGAGTTCCAACTTACCCAAATATTTGACGCACGACAAATAAGACTTTTCACTAAATCTCCACTTATAATCAGTCATACTTTAGGACAAGCTGAAGTAAAAAGCAATACAATCATCCTCTATTTGAACAAAACTACATGCCATGGCTTTAATACTCAAGAAATTTTACTATGAAAAAGTAACGCGATTGAAAATGAAATACTTGATTTAATCGCTTCTATAGAAAGAAATGAATCCAAACTATGGATCATCACCTACGAAACATCTTACATTTACGAGTCGACAAGGGCCGAGCACTCCGAAACAACCTATGAGGAAATGTTTATCCACGAGCCACCTGATATGAGAATATAAATCCAATTTTAATCATTCAATAGAATCTCATAACTTAAAAAATGAGACAAAAATTGAAATTTGATCCGTTCACTATACTCTACTTGATAAGATTATCTATCTCTAAGGTTTCTCACGGCCTGAAATTTGATTTTTAGGCTCGAACAAATCATCATTTGTATTCAAATTATCCCAATAAAAATAAGAAGGTTCCCACTACGTGTATAAATCTCCCTCAAGAAATTTACTCATTTTATTAAATACTATTTGCCTAACATCGACAATTACACTATAACACTCATGCAATGTTGTGATAAATACTAGTGATTGAAAAAATTAATCCATACCCCGAAAGTACTAATAAATTCAATCTATAAATTCATTCTTTTTGATGAGTCCGAATTCGAAGAGCTCCCCGGAAGGGTAGTCCAAAGTAAATCACCCCGTAAATTCGGACAGACTCCATGACTTCACTTCGAACAGCACTGATTGAACCGGACAGATGATCTTGAACACTGCAAACATAAGGCAGTTCGAACTATGACTAAAGTACTAAAAAACCTAATCACTGTCTGACTAAGCTACCTGCACATCTGCTTAAAACTCTTGGGTCTTTAAACATGACCCGGGTCCATTAAACTTGACCCGAAAGCCCATAAGGGCCCAAATATCATACTATATATACCCAACCACCAGCATTAACTATGGGTAAGAAAAATTAACTGCTGCCAGACTGCTTAATTCTCTCTCCACCCTTGAAACACTTTGAAACACCCGTAAACACCACCACACCACCGTGAAACACCCTTACACCGCCCTAAAACTCCACTTGAAATTACCAGCCTACCCTCAGGCTACTTTTATCCACACCAAATTGGCGACCACAGTGGGAGGCGACGGTTCCAGAATCAAACATTCAAAACCAAGTAAAGGAATTCTGTCCGAATGAATCCGGATAATCCAGAGCTTCCACCAGCTTTGCTCGAAGTGGTGGAAGAGAATGATGAATATACTGTCCAGGAGCGTGACAGGTTGAGGGTTGAAATAGAAGCTCTGAGGGCTGAAAAGGCCAAGATGGGCATGAAGGAGAAATCCAAAGCATCAGTTGCTCATCGTTCTGATAACCCTCGAGAGCATGAGGCTTCAAAGACTCATGTGAGCACTAAAAAGACACATGCCAGTTCTAAAAAGTCTCACCGGTCCAAGCCTGTGGAGAGTTCTGACTCAAGTTCAGAATCTTCGGACAGCTCTTCGGACAGTGAGGGAAATGAAAAGTCCTTGTCCTCCAGCAGTGACGAGGGGCGAACCAGGAAAAAACAAAAGCAAGTTAAAAAGTATTCTAGAAAAAGAGATCGCCATGGAAGAATGAAAAGGCATATTGGAAAAGGGTCATCTCACCGGAGGCATGTAGACCGGATGCTGATGGATCCTTTTGCCTTCCATGATGAGCCAGGTATCTTTGCAACTCCTAATGATGATACCGTGTTCAGTCGTGGAAGGAATTGGAGGCAGTCTCCACTGTCTTCTAAAATCCTGTCCGGGAACCTCCCCAAGAGGTTTGACAGCACAAAGATGGAGAAGTATGATGGTAGTACTGATCCGGACAATCATCTGGAGCAATTCAAGAACTTCATGATGAACTTTGATGATGATGATAAACTACTCTGTAGGGCGTTCTCCCAATCTTTTACGGGGAGTGCTCTAAAATGGTACAACAGCCTGCCTCAGGGTTGTATTAAAGACTTTGATACTTTCTGGGTGGCCTTTCGAAGGCAATTTGTGGGGAGTAAGGAATTGAAGGGTAATGGAGATACCATAATCCATTGTGCCCAGGAACCAAATGAATCGTTGAAAGAATACATAAGTCGTTTTGTGAACACAAAGAACGGGCTGGCTGATTGCTTTGAACAAGTGGCAATAACATCCCTGAGACAGGGTTTGAACCCGGGCAACCTGGCCGATTCAGTAACAAGGAAGAAAGCCATGACCTGGGGTGGATTGCTAAATCAAGTTGGCAAGCAAATAAATGTTGATGAAACGAAAAAGACCAGGGTGCACAGGCAGGTGAGATCCACCCCGGTGACACCAACTCCCAATCAAAACCAGTCCGGAAACAAAGCTAGAGAAACCGGACAGGGGCATGGAAGAGGAAAAGCTCAGTCTCAACCAGCTACCCCTGCACAAAGCCAACAGTCTAGAAACAAAAGAGGGCCATGGGTCCAACCGGAGTGGTTTGCAGAACTCAAAGAAAGTGTGGCAACCATTTTTGATAAAACTAAAGATGAAGTACACTACCGGAGACCAGCAACCTTGCAGTCTCCCAGAGAACATCGAAACAGTTCTTTTTGTCAATATCACAATGATATTGGCCATACTACTGATGATTGCATAGCCTTGAAACAAGAGGTTCAGAACCTGATTGAAAGAGGGAAATTGGGTGCATACGTTAAAAGAAGAGGAGGCAACAGGCCTGACAACACTCACCGGGCTGCTCCGGTTAATGCTGCCCCAGAAGGGGCTATGGTGATCATTGAAAGGTTTGATGTGGAATCTGAATATTTGGATCCTGATCCAACAAGGAACAGAGTGGGTGCAATAGAGGAGCGTTCCAGGACGATCTCCGGGCTCATTAAATTCTTTGAGTCCTTGACAATTTTCGGAGGGGACACTGTAACGGCTCCTACCACTTCATCAAGAAAAAGGCATGTTCATAATTTGGCTACCCAACTAGAAGGGGGCATGACCTCTTATCAATCGTCAAGTTTATTCCCATTCATTGTCTTTGATGGGGATGATTTGAGAGACATTGCTGGCCCTCATGAAGATGCTGTTGTCATAGGAGCATCGATAGGGGGCAATGAGATAAGGCGAATCCTGGTAGATACTGGGAGCTCTGCCAATATCCTTTTCCTAGATACTTACAAGAAAATGAAAAATCCAGCTGTGATTCAAAAGTCAGACAGATCGATCGTAGGCTTCACGGGCAGCTCAGCTGATGTAATCGGTGAATTCGAAGAAGAAGTATTGTTGGGCAGAGGCCCTTTCAAGAAAACGGTCAGAATACTTTTCATTGTGGTGGACTGTCCCACTTGTTACAATGCTATTCTAGGGAGATCTTGGCTCTCTAGGATGCATGCAGTGGCCTCAACAGTCCATCAGTGTCTAAAATATGCTGTTCAGGGGCAGGTTGGGGTTGTCCGGAGCAGTCAAAAAGTTGCAAGAGAATGCTATGCCACTGCCTTGGCTCCACGAACGCTGGGGGCAGTCCGTATAAATGACCAATAGCAATTTGAGGGCCTTTCTGGGGGTGAGGGTGAAATTGATGACCCCAGAGAGACCCCCGGAGTGTTGATCCCAGTTGAGGAGGTTGAGACACACTGCTTGGAAGAAGGGAAATTTGTCAAGATAGGGTCCAAAATGCCACAAGTGTTGAAAGAAGAGATGTTAAAATTCTTAAAAGACCATCAGCATGTCTTTGCTTGGTGCAATGCTGATGTTACTGGAGTTCCATCAGAAGTGATTTCCCATCACTTATCTGTCCGGAGAGACGTAGCACCAGTGGTGCAAAAGAGGAGAGCTTTCTCAAAAGAAAAGGCTGATGTCATTGTACAAGAGGTTGACAGACTCACAAAGATGGGGCACATTAAAGAATCTCAGTATCCTTTGTGGACTGCCAATCCAGTCTTGGTAAAAAAGAAAAACGGTAAATGGCGAATGTGCATTGACTTCACAGATCTCAATCGAGCTTGCCCAAAAGACTTGTATCCGGTTCCCCGGATAGATCAGCTGGTAGATTCTACTTCTGGGAACAAGCTACTCTCCGTCATGGATGCTTTCTCCGGATACAATCAGATCCAGGTGGATCCAAGAGATCAAGAGCATACCACTTTTGTTACTGATAGAGGTTTACACTGCTACAAGGTGATGCCTTTTGGTTTGAAAAATGCTGGGGCTACTTATCAAAGGTTAGTCAATAAGGCATTTTCTGATCAAATTGGAAGAAATATGGAGGTTTACATTGACGATATGATGGTGAAAAGTGTGGATGAGCAGCTGCACGTGTCCGACCTCCAGGAGACTTTTGCCAACCTGGCCAAGGTAAATTTAAAGTTAAATCCTGAAAAATGTGTGTTCGGAGTGCAGTCCGGGAAGTTCTAAGGGTATATTATAAGTGAGCATGGCATACAGCCCGACCCGGACCAACTCAATGCTTTATTTCAAATGGATCCTCCTCGAAACATTAAAGAAGTACAGCGGTTAACGGGGAGGTTAGCAGCCTTGAACAGATTCATCTCAAGGTCTTCGGACAGGTGTGCTCCTTTCTTTCAAACTTTGAAGGGTGCAAAGGGGTTTGAGTGGACGCCACAGTGTGATGAGGCATTCAATGAGATTAAGAAGCATTTGTCCTCTCCCAAGACTTTGTTTAAACCAATCGAGGGGGAGACTCTCTTTGTGTATTTGGATGTTTCAAGCTGTGCCATCAGTGCTGTGCTAGTAAGGGAGGTTGATGGGTATCCTCACCCAGTATACTACATCAGCAAAAGCCTGATTGATGCTGAACGACGCTACTTGAAACTTGAAAAACTAGCATTGGCCTTGGTGATAGCTGCGAGAAAGATGAGGCCGTATTTTCAGGCTCATCCTATCATCGTCCGGACATCTTTCCCTTTAAAGAATGTCCTTCAAAAAGCAGACATTTCAAGCAGAATGACAAAGTGGTCAGTAGAGTTGGGAGACTTCGACATAGACTTTGCTCCTCGAACAGCAGTAAAAGCTCAAGCTGTGGCTGATTTTCTGGTCGAATTCCATTCTGATAGGGACTCAGAACAACCTGCTGATTCAAAAGACAAAAAAGTGTGGATTGTCCGAACAGATGGAGGATCCAGTGCCATAGGATCTGGGGCATGAATATGTCTTACTTCCCCCTATGGGGACAACATGTTCCAAGCTATTTGTTTTGCTTTCAGGGCGTCCAATAATGAGTCCGAATACGAAGCAGCTATAGCTGGGTTGAAATTGGCTTATATCTGTGGAGCAAAAAGGGTCAAGCTGCTAAGCGACTCCCAATTGCTTGTCCACCATGCCTTGGGCCTATCAGAAGCTAGAAAGGAACAGTTGATTAAATATTTACTTCTCTTGAAAAATGAGGCAATGAAGTTTAAAGCTGTTGTCTATGAGCATATTCCCCGGGCAGAGAATGAGCTAGCAGACTCATTGGCAACAATAGCGTACACGGAGTCCTATCCATGGATCCATGTGCTTGAAAGTCCTTCTATTCAACTTGATGAAGGGGAAAAAGAAGAAGTCTTTGAAATACAAGTAAATAAGCCTCAGGATTGGAGGTCTCCTCTTATACAATATCTGTCCGATGGCATCGTACCTTTGGATAAATCACAAGCCAGAACTTTAAAACACAAGGCTCGTGGTTTCATCATGATTAGAGAGGTCTTGTACAAGAAATCCTATAGCAAACCTCTCCTACGCTGTTTAGGAGATCATGAGTCACAGATGGTTCTCTCCGAATTGCATGATGGTGAGGGATCAGCCCATTGTGGATTTAGAGCATTAACAAGAAGAGTGCTTCTCTCCGGATATTATTGGCCATCAATAATGAAAGATGCTAAGGAGCTGGTAAGAAGGTGTGACCCATGCCAGAGGTACAACAATGAAATTCATGTACCAGCCATTCCTTTGGAATCAATTTCTGAGCCTATCCCTTTTGCTCGATGGGGATTGGACTTAGTTGGGCCTCTCCCTATGGCGTCCGGAGGGCGTAAAACCATAATTGTAGCCATTGACTACTTTTCGAAGTGGATAGAAGCAGCCCCCTTAGCAGGAACAACATCAAAGGCTGTTATAAAATTCATTCTATCCAACATATGTTGCAGATTTGGTGTCCCCCAGAGAATAACAACAGACAATGGGCCACAGTTTGACAACAGAGAAATGGAGAGCTTCTGTGCCTCAAGGGGTATTCAGCACTGCTTTTCTTCACCATTCCACCCACAAGCCAATGGGCAAGTTGAAGTGGCTAACAGAACAATACTGTCCGGTTTAAAGAAAAATTTGGAAGGGGCTGCTGGGAAGTGGCCTAGTTATTTACAAGAAGTCTTGTGGGCCTACCGGACAACACCTGGGGCTGCAACACAAGAGTCACCTTTTGCCTTGGTCTATGGGATGGATGCAGTAGCCCCCATAGAAAAAACACTTCCCTCCTTTCGAGTGCACAACTTCTCCGGACAGGCTAATGAAATGGCAGTTAGAAATCAACTTGATTTAATTGAAGAAAGGCGAGTAAAAGCTCATCTTAGAATGGCACACTATCAAGGCTTGATGAGAAGCAAGTTTGCTTCTAAAGTTAAAAGAAGGGACTTTCAACCAGGAGATAAGGTATTGAGGAAAGTTTTCTTGCATACCAAGGAAAAGCTCTTCGGAAAGCTGGCCCCAACTTGGGAGGGTCCCTACACTGTGGTTGAAAGAATCAAGCCTGGCACATACTGGTTGGAAGACAAAGATGGCAGGGTTTTAACTCACCCTTGGAATATTGAACACCTTCGAATGTATTTGGAATAAAACTTATGTAAATATTTACTTGTTTAAACATCCATGTAAATATTTGGGGGCATACCACTACCTCTCTCCGGCGCCACGGAGAGCTTTAAATGAAACTTGGAGCTTTCTTGAATAAATTTTCTAAGTTTTTGCAAAATTCTGTTGATTGTCATACTATCCGGACTGAAAGGTCTAAGGGCTACCTAAACACTCTCACAACACGATAACTCGAAATTACTTAAACTCCAAGATATTTAAACAGACTATGGAATAAGAGAAAGGTTGTGCAAGATAAAACGTTCATTCAATAAACTTAAAGTTGCCTTGGCCTTCCAAGGACTTTTTAAACAAGTTTGAGCACAATACAAAAATCTGTCCGGTTAAAACGGACAGCATCACAAAAAAGGTGCCTTGGCCTTCCAAGGACTTTGGTTCGAACAAAAAGTAAACAAAATAAATTACCAACTAAGGTGGAGCCTTTGAAGATGGCTCACCCTTATCTGTTCCCTTGGTCTTGATATCGCTTTTTTCCTCAATGACCTTCTTGCCTTTGGGGTCAGCCTCTTCTTCACCCGGACTCTCTCCGGTTTCCTCCTCGTCACCAGATGAGGATATATCAGTGTACCCTTCATCAACCATGGTCCAATATGGGAGATCATCGTCATCCACGTAACGCCATAAGTCCCCAAGTCTCCTCTTCGGGAACTTCTCGTGAAATAGGAGGACCATGTCGGACTTCACCTTTTCAATCAATAATTCCTCACTCCGTATCATCTCCCTGGCATAAGCGTTGATTTTGGCCTTGATCATGGCCTCTTGATCCTTCACCAGAGCATCTTTCTCGTCAACAGCCTGAGTCACTGCATTCTCTAAAGCAAGTTTGTCAGTAGTCAGATTGGTGACAAACTTCTCTTTTGCTGCAGTCTCATCTTTTGAGATTTTCAAGTCCTTCTCCAACTCGGACAGCTTAGCCCGGAGATCTTCTAGGGTTTTCTCTAAAGAGGCAACTTTTGTGTTACTTTCATTTTGACTCTTCTTCAGCTGTTCGTTCGACTCCTTGAGCAAGTTGACCTTAGTGGTGGCAGTCCTGAGGTCTTCGGACAGTGCCTCCTTCTCAGACTTAAGTTCTTTGATGGACTCTGCCTGACTCCGGACCTGCCTTTCCAAGGTAAGTACTGGTTGCACGTTGCTAAGGAGGGAATGAGCTATAACGTCCCTTTCGCTGGAAACCAAGAAAGTCCTGCCATTAAAGTTTACTGTGTTGGAGCTTCTTGGGGGAACATATGGCCCAGCAAACTCATCTCTTGACAGACCAAGAAAGTAATCATCTAGAGGACCCAGGCCGGTGACATCCACTTCGTCCATATTAATCTCTCCCCTTTCAATCTCATCAGTATGGAGTTCCCTTGGAATCCCTTCGTTAAGATTCTCTGGGATCTCTTCAGCCAACGTTGGATCAATTGGGAAAGTGGGCTCCGGATCCCGGAGAGCAAACTCTTCTTCTTGAGAAGTCTTCTTCTTTTTTACCTCTCTGTCAGCACTATCGCTTATTTGCTTGCGAGTTCGTTTGGAGACCCTTGAAGGTTTTGAGGGAGTCTCTCCGTGTTTCTTACTTTCCACTTCTACCACCTGAAGAAGTTTTGCATCAACTTGAGCCGGGACTGGCACCTCTGTGTCAGTTGGAGCCTTTTTCTCCGTATCCGCTGCTGTTTTCCTCCCTTTCTTCTTCTGGCCCTTCATTTTACTTGGGGCTTTGGCCCGGGCAGGAAGGAAAAGGGTCCCATCTAGCTCATGAGACCTTCTCAGCACTATGTCATCATCAGGAGGGGTAGAGAACTCCTCCCATGTTAAATCCCTTCGACCTGTGGTGTTCCACAGGTGAGATCTCGCCAAGTTCCCCGGAGTGAAAGCCTTGTGAAACCGGTTCTCCCAGTTCTCTGCGGCCCATGCATTTATCTTGCCACAGGTGACCTGTCCGGCTTTCAGATAGTCTCCGAACTCTTTTGGCAGTTCTAACAAAACAAAAGAATAACTAGTTAGTGAAAGCTTAAGGAAGGGAAGATTCGAACAGAAACTTAAGGAAAGAACTTACGATCGCTTCTCCATCTACTTCGAAGAAGGCTAGGATTCTCCCCAACCTTAATCTTCTTACCATTCTCCCATGAGCCACTTATAAACAAGAACTGGCTCCTCCATTTATTCTCCGACTCCAGGAGATCATCGACGGCTTTCAAATTGTTCCCCATATTAAAGTGATAAAAAGGGAATTGGTGGTGTTTGCACAGATTAGCAACAGCGGCGAACTCTTCCATTGGAAGAGGAATTCCGGACAACCTAGAGGCCATAATGCATGACATCAAGGTGTACCATCCGTTGGGGCTCAGCTGTGATGGACATATCTTGACTAAATGGAAATAGCGCACTATCTCTGGATCCAATGGGAACCTGAGTCCCCAATTGAGTAGCTCCGTAAAGAAGACTATCTCGTTTCTCTTGCAATCCATCGGGGTCTCCGGATCGATGGAAATTCGGATCTTTACGTTTTCAGGGATCCCCCACTTAGTGCGAAGCCGTCCCAAGTCTCTAGTATGAATAAACGTGTATTTGGTTTTTAACAAAGACAAAAGATACTTAAATTCTACCTTGTGAAACAGGGCCCAACTCTCCCTTCAAGGCTCTCCGGCAGATCCGGACGCCTCAGATACAAGTCCTCTTTGCCTTTCTTGGCAACAACTATAGCAGTTTCAGCTTGTCCGGAAGACTCGGACTCAAACCTGGCCTCCTCAGTGGAGTCTTCCATCCTCTCCTCCATTACTGTTGGGGGAGCTTCTGCAGAAACAGCCCGGGGAGGGATGAAGCTTGGCACAGCTGATCCTCCGGACTGTTGGCTAGATGTATGTTTTTGAGTTCTCGCCTCAGTTTGAGTTTCTGAGGTCGAGGTTTCCTTGGGAGGTAGTGGACTGCCAGCCTCCGAACCAACCGGCCTTTCCCGGAGAGTCCTAACAGCTGCCCCGGACCCTGACTCGCTGGTATTTTTTGAAGAGAGTCCCTTAACCAATCTGCTTGGTCTTTTTATAGTCAGTTTGTCTGGAGAATGGTCGGAGTCGGACCCCATAGCAATAAAAGTGGATTTCTTCCTGACACTTGTAACAGTGACCCCCGGTTCGATGATAGGGATCGACTCTTGAACTGAAGAGTCAGATACGATGGGAGAAAGTGTTGATCGAAAGAGTTTTCTAGGTTTTGTACCTTTCGAAGAAGACGAACCTCTATCAGACTCTTCGATTGAAGGGGCTGATTTCTCAACCGGCGATGCTGGAAGCCCTGCTGCAAGTCTTTTCTCTTTTTCAACCCTTTGAGCTTTCTCTAGTTAAGAAAGATTGAGCCAGCCACCCTTGATTAGAGCTGTTCTTGCTGTGAACATAAAACAACTAAGGAAAGTTTGAAGTTTTAGAGAGATGAAGTTTTGAGTGAAATGGCGAAGTAAAAGTGAAAATGAGACTGTGAAAGACAAATGGAATTTATAGTAAATGTAAAAAAGGGTTTGATTCCTAGGAGAATCCGAAAAGTTGGGCAATGATTAAAAACGGCGCTGACGTCATCAATAGCACTTAAAGAAGTAACTTGTTCGAGAAAGTGGTGCAACTTTCAAGGTGAAAAAACGGCTAAAAGTAACCAACCAGAGAGTGACACGTGTCCCACTACCTCTGACAAAGAACCGTTTGGAATTCATAACGGTTGGACTGTCCGGGCCTATCTCAATTCTCTTCGAATTGGAAAACCACTTCTTCAATCGGACTGTTTTTCAGTTCTTTAACAAGGACACTTGTTCAAATACCTAAAAAAGGGGCTCCTGATGAGTCCGAATTCGAAGAGCTCCCCGGAAGGGTAGTCCAAAGTAAATCACCCCGTAAATTCGGACAGACTCCATGACTTCACTTCGAACAGCACTGATTGAACCGAACAGATGATCTTGAACACTGCAAACATAAGGCAGTTCGAACTATGACTAAAGTACTAAAAAACCTAATCACTGTCTGACTAAGCTACCTACACATCTGCTTAAAACTCTTGGGTCTTTAAACATGACCCGGGTCCATTAAACTTGACCCGAAAGCCCATAAGGGCCCAAATATCATACTATAAATACCCAACCACCAGCATTAACTATGGGTAAGAAAAATTAACTGCTGCCAGGCTGCTTAATTCTCTCTCCACCCTTGAAACACTTTGAAACACCCGTAAACACCACCACACCACCGTGAAACACCCTTACACCGCCCTAAAACTCCACTTGAAATTACCAGCCTACCCTCAGGCTACTTTTATCCACACCACTTTATACATATATGTCTTAGATATAATGAGGGTTCTAGCAAAAACACTCAAGGAAAACGACTTTTATACAAGGCAGATTTGTACCATTCCTGAACCCAAGTTTTTCTTGAGCTTGGTATGTAATCTTCTTGAACATTATCAAGGATCTCGGGTAAGCGCTACTATATGTATCATGACTGAATCTTAATCTATAAAGGGTCTGAGAACAACCTAAAACAATAAATAACTCATTTAATGTCAGTCAACATGTAACATAAAAGGTACTTACTATGTACTTAATATGCCTGTTAAAATTGTAACATTATTGTATATGAGAAACTAAACTAGGATCCCGGGGTCCTCGTTTCTATGCGCACATGAAAGTACTAATATTCTACTTTTTTTATTCCTCATCTATTATATTCTTTTTATCTCTATTTGAAATTCTATCTACCTACACGTACTAGCTTAATGGCATAATTATCCTCATCCGGAATCTATTTCATTAAGTTAAACATAATCCAAACACACCAGGTTTTTTTAGTCGTAACAGATTAATTTTGAAGTGGTTATACAATTTCTTCGACATAACATATTTTGCGGGTACAATGTCGCCATTATCTTAACCCCAAGCAACTCAAAGGAGTTACAAACAAGAGACTAGCCAATTTTTTCATAGACCAAATGATCAAGCTAGACATTTTTAACCAACCAAGCACAGTCGGGCTACACCGCACCCTCGAGGGTTTAGTTGGAATTTGATAGAATTCGTGAAATAAATATTATGGTTATACCTGATACGAGCTAGATTTGTATCATGTATGAACCTGAGATTTTACCAAGTTCGACATGTGATTTATCCGAGACCAAATATTATAAAGAAGCTCACGTATTCGCTACTATATGTAAATGACCAGAATTTATTCTATAAGAAATTTGTGAACACACTTAAATTGTAAAATAAATCATTAATACTTGTTAAAGTGTGTATAATTTGAATTTAATATCTAATTAATGAAATTGTTACAACTTTAACCTAACTATAAATGGGAAATTCAAATTATGAAGTTGAGAGGCTCATTTTGATGTGCACCTGGCAATACTATGATCGTATTCTAATTATTCATCATCTATTTTATTCTTCTACTTTATATCTCTAATCTTCATTTATCTCCAAGTGCTAATCGAAAACTCTACTATTTTTTTATTCGTAACCTATTTCAACACGGTGAACACGTTAATACCATACCATACCGATGAGAATTATGTTAGAGAATCCATTCACCCTAGTCTATGAGATGGAGGCACTCGTATCATTAGAGATACTTGTCTTCCTTTTGAACCAAACTATGATGAAGGATTAAACATGGAAAGCTGAAACATCGACCTAGACTTTATCAAAGAAAACAAATAAAAATGCACCTCTTAATGGAGCATTATCGAACAATGTTACACAACATGTACAACTCTAAAATAACATTTCATAAATGTCTAACATGAAACACAAAAGACAAAGCCCTGGACAAACTAAGGTCAAACCTGACACTTGCAAGTTCGTTGATATAGAAAGAAATTCTACCCCACCCTTAGAATAGCGAACACCTGAAACTAAAAATTTCCTAAGTATATACACTATATCATATAATTGTTTTAGTGTTATTTACACTAAAATTTTAACTTTCAAATAACTGTAAGCTTTTAGTTATATCATTACATGTTTTGTATTGTTGGTCTGTTCTTCTTGACTTTGGTGGTGAAAATAGTTTTTAATGAGATATTAGATCATCAATCTATATGATTCAATATTATACATAATCATAAATATTTCTATTTTATAATATATATTGCACACTAACATCTTAGCCATAACATCTAATTGAGTTAAGCAACCCAAGCACCCCAACACCACATCCGAGTTGAAGCGTCAAATTGTGTTAGACGACCTGATAACCCTCTCATTGCCTCCGATCCATGGATTCAAACTATTTTATCTTAACAAGAAGTCTCAAGACCGTTATTAACTTTCGAGTCATGATATTCAACAGAATTTATGACTAACGTCTCAACATCTATTGTGTGATATGACTCGACGCCCGAGCACCCAATATGTTGGGTTACTAATATGTTCAAGCCTTCATTGTGCATTGTGGCTCTCATGACAAGCATCCAACATGATACATAAATTCCATGTCTGAGTATCAATCGTGCACTACACTCTCCTGCCCGAGCACCAAATATAATGCATGACCTCAGAGTTTAAGTATTAACTATGTTAAAAATCATATAAGCTAGAGCATCAAATCATGTTATATGACTTATTATTTCGAACACCAATCATCTTGCACGATAAATGAGTTTGAGTATAAATTTTTTTACTTTCTCATGATCCTAAAACATATGTGTGGCCTAAGCGTATGATTTTTGAACCAAACATCAGCCTTTACATTTGGTTATGATAACCCATAAGAAGGTTCGACATTAGTTTTTTTTATATCAAAATATGTAAAATAATGTAATTTTAAATTAAACACCTCATATTCTCAACAACTTACAAAATTATTTCACATGTACATTTAAGCGGATGATGGTAGCCTGATCCGATCAGACAACACTTAATGTATCATTTCTCACATTCCTCTTATAATCAGTCCTTGGTCATCTTAGTCACTCTTCCAACCGGTCTTCTTTTGAAGATATTTTAAATTTTAATGCACTTCACACTTAAGATATTATAAGTGACTCGTTGTCATAGAATATGGTTTTAACAAAAGATCTTATACCATATAGGTAAAAAATTTAAGAAAATAATTGTTTGAACTTTGTCATCAATCTTGAATCCAACAACTATTAAATTAAAGGTAATTTTATTAAAATAATATAAGTGTGTTAGGATATCCTTAATACCGTATATTTCTAGTGCGTGTAACCTATTCTCAAGATACAATCTATTTGATGAAGATTTTTTTTCCTATAAATATCGTACAACCTACTCCAAATCACAATGGATGTAGACACATTTGAAACACTTCTTGAATTAACTCATTCCCGAAACTCAAAATTAGAACACTACACGTCGTGGATAATAAATTGTCATCAACCATCTTTGAACTTTCTCATCAATGGCAATATAAAGTCTCATTATATATAAATAAAGCTCTTATATTAATTATCGAGAGATTAAAGTAATCATCGTTGATGAATTTATCAAGATCAAACTTCATGGAACTTATCCTTCTGATTGTGTTTGATTTTCCGATAAAATATAAAATCGACATATGCATAAAGTAATCAGCAACCTATTTCCCTCACGGGTAGCCCCAAGTTCAATCATTAATTTGTACTTAACTCTAATAGTCTCTTCTGAATCACTTTTAAGAGAATTTTTTTTTTGTCTTGAGTGGTATTATTAATATTGTCTTGATACAACATGGTTAACCCAGTAAGAATGAACTGGAAAAAACAATAATCATACAAAATACTTAGTAATTCTCATATAATAAATAAACTGTACATGATAACACAACGAGGAAAATGACAAGTATAAGTTTACCTTTACTTATAAGGTAAATGGCCTTTGAGCGATCTCTAAAGAAGAAATATGAAAAAGAAGAGGAATTTGACCGGCTAGTGCCACAAATTGTGAAAGATTATTAGGAACTTAATCCTAAAAAACATCATAGTTGAATAAAATCATAATTATCATGAACGGGCTAAGCAAAACTTGAACTTAAACAGATATGGGAAGTTGAGAAACTAACTTCACGAAGAGATAAATATAATATATTTTAAATAGCCTTATAATAATTTTCATTAACATTGGTTAAGAGAGTACGTAAGGTTTTTGGAGTCATTATAGAAAATTCATTAGAAAAAAGTGTTAAAAATCCAATAAGAGTTATAGAACATTTAGTAGTCTCCACCACATCTTCTTTAAGATTCACCCTTTCAGCCACAATGACTAAGATGATGGTTAAGTTAGTAAGCACTACAATATTAATATCAGATGCTTGAGGGGTAGGTTTTGAGGAGAGATGTCTTGATACAACAAGAATGTTTTTCTTATTTTTCTCACAACAAAGATAAGGAATATCCTTACTATCCGAAGCTAAAAACAGAAGTACAAGGAAAAAAATCAAAGCAAAAAGAGGCTAAACAAATGGAACTTACGCTTGTCGGACCAATCCCTCCTAAGTGAGGGCTTCACATAAACAAGTTTAGTGTCAAATTACCAGATACAAAACAAACTTATTTTTCTATTTTTTGTTAGAAATAAAGAAATCAACACTACTTTTTGCTAAATATTCCATGGTAAAATGAAAATAGGCACTAGTCTTGTGACCACATATTCTATGAGAAACAAAAAATTCATATCTCAAAAAACGTTGACCGACCTTTGTCAATAGTATGAAAACAAATATGAGTATACTCTGGTAGTTTGGAACAAGTTGAGATGGAAAAATGTGAGTATCTTGGAAAAACTCGACAAGTTCTTCCGTAGGCAGAAAACAAAGTCCTTGATCAAGCATAAAATTGAAGAATACCACTTCATCATAGCAGACATCAAATGAATTATACCCATTACCACTTCATGATAGCGGACATCAAATAAATTATACCCATTCACGGGAAACTTGATGGTAACATCCTCAGGAATAGAACAATTAACTCGTTTGTGCTCACATTCTTTTAAAAAACTATATCGATAAATATGGCAAGATAAATAATCCTTCTGATAATATGTTCAACATGGTTGGCGAGTAGAGCATTCTATGAAAATAATAAGGTATGTGGAGGACCACCAGTTGTAGAAGAAACATCATCAACCAGAAGAACAAAATGATCAGGGGTACTACAAACAGAACAACAAGAGGTAACAACTTTGCTTTCTTCACTAATATAACCTTATTTATTTAACACAAATGTGAACTGAGTGAGAGGTTTGAGAAACCATTTTCCACCAAACTTTTACACCCGTTGGAATGAGTAATCTGATAGTTCTGGCAATCATACGCTCCGATATTTTTCTCTTTTTCTCTAAATTTTACAAACCAAAGATTAAACTTCAAATATAATAAATAGCTAAAAAAAGAAGCAAATTTACAAAAGAGGAATAAACTAACTTTTTCGATATTGTCAGCTCTAGTTATATAAAGAAACCAAAATATTTTAGCCCTTAGCTTAATTTTCACAAAAGAATAAGGCACTACTCAAAACTGTAACAAAAAATGTAAAGTTAGAGGTATAAATTAAGTTATTCGATGGAAAAATAACAAAAAAATATAACAAATAATTCATATTTCTCCCTCATATTTCATCAAAGACTAAAAAGCTACTTAACAATCTCTACCACACTCGGCCAAAGAAAAAATTACATAATAAAAAGAGCGGAGCGAAGCTAAAGTAATACTCTTTAAATGTATCACAATCCCTGCTTTATCATTCGCCAAATTTTAAAAGGGCTACTCAAGACAAATTGACGATACATCATCCAAAGAAGCGGGGCCATAAACAGTCTTAGAAAAAATACAGTCTCGAAAAGATACCAAACGTATTCACAGAGATAAATAATGGTTTGACCAATGTTAAAAGTGCTTTAGACAATATAAACCTTATCCTTCCTTATTACATTAGACCGAAAATATTGATCCATCAATAATCCAAAAACTTAAATATAAAAGAGAATCAGTTACAAGTATATTTGGCTATAAATTTAAATTTAAATAATTTAAGATAAATAAATCATTATCTGTAATACGTAGAAAGGCTTAAATCAGGAAATAGTCCCTCGACTATCACGTTTTCTTTCATTCAGTCCCTCGACTAAAAAATCACTATGGAGGGTCCTTCGACTATTCCATTTTCTTTCATTTAGTCCTTCGACTTTAAAATCACCTGTGAGGGTCCCTGAACTTTGCAAAAATTTATAAATTTAGTACATGATTTGGGGTTTTTTTCTTAGATTCAGGGACTAAATTTATAGATTTTTCAAAGTCCAAGGACCCTCACCGGTGATTTTAAAGTCGAAGGACTGAATGAAAGAAAATTGGATAGTCGAAGGACCCTCATCAGTAATTTTTTAGTCAAAAGACTAAATGACAGAAAACGTGATAGTCAAGGGACTAGACAGCGATTTAAGCCTAACATTGTATCTACCACTAGAAATCTAACAACCATATTTTAGGTCACTTAACTCTTATTTTATTTCAAATCTACATCCCACTTTGACTAATCGTGATTATTTGAGAAAATCAACATCAAAACACAAAATTTTAAATAATACCCACTTAAATCCTCAATATAATTTGTTACTCATATAATATATATATTAAATCAATAAATCGAATATAATATATATATTTTAACTCGAACATAAACATAGATCCACCTAAAATATATTTAGACCAGACCTAAATCTCGTTGGAACTTCGTTCGTGAGTTACTAGACTACACCTCCCATGTGCCACGCCCTACGGTCATTAACTGGTCACGTCACTAGTGTAAACTGTAGGATAGGTAAAGATGTCAAACGGTTCTGGAATCGCGATTAAAAACTCTAAAATTGTTTGTAAACTGGCGGGTAAACTGTGAAACTGACCCATTAGAACTGCAAATCGTTAGAACTGGAAACCGCCAAAACCGCATAAAGAATAAACTGTTAGGACTATAAACTAGTCTTGTGATCACATATTTTATGAGAAACAAGAAATTCATATGTAAAAAAGAATTAACCAAAATTCTTCAAGGGTCTGTTATTTTTCTCTCCTCTCTTTATTTTACAAACAAATGATTAAACTTAAAAAACAAGAAGTAGCTAAAAAGTCCTATGAAATGGAAGGGAAAAAACGAAGCAAATTTGCAAAAGAAGGAATAAACTAACTCTTTCGATATTGTGAGCTCCAACTAAATTAACAAAAACCAAAATATTTTAGCCTTTACCTTAGTTTTCACTAAAGAATAACTGTAAAAAAAGAAAATAAAGTATAGTATAAGTTAACTCATTCGATGCAAAAATAAAAAAAAAACATAATAAATAATTCATATTTCATCCCTCATATTTCACCAAGAACTATGGAGCTACTTAATATTCTGTACAACACGCTGAACCAGAGTGAAAATTACATAATAGAAAAATCATAGATAGAGTAATAGTCCGGAAACATATGATAATCCTTAATATTATGTACAACATGCTGAACCAAAAAGAAAATTACATAACAGAAAAATCAAAGATAAAGTAATACTCCTGAAACATATGGTAATCCTTAATATTCTATACAACACGCTCAACCGCTGTCAACTACAAATTGAACATTTAAAAACAATTTCAAACGAGAAGATAAGAAGTAAGTGGAGCCATAAGTTGTCTTCACCAAATAACAAAATGACTTTCGAGAAAGACATCAAATGTTTTGGGAAAGATACCATACACTTTGATAAAGATAATTAATGGTTTGGCTAATTCTAAAAACACTATGGATAACATAAACCTAGTTCTTTATCGTTATATTAGACAAAAAATATTGACCATTCAACAATTTAAGTACTATAACATCCAAGAAACTCAATATAAAAAATAATAATAATTGTAAATCAAAATAGTTTGAGATAAATAAACCATTATTCCTTAATACCGTGGAGTATATATTGCAACATAAGACCTATAACTAAAAATCTAACAATCATTAATGATATAATGTAACATATTTATTTTTACTTTTATTTTACATCAATTTTTTTAAAACTCGTATTTTATTTCAAAACTAAATTCTATTTTAATTCTCAATATTAAAATTCACAAAATTTGAAATAATACACATCTAATTTCTCATTATGATTTTTTATTCATATAAAATTCGTGAAATTAATAAATCATATATATATATATATATAATAACTGAAACATATATATAAATCCACCACTAGAATATTTTTGGATGAAACCTACATTGCATTTAGAGGTGAAAAATGTGTCAGTCCATCTCATCCGACGACATATTTAACAGTTTCTGGTGTGATGTCGTGCGGCGTATCAAAAAATATGTGTGATAAATTTTTTGGCCTGGCGTGACATGTCATATGCGTGTCACACTAGCATGCGTGTCATAGTATGCTGTCCCTGCTATGCGTGCTAAAATGATAGTGTGTGAATACATGACATGATAAATATATGATACTCGTGCTATCCCATACATGAGAATTGTGGCGTGTCAAATTTGAATCATTGTTTATACGATTATTAAAGAATAATTTGTATTAATTAATTTGAACTTCAGTAATTAAGATTGTATCGTAAACGAAATATTTATAATATTGTTTGCATGTCTTAATTATATTTAGATATAATAAATAGTTGATTTTAAAATTTCAAAAAAATTATTTATAAATTAATATCTAACTATTAGATATATAATTTTATGTAGATCTTTAAAAACTATTTTTTAAAAATATTTTGTATACGTTTTTAAAATAATTTGTTTGCGTTGGTTAATTCGAATTTCTCCAATTAAGATATGTATACTGTACACAAAATATTTATAATATTTATTTGATATGTTTTAATTGTATTTATGTATTATAAATAGTTTATTTAATATTCCAAAAAACTATTTATAATATACAACTATTAAATATCTCATTTTGTTTAGATCTTTAAATACTATATTTTTTCTAAAAATTATAAATTTGTACAAATCCTGACCCGCAAAAGTATAAACCATGAATGAATAAATAAAATAAAACGAAAATTTAATTTTCAATATAGTAAAAACACTTGTCCCTCTCAGTAGTAGATTCCACATAAGCTTTCAAATCAGGTCGTTTATCTATAGGATAAAAAGTACAATCGAGAAAGATCCAAAAATCTAATAACTGACCTAAAAGGTTTATTTGTGCACGATGATACATAATCAACCAATTATTAATGAGTTGCAAACAAATATAAAATATTTAGTCTAGAAAATAAATAAGGAAAGTAAATAAGAGAAAATAATTACCTAAAAGCCATGGTTTAAATGACTTTTGGCTAGCCCAAAGGAGAATGATGAATATGAAAATGGACATGGCTTGCCAAAGTACCAAACTGAGTCTCCAACTTATTTGAATTTGATTGATTGGAAAATATAAGAATATGAAGCAGAAACCTCAAAACCCAAAGGGCAGGGAAATTCAAAAGCAGGCCAACACTAGAAATGACACCCTCATTAGATGCTAGTGGAAGAAGAGCCTCATAAAAGAGGAAAAACTACCAAAAGATAATCCAAGAAACAAGTTCCCTTGCTAAAGAATCAACGACGCATTATGGAATGGTTAAATTACAAACTTATGTTGAAACTAAGATATAAGACCCATTATAAATAGGGATAACCAACTCTAAAATTGGCTTAAATGCCTAGTGTTTGTCGTGCACATAATGCATATAAAGTTACAATATTGAAACATAAAGAAGTTAGTCTCTGTAGCAACATATTTTCCAAAAGAATCTATGTCGACCTCTGGAAGATCATTATCCATCGGTATTTAACCCTCCAGTTCGACGACTACTTAAGTAATCATTTCATCAAAAATAACCAAATAACAATCATAGATGGAGTAAAAGTTTTCATGATTGAGGTAATAGGAGGAAACAGAACTATCAACCAGGGTCACTCATTTCATAGGTACACATCTTATAGAAGAAAATGGATCATAATCATCAACAATACTTGTTAGAGAAGACAAATGAGGAATTTTTGGGAAAGTTTAATGGGGTATGAAAGTAGGAAAAACATCATGCATATCCACTACATAATACAAAAGTACGTATTTTATGGAACAAAGCTATATATACTTTAAATAATTGAAAATATGATGAAATTAATAAGAAATACATGGCGTACGCCTCTTAAGAGGAATAAGTCTTCTTAGTCATCAAGTTCATATTCTTCAGCGATATAAACGGATACATCATGTGCTTCATAAACAACATTGGATACCCTAGATGATGCCTTCATCAAAGTACGACCCTTTGTATGGCAACAAAGATGCCTTTGAGAAAACAATTCTCTAATATATGTTCCTTAAGAGATACACTACTCGTTCCTCACTCGTTAAGAGAATCAATATTCATAACACCTCGTGAGAGATATACAAGGAAAAAAACTTCATTTCACAAGATCGATGGGTCAAAATTTAGATCGTAAAAAATACCTCCGCACCAACATAGAGGCATGAGAAAAATAAAAACATTAAGCTTCTTCCGTCAAAATGGAATACCTCGTATGTAAATGCTCTAACATAAATGCATTAAATAAAATATCGATCGCATGAGCTGGAAAACAAAAACATAAAAGTCAATGAAAATAAATCTTAAATAAATAAAATTTGAAGAACTGAGTATTCACACTATGCATTCCAAAATCTATTGATAGCCTTTTGGATAAAGTCAATCCTAATATCCCAATTACCAATAAAAAAAAAGAAACTATCCTTCAAGCCTTCAATTATGTAGGGTAGATCTTGAACAACTTTAGCAATCGTTTCCTTGTAAAAATAAAGAAGGGATCTTTCTTGTCTTTAAAAACTAATTGGCAGATTAATATTCATTTATGGAAAACCTTATATAACACTGACTCGACAAAATGATGGTAGTAAGAGCTAACATGGGGGGAACATAGTGGATAGGTAAAATCAGATTAATTTGCAAAAACCGGACAATATCTTTATCCAACGGGACTTGAAGCCCGTGATAAAAAAAGATAAGTGAAGAAAAAAACTTCACTTTAACGAGTATCAATTGGATTCCCCCCCCCCCCCCCCTCCCCCCTCTCCAGGAGGTCAAATGAGAATATATTTTGGGATAACTTAGTCTTTATGTTTTTGAATAACATGAGCCTATCAGAACGAGAGATAAGAACTCAATATTAAATCAAGATTTGGATATGCATTGTCACCACTAATTTGGGTTTACACAAATGACAAACGAAGAAGCCACCAATTTCTTGAACAACAGAAGAAACTATATTGGATTATGAACTAAGACAAATTACTTCATTTTTTATGAAATTTCTAGAATGGGAAAAATTTGTTAATTTGTTATAAAAAATTGAAGGACAGAGCAAAGCTTAAAGAGAAATCAAAGAAAAAAGAAAGAAAGAAAGCCAACAATGAAAAAAAAATGTATTTAACAAAAATAAAATAAAGTAAAGTTCAACAATCGATCTTTTATTAAATCAATGAGAAAAATCATATCATAGAAAATATGACTTGTATTAAAGCATGAAAAAGGTAATGATCAAAGAAGCCCAAAAAAATTAAGGTTTTTATTTACACATCAATGACATGTGTAAAATTTCTCAATCTACTTTCATAGCTAAGTGTAAAATAAAAGAGAGATCTTTGAATTCAAAGCGTATAATTACATGGAAGAAAAAAAAGTGTGCACTCATTGCACAATGTACTAAGTACAAATACACATTTTCGAGAATTATCTTTCACTAATATAAGAAAATTTACTCCGGTATAATGGATAGAGGATAAAAATTATTAGCCTTTGGCTTTAGATTTTAAGAAAGACTATGGGGCTACTAAAATTCATTAAAAACATATAATTACTATGGAATAAAAACAAGTGTAAGTAGTGCACAATGTCTTCAATACACGAATTCTTTCCTCAAAATTATAATTCACTTAAATTAACAATAATTTGCTTATGCTGAATATATATGATGAGTCTGGATTTTCTCACCACTCACTGAGGGAACCAGACAGGGGCAATTCGGACAAAAGCCACCCACTGAACCATCCGAACAGGACTAAATGTATTAAAACCTAAATCACTTCATGACTAAGCTAATTACTTACTTGCTTAAAGATTAATGGGTCATTGAACTCGACTCGAATTCATAAGTTGACCCGAAAGCCATGTGGCCCATAATTAAGGGTATAAATACCCAACCACCTTCATTAATGAGGCTAATGAACATTAAATACAACCAGACAGCTCAAATCTCTCACTACAATCTATCCACACAGTTAATACCCTTGAAATATCACAAAACTCTAGATAAAATTACCCTCATTTGAAAATAATCCACACAAATATAAAGGTAAAAATATTTTATAGCCTTTGACTTTAATCTTCAAAAAGGACTAAAGGGTTACTTACAAATAAAAGAAAATCCTTAAAAAAGTCATATTCATTCTCTCATCCTTTATTAAAAGCTAGAGGTCTACTAAATACATATGCGAATACGTTGGGAAAAAAATAAGAAAAAAAAATAAAAAAATAAAACCGAAGAAAAACAAATGAAATCAAAGAAAATTGAATGAGTCATAAAAGGATTTTCAATAAAAAGTTGAAGTTTTTAAAGAAATTAATAAATCAAAGACCAAATGTCGCTCATGAGGGTACAAAATAAAAATAAAAATAAAGGATGATTCGAGAAAGATAAAGGGTGATGTGGATAAATGATAGGTACATTAGCAAAGACCAAAGAATGCTTCAGCCAATAACGAGAACACTTCAGGAAACAATTAGCTAATATTTCTTGGTTACTCTCACGAAGAGTAAATGAGCTACTGATAAGGGTGTAACTAGTCCAACGTAAACCAATCGGGCCATTAGCTTATCCGAACGTGTAAATATCTACACATAATTATTCAAAGATACAATGAACTAAATATCTTGGTAGTAAGGGCAATATCATTCATTAACTCATAATATCAGGGAAATATTTATTGTAGCATGATCTATATATAAAGGTTACCTCATAATATTAGGGAAATATTTCTTGTAGCATGATCTATATATAAAGGTCCAACATCTGTCAATAAAACTAGCGTATCTTTTACTATATTCTTTTCTCCTTAAGAACTATCAATCATCTATATTCTAATTATTAATCAAACTCAATTAATTCTAAGTCTTACTACCACTTCGGTTAAGCATATTGATATAAATATATCAGCATCACTCTTAAAAGAGGGAACATGCAAAAATCCTTTAAAATCAAACCATATTTTAGATTTATTTTTTTAAAATTGTAATATGGCCTCAAATGGGAAAGTTACACCATCCGCAATATATATATATATAAACATCACCATCATTGAGAGCCCTATAAAAAAATACATACACGAGTTATTACTGCTGCATCAACCCACTATATATCTTTTGACACTTGAAACTAAATAAAATTTTGAAGTTACACCAAAAGAGAGTTTACCTTTCTTTTCTATCAAAACCTTATAATTTAGGAAATTCCTCTTCTAGCAAATCTGTGTTTTTGCAATGGAAATATGATTTGTTTTTTCAATTTCAATTATTTGAGTTTCGTCTCTCTTTATTAGATCTTGGAGGCTTGGCGTGTGCAGAGATACTATTTATAAATGTTGTCTCTAGTTTTGAGGATTACTCTGGTCGACATCGACAATATTATCCTCTAAAACACCCTATTTTGAATGCCTATCCTCCTCATTAATCCCATTTGTTATAAGAATGGTCATGCCCTACTCCATTCTCAAGGAAATCGTAGGTCGTCTGGAGGATCTTGGATTTATTAAGTAAGGACAAGAAAATATACGTCATTTTAACAATCTCCAGGAGCTCATCGTTTAAGGCCTTAAGCATTTCATGAATATCCACCATCTCATAGACATGCTCTTTAATCTTGCTATAACCTATGTACCTCATAGGGGACAATCTCTCGATCAAGTTTTTTTATTTTCACTTAAGGGGACTTAACACAACTCATCTCAAGGTGCACAAACATGTTTTTTGCCAGTTTCAAATTGGTTGTTTGGGAAATGAAGACCGCTAGTAGGACCCTACTCTGTATGACATATATACTTAGGCATCTAGATCGTTCTCACTACACAAATTTCTCCATTTTTCAAGGGTGCTACTATATGTAGGTGTATGAGGTTCATCATCTGTAATCTAATGGTTAATATAGTAAATGCCCGACAAGAGTTAAATTTTTATCTTCCACTTCTTAAGTTTTCCGCTTAAAAAGAAACAATGTATTATTGAAACAAATGTGAATTTTATACCAAAATAATCTAAAATATATTGCAGTTTATCAGATTAGGGGTTGTTATTGTGTATTCATATGTACTACACTCTTCGTAATCATTAGCAGAGACATCGGGCACCAACATGCTATACATTACCTCTAAATCCTGTATTTTAGATATTATATGTTACATGCCATATTCGTATCAACCAAGCCCTCATTAGGGGAAACCCTCACTGTTTTTTTGTAACAAGACGAACATTTCAACAATAAAAAATAAGTTATAGATGAGTATGGTATGTGTAAGTGCAATAACGACATCATACAACAGGTTCTTCCCATCATGAAATATGCGTGGTATTATTTTTGGGGGTCGAGCGACACACACAATAACCGTTCCTTGAGTTGTGAGGCCCTAAACTCATTTCATTTTATGACTGGTTGGACATTTCCCACTCAGGTGGGATACCAGGTTTGTTAATCAATCCTAGAGAATGAGCATCTGAATTCTCATAATATAATATATACCGACGTGACTGAATGTCTATCTTACCATATAGATATAAACTCGTTGTACCATAATACATTTTGAATGCCTGAAGAAGTTCAAGTATGTGATGTATCCCATCAAGTGCTTAGGAATATCAAGGGATATAAATGATAATTAAAATCCACGTACCTGAAATAAAACTATTCATGGGCATGCAATTAATCATTGTGTACATAATAGACTTCACGTGCTAGCAACAATGGTAATTACTACCCGTCATGTGACCATGCATTCACAATAATATTTGCTTCTTAATACGCATATAATCGGGTCACAAAAATGTGAGCTCCTAAAAATATAGTACAACACCCAAACATGGTATACACTTAACAAATTAACACAATAGAAATTATTGTCCTATTATATATATATCCAACGGTACTTAACATGCCAAAACATTGCAAACATATATATATATATATATATATATATATATATATATATATATATATATATATATATATATATATATATATATATATATATGATAATAGAAAATTTATTGAATAGGTCAGATATTATTCTATATGGGGTATGTGCAACAACCTCACTCGAAAGAATCACACAAAAACAATTATATGAAGACTGCATGTTATCAGACTTGCAGCGAACTCCATTATTCCAAAGTAAATAAAACTCTTAAATATCATAAATTAGGGTTTTGTCTAGAATTTTTTCCAAAATTAGACATGCACATAAATATACAACAACAACTAAACATTTATGTGCACTGGATCATGCCAATAAAGCCTTAAACGTGTGATTCCATGTTCACCTAATACTTACTCATGAATAGACAGAGTTTTTTCCCTACTGACTTAATTGAAATAAACAAAGTTTCGAGAGACTTGATTTATTAGATTTTATTATTACATGAAGAGTAATACGAGTCGGTAATAATACCGTTTTGTTAAAATATGCTTAAAAAATTGAGATATTTATATCCATTATTTCAAACCAGGAATTCTAATTCCTCATAAAGTATAAATAATAAGAATATGAGAAATAATACTTACGATTAGCCACAGTTTTTCGCCATGCGATTCTAAGTCTTGATGCATAAGTTTTTTATTCATACTAAGAGAACAATGAAGGTTGAAAGTCTTCTATTGCCTTAAGAGTTGACACAAAAAATATCTTAAATAATTACAATTGTATTAATATGAGAATCTGTAAATATATATTAGAGACAAACGTAGACAAAATGGAAAATTTAGTAGCGGTAAACAAATAACGAGATAATGGAAGTAAAGTTTAAGGTTAGATTTTATAAGAAGTGAAATGTTTCACTTAATTGCATAAATTACTTAATCTTAGCCCTTTTACTTATTTGTTAACTTATCATTTTTTCCTCCAATTCAATCAAAATTATCCATTATATTAATAGTTCATGAAGAACTAAGTTAGTAGGGACTGTAACTCTTATCGGACTCTTAAAACCCAATACATAATTGTTGAATAAATGATCCTTTCTCTATGTATAATTTAATCCAACCGGTGTCTACATATTATTTATAATACCATAAGATTAAATAATAATAACAATATTATTATTTATTTTTCTTTCCAAAGGAATCCATTGTAAGAACTTTTTTGTGTTAGTGAAATAGCAAAAGAAGGAGACACCCCTGATGCATCATCTGCGAGGATAATGGTTTGTATGGTTATTTTGTTAAGCGCTATCTTTTACTCCCCGATAGAATCACCTATAGTAGTTTCTTATGAGTTTTTGGTAGTTCCATTACTGCTAAAATAGCATATAATTTATGATACATTGTTCATAAACTCTATGATACTAAGAAAATAGAAAAGAAATCCTCTTCTTTACTATCATAACCTAATATAGATCATGAGTTCTTGGTATTAGTTTATTATTTAATGTTGTAAGAGTTATATTTAAGCAAAAAATAATGATTTCCTTTGTGTATTATTCATTGCCGATGTCTATATATGTTCTATTTTTCTTGCACATCAGAACAATAAAAGAAATTACAAAGAAAGAAATAATGCCATTGTTCATCATTTTTTATCATATTGAATATTTAACTGATGTTGCTTTTAGAACGTAGAAGACACCCAGAAAGAAAACTAGATCAACCTCTTCAGCAAGTGAGTTTTAGTTGGATGTAGTTGCTCAGGATATGTCAATGTACAACTGATTTTCTAAACTTCTTGTTAATTGTCTTCCAAATTATTCCTTCTATGCTTTCAAGATGCAGCTATATAAGTTAAAAGGGAGGTTGCTGAGGGCGGGACAACTTTGAAACAAGCTCACTTATTTGAAAACCGAGATAGAATTGTTAGATAGATATAGAAGATCAATTGGTAGAGTTTCACGGGTTCAAAGTGCGAGCATCACAACAAGATGTTTTGACCCGTTTGTTCGAAAAACATCCGGACTTGCTTTCCAATTTCCAGTTCTAGAACAAGCGCCTTCTTTCAACATTCATGGACGAAGTCCTCAATATCATCGACATTTTGGGCCGCTCTCCCCATCTTATTTCTTATGATGATCTCTATATTGCAAGCACTAGTTTGGATGATTTGAAAAAAATTGGTTTAAAAGATCATCACATTTATTAAAAGTTGATAATCTGAAATGGATTCGAACAGGTACAATGGCTAGATACCAAGTGGAAAGAGGTTTCTGTGAACAATATGTGACTGATGAAGTTTCAAGACAACATTGAATTGCTTGAAACTTCAATCAAGTCTTTCATGGCTGCTGGATTTAGTTTGTACAAGATATTGTGAAGAGAGAAGATGATTTAGGGTTTCTTCAGACAACCCTCTACTGTGTCGAAGTGGGTTCAAGGGTATTGGTATTTTGGGTCTTCAATCGGGTCAGATTTTCTACAAAGACAGGCCCATGTCGAGTCCAACAAACCTATGGACTACATCACAGGTTGTGATGTTACTTTGGACTTGTCACACTTGTTAAAATACCCACTGAATAAATTAGTGAGTGTAACAACTTTTGTAACAACCTACAATAGCTGGAAAAACTTCCTAACCAATTAGATTCCTAATATAACTATAAAAGTTGTACCATTGGCTACAATTGAATTAGGGAATCAAATATTAAAATTCTAAATCCTTCTCTTCTCTATTTCAATCTTCAACTTGGTATCAGAGCCTTCAAGGTCTTCAATGGATAATCCTGATTCACCTACACTAAACAATGAGTCGTTAGGCTCAGTTCTTCTTGGTTACTTCTCCAGTGCAATAAAAAATGTATACATGCAAATAATCAATAACAACAATAACCAGATCAGACTTGACAGAAACAATTATCTACTATGGAGAACAATGGTACTACCTATTGTCAAAGGAAATAAACTAGGAGGCTTCATTATAGGGGACAAGACCCGTCCTCTTAAGTTTACTAATGATTCTGAAGGAAACGTGGTTAAAAAT
Source organism: Limnanthes douglasii subsp. nivea (assembly GCA_036936605.1). NCBI lineage: Eukaryota > Viridiplantae > Streptophyta > Magnoliopsida > Brassicales > Limnanthaceae > Limnanthes > Limnanthes douglasii. The sequence continues at coordinate 2,048,968 of JAUPFV010000005.1, read as the reverse complement.
ACTGATTATGAAGACTGGATCGCTAAGGATCAGCTTCTCCTTGGATGGCTGTATTCTACTATGATTTTTGAAATGGCTACTCAACTGATGTAAGAAGGTTCTTCAAAGGAGTTATGGGATGCTTCTAGCAAGCTTTCTAGCTCAGAAACAAGAGCCATAATCACTTACTACAAGTCTGAGTTTCATAGGACATGTAAAGGTACCTCTAGTATGACTGATTATCTAAGTAAAATGAAGGGTATAACTGATAATCATGTGTTGGCTGGTTGTGGTGTGTCTATTGATGATCTTGTGACTCAAGTCCTTGCTGGTTTGGACTCTGAGTACACCCCTATTGTTGTTAGTCCAGCAGATAAGGAGACGGTTGGCTGGCTAGATCTCCAGATTAGTCTACTCACATTTGAGAGTAGACTAGATCAGCTTTTGAGCCTACAAAACAATGTCGCTAACCTAAATCTAGCTTCTGCTAACTTCACTCAAAAGATAGAGTATAAATCACAAAGTAACAAAAACAATAAGAGAACTTCTTATGGACAGAAATAACAGAGGAAGAAGTAATTATTGTAACACTGGAAGAGGAAGGAACAATTTCTTTAGAGGGAGAGGGGGACATTTCTCCCAAAATAAACCTACTTGCCAGATATGCAATAGGTATGGACACACAACTCCAGTCTGTTATTATAGAGATGATCCATCTGTTATGGGATCTACCTCATCAGAACAACCTAAAGGTGATGGAGATCATAAAGCCTATCTAACAACTCAAGACTCAATTAGAGACTCTACCTGGTATGCTGACATTGGTGCTAGTCACCATATCACTGTGAATTCAAGCGTGTTGACTCAGAAAACTGAGTATGCAGGTAACAAAGGTTTCATGGTTGGTAGTGGTCACAGGTTGCCAATCCAACATATTGGGAATTCTAGTTTGCAATCCCTCACTAAAACATATATTTCCCTAAAAGATATTCTACATGTACCTAAAATAAATAAGAATTTGTTGTCTGTCTCACAACTTACTAGTCATAATAAGGTATTTGTTGAATTTCATGATGGTTTTTTCCTTGTGAAGGACAAGGTGTCACGAACAGTGCTTCTCAAAGGGACTACTGATAGTGGGTTTTACAAGATGGAAAACATTCCTAAGTCACAAGTACTGGAGGTTCATTCTACCTTTGCAAAGCCTAGTTCTCAAGTCACTAATGTATTTCCCTCTACTGTTCTGTTTGTTGGTCTTTCTAATTCTCTAAAAGATGGATGGCATATGAAGCTTGACCATCCATTACAGAATGTTCTAAACACTATTCTTAAGATTTGTATTCTTTCTTCTATTTTAAGAGATGAGTGTAGTTTTTGTGAAGCCTGTCAGTTTGGTAAATCTTATGTTCTACCTAATCCTGTGTCTCATTCTTATGCTAACAATGTGCTAGACCTCATACATACAGATGTATGGGGTCCTTCTCCTATTCTCTCCGCTCAGGGTCACATATATTATGTTATTTTCCTAGATGATCACACTAGATTTACTTGGTTCTACCATATCAAGCATAAAAGTCAGGTTGTTGGTGTGTTCAAGGTTTTCAAATGCCTGGTTGAGAAAAAATTTGACAAATCTATAACTGCTGTTAAGTGTGATGGTGGAGGGGAATATTTACCCTTGTCTACTATGGCTGAAGAATAGGGCTTTATTCTGAGGAAGTCATGTCCTCATACGTCGGCTCAGAATGGCAGAGCTGAGCGTAAACATCGACATCTTGTAGAGACAAGTCTGACTCTCTTAGCACAAGCCAGTATGCCCTACAAGTTTTGGGTACAAGCATTTGAAACTGTTTTCTATCTCATAAACAGACTACCTAGACCAATTTTGTCTAACAAATCACCATATGATCTGTTATTTCACAAAGTGCCAAACTACGTAGTTGTAAAAATATTTGGTTGTGCTTGTTTTCCATGTCTTAGGTCATATCAGACCCATAAATTTCAATTTCATACTACAAAGTGTGTCTTCCTAGGGTTTAGTCAGTCTCACAAAAGCTATTGATGTCCCAGTTCTATGGGAAAAATCTATATATCTCGAAATGTAGTTTTCAATGAGGCAGATTTCCCCTTTCAAGGGAACTTCTTACACAGTTCACAATCTGAGTCTCCTAACAGTTTTCCCCTAGAGTTGTGGCTTCCTAATTTACCTACAAGGCTTGTGAATAATGAAAGCTTCTCTACACCTTCTACCCCACCTGGTGTCTCTCAGGAAGTCAGCTCTATACAACAGTCTCCCTTATAAGGTAATGATCTAAATACGTCTAATCCTGGTGTTGACACTTGTGCTATTTCTATCACTCCCACTAATCCTCACTCACCACACACTCAGGAAAATCCTTCTTCATATGCTAACACCTCTAGTCATAGTCATTTACCTACTCACAAACATTCCTCAAACACTACACTAAGCCTTGGCTGTCCTCCTAATCCCAAAATCTCTATCTGCCTGCCATTCTCTCCACCTGATCACTATCTTAAGCTACCTCTTGTTTCTCACACTCAGCCTATACAAAATAGATCTCAAGATAGGTTTTGTATATCTAAAGTCCCTTATGTTGGCTCCTTAACTACTACTGACCTATCTACCATGGAACCTACTACTTATTCTAAGGCTGTTCTTAATCCACACTGGGTCACTGCTATGGAGGCTGAATATCAAGCTCTTATGTCCAATAATACTTGGACTTTGGTTCCTTGGAATCCTAATCAGAATGTTGTGGGATGTAAATGGGTTTACAAGGAAAAACATCACATGGATGGTTCAGTTCAAAGGTATCAGGCTAGACTTGTTGCCAAGGGGTTTCATCAAACCCCTGACATTGATTTCTCAGAGACGTTTAGTCCTGTGATCAAACCATCCAAAACCAGCCTTGTTCTTACTTTGGTTGTGTTTAAAGAATGGGACGTCAGACAACTTGACATTAACAATGCGTTTCTAAATGGCTTTCTTACTGAGGGTGTGTATATGGCTCAACAATAGGGTTTTCAGGATCCTGCACAGCCTACACATGTGTGCAAGCTCCATAAGGCCCTGTATGGTCTCAAACGGGCTCCAAGAGCCCGGTACTCTAGATTGAAGGATACATTACTATAGTGGGGTTTAAAAAATTCTCGGGTTGATTGTGCCCTATTCTATTTCATTTCTAAAGCCACTGTGCTTCTAATTTTTGTCTATGTTGATGACATTCTTGTCATAGGCACATAAACAGAGTGTTTGCAAGGTTTTGTTCACAACCTAAATGCTATGTTCTCACTCAAAGGCATGGGGCCACTCCATTTATTCCTTGGAATAGAGGTTCATCTTGACCCCACAAGAATTTATCTAACTCAGCATCAGTACATTAAAAACTTACTGATTTCGCAGGGGCTCTCAGGCTAAGCCATGTCCAACTCCTATTACTGATGGTGTCCATCTTTCAAGCACCTCAAGGACTCCTCTTGCCGATCCTACACCATACAGAAGCTTATTAGGCGATTTAAAGTATCTAATACACACCCGACCAATATTACCTTTGCTGTCAATAAGCTAAGTCAATATCAGCAGGCACCTGCTACTCTACATTTGCAAAGCTAAAAACAAGTGCTTCGTTACTTATTTGGGTCTAGCTGGGTTGGACTTCATATCAAACCGATTTGTAACATTCAACTACATGGTTTCTCTGATGCCGATTGGGCGTCTTCCCTAAATGATAGAAGAAGTGTCGGTGTGTATTGTATTTACCTTGGAGACTCTATGGTTTCGTGGTCCTCCAATAAGCAGAATGTAGTCGCTCGTTCTTCAACTGAGTCTGAATATAGGGCCTCGACGAATTTGTCGGCATAACTGATTTGGTTGCGCTCCATCCTCATTGAAATTCAATATCCACTTCATCCGTGACCAGGTTCCCTTTCCTGTAACACCGTCTTTTACGCGGGGACGAAGCATATCAAATTCGATATCCACTTCATCCGTGACCAGGTTCTCCAAGGCTCTCTCCAAGTTCGATTTGTTCCCTCTCACGATCAACTCGCTGACTATCTTACAAAACCCCTCACTCACCATCGTCTCTCTTTCCTCTGAGACAAACTTGGGCTCATTGATTCGCCCCTTCGTTTGCGGGGGGATGTGAATAATATGTGACTGATGAAGTTTCAAGGCAAAATTGAATTTCTTGAAACTTCAATCAAGTCTTTCATGGCTGCTGGATTTAATTTGTACAAGAGATAGTGAATAGAGAAGATGATTTAGGGTTTCTTCAGACAACCCTCTACTGTGTCAAAGTGGGTTCAAGGGCATTAGTTTTTCGAGTCTTCAATCGGGTCGGATTTTCTACAAGGACAGACCCATGTCGAGTCCAGCAAACCTATGGACTACATCACACGTTGTGATGTTACTTTGGACTTGTAACACTTATTAAAATACCTACTGAATAAATTAGTGAGTGTAATAACTTTTGTAACAACCTACAATAGCTGGCAAAACTGCCTAACCAATTAGATTCCTAATGTAACTATAAAAGTTGTACCATTGGCTACAATTGAATTAGAGAATCAAATATTAAAATTATAAATCCTTATATTCTCTATTTCAATCTTCAATTATTTCAAGTAAAAAAGTGAAGGTGGATTCCCTTCTGAACTTCGCAAAAAACTTGAAAAGATGAAGAAAGAAGCTGAAGAGATGATGAACAATATAAAAAACATTGAAGCATTACTAGAGCAGGAGAAAGCTGAGGTTGAGGCGGCAAGAATTCCTTTATCAGTAGATGATATATTATGATACTTTAGGAACCAGTAATTCAAAATTTTGAAATAAAATACTTTTGTATTTCTGCTTTTTTGTGTTTGCGGTTCGGGGCACGCTTTGCATACAATGTGAAGCATATATGGTATCTGGTTTAACTTTGTTTATGTATCAAAATTTAGTAATAGCAACATGTATTAAAATTCGGTAATTTAACTTGAATTCTTGGTTTTATTATTTTGCAGTTGGTTTTGTATATATGTGCCAATAATCTATGTTTCTTTCAATGCCTGTGTTGAATATAAAAATAATATCATAAATTTTCTGAACTATACAATCCCTTTCATTTCATTATATACCTAGGTTGTATAAATTTTGTGTGTGAGATTAGTGGATTGGTTTTGTTGAATTACTAGCTTGTTGTGACTATTATTTTAGAGTTTCTTTATGTCTGCGAAGTTAAATATGGAGGCTGAGCTAAAGTAGAAAGGAAGACAATTTATTTATATTTTATTATTATTATTTTCTTTTAAAAAAGCCACTCACTTCACTACCATATATATAGGTAGATTGTACAGTTGTAAGGGGAATCTTCATTGTTACATCAATAAGAGTGAATGAAGGTACATTTTGTTATATGTTAATTTTGTTCATGAATGTGTGAGTAGTCCAAATTTAAATCACAAATTCTTATTGTGTGATAAGGCTGGTCCAAGCCATGAAATGTGACTTTGTGGGCTTCACCAAGGGCTTGACCCAAAATGCACCAAAGGAAGACCCGTTTGATCCAAACGACATTTGCACAAACCCTTTCGAGTGCACAAACCTTAATTACCTGATCGCGAATGAAGTGCACATCATGTTCGATGCTGGCCTTAAGGTTGTTACACCAGATGACCGACGGTGGTGCAGCGGGGAGTTTAATCTCAGAGAGAATAGACCGTAACTAGATTAATTCAGTAGAGAGATTTGCAAGGGCACGGTACTCTGACTCAATGGAGGAGCGAGCCACCATATGTTTCTTCTTAGAAGACCATGAGATTAACGAGTCACCCAGATATACACAGTACGCACCAATGCTGCGCCTATTGTTAGAGGATGAAGCCCAGTCTGCATCTGAAAAACCATGAAGCTAGAGATAGTCACAAGGTCTGATATGGAGTCCAAGCCACCGGGAACCAGATAAGTATCTTAAAACACGTTTTAAACACTGCCAGTGAGTCATATGAGGGCTTTGCTAATATTGACTGAGCTTGTTAACAACGAAGGAAATATCAAGTCTTGTGTTTGTTAGGTATTGGAGTGCGCCAAACAAACTTCTGTATGGTGTAGGGTCTGCAAGAGGCGTGCCTGAAGAGCTTGACAGATGGAAACCAGCAGCCATTGCCGTGGGACACGGTTGGACAGAGACAACCCCTGAGCAGTAAGTAAGTTAGTAATGTATTGATGTTGAGTCAGATAGATACCAGTGGGTCACGATGAGCCTTAATTCCAAGAAAGAGGAAGAGTGGGCCCATGTCTTTTAGTGAGAAGAGTGTATTCAAACTGTGAACAAATTGAGTCAATCACTCAGTTTGTGTCCCTGTAACCAAGATGTGATCTACATAGACTAGTATTAGTACTATAGTAGTGTGAGAGACATAGTAGAAGAGAGAGCAATCAGCTCTAGAGTTGTGGAATCCCTAGCTAAGAAGAGTGTCTCTGAGTCTAGAATACCCGGCTCTTGGAGTCTGTTTAAGTCCATACAGGGCTTTGTGCAACTTGCATACATGTATGGGATGCACAGAGTACTGAAAACCCTCAAGCTGAGTCATGTAGACATCCTCATTTATGTAACTATTAAGGAAAGCGTTATCAATGTCTAGCTCACGTACCTCCCAGTCCTTAGACACACCAAGAGTCAAACCCAATCTGACAGTAGAGGGCTTGATAATAGGACAGAGTGTCTCTGAAAATCCTATGTCAGGATTTTGATGAAACCCTTTGGCCACCAACCTTGCTTTATACCTTTGTATAGACCAACCCATGTTGTGCTTAAGTTTACACAACATTTAGTGTAGGAGACCATGGAATAAGTGTCCATGTGTTATTGACCATGAGAGGCCTGTATTCACTATCCATAGCAGAAACCCACTTAGGATTAGATACAACTTCAGAGTACTTTTTAGTTTCAAGAATGGGCAGAGCGGTAGTAGTTAAAGATCTCACATAGGGAGTCTGAGGTTTGAGGGTGCCATCCTGTGACCTAGTCTGCATAGTGTGGGTTTTGAGTGTAGTGGAGGTGCGTTGTGAAGGTTCAGGATGAGGGAGTAGTAGATTAACTGATAGTGCAGGATTTAGTAACTGAAAAATATTTGTGGGCTGGTGAGTGATAGGAGTATGACTAGTTAAAGATTCAGTGTTTTGGTGAATATGGCAGAGAGATACTAAGTGTAAAAGGGTTGGTAAAGAGCTAGGCTTTGTAATGCTAGGGGAGTGTGTGGTAATGTGGAGTTGTGTAGTATTTACAGCACTATTCGTAATCATTAGCAGAGACGTTGGGCACCAGCATGCTATAAAATTACCTTTAGAGTCTATATTTTAAGGTTAGATATTATAGATTCTATGCCATATCCGTAGCAGCCAAGCACTCATTGGGGGGGGGGGGGGGGCGAACCTGACTAATTCTTGGTAACAAAATGAACATTTCAACAATGTAAAACAACTTACGCATGAGTATGGTATGTGTAAAAGCAACAACTACATCATGCAACAGGTGCTCCCATCAAGAAATATGTGTGGTAGTGTTGTTTAGGGGTTGGACGACACACACAAAAAAAACTTCTTAAGTTGTGAGGCCCCAAACAAACTCATTTCCTTTCATGAAGAGATACCATGTCCGTTAATCAAGAATGAGTATCTGAATTCTCACAATATAATCCATACCAACGCGACTTGAGGTTTATCTTACCTTTATACTAGTCTTGTTTCCAGCAATGGGTCCCACATATATTATCCAAAAACTTCCATTATACCCTAGTATTTTATCTAGGAACTGGTCACACATCTATCATTTAAAAATTATTTTATAATGACCTTGCATATAACAACTAGTCCTACATCTATCTAACAATGATTTTACACTAGGCTCACATCTACTAAAGGGTCCAACATTGTATCATCTAAAAAAATATTTTATATTAGTGTCATATCTAGCAGCTGGTCCCCCATCTATCATTTAAAAAAAAATCTCATTTTATACTAGTCTCTCCTCTAGCAACTGGTCCCACATCTATCATCTAAATATTATGTTCATTAGTCTCGCATCTAGCAATCGGTAATGCATCTGTCATCTAAAAATTATTTTATACTGGTCTCGCATCTAGCAACGCTAGATGATAGATGCGAGACAGTGTACACCACTAAAAGTGACACCCCTATTAGATGACAGTGGAAGAAGAGACTCAAAAAGAGGAAAAACTACAAAAAAATAATCGAAAAACATGGTCCCTTGCTAAAGAATCAACGAAACATTATGGAATAGTTCCATTACAAACTTTTGTCGGAACTAAGACATACAACTCATTTTAAATCGGGATAACCAATTCTAAAGTTAGCTTAAATGTCCAGTCTTTGCTGTCATAATGAAAAATCAAGTTACAATGATGAATCATAAACAAGTTAGTCTCAATAGCAACATATTTTCCAAAAGACTCTATATCAACCTTTGGAAGATCATTATCCATCGATCTTAAACACCCTCCAGGTCTTCAACTACTTCACTAACCATTTCATCAAAAATAACCAAATAACGATCATAGTTGGAGCAAAAGTCTTCATAATTAAATTAATAGGATGAAACAAAACCATCATCCAGGGTCACTAATTTCATAGGTCCCATGCTATAGAAAAAGATAGACCATAATCATCAACAATACTTGTTAAAAAAGAAAATTGGGAAATTGTTGGGAAATTTTAATGAGGTATGAAAGTAGGGAAAACATCATGCATATCCACTACATAATACAAAGGTACGTACTTTATGGAACAAAGCTATATTTAATTTGAATAGTTGAGAAATATGATGAAGGTAATAAAAAATACCTAATGTACGCCTCTTAAAAGGAACTGAGTTTTCTTCCTCATCAAGTTCATATTCTTCAGCAATAGAAACATATACATCAGGTGCTTCATAAACAACATTGGATGCCCCAGATGATGCATTCGTCAAAGTATGGCCCTTCGTATGATAACACCGATGCCTCTTAGAAGAAACATTCTTTAATATGTTTTCCTTAGAAGATACGCTACCCGTACCTCACTCGTGAAGAGAATTAATATCCATAATACTTTACGAGAGATATATAAGGAAACAATTTCCTCACATAAGATCAATGGGACATAATTTGGACTGTAAAAAATGCCTCTGCACCAAAATAGAGGCACAAGAAAAAATAAATTTGGCTTCTTCCATCAAAATGGAATACCTCGTATGTAAATGTTATATCATAAATGCATTAAAAAAGTATTAATCGTAGGAGCGAGAAACCAAAAAATACTTAATAAAAGTCAATGAAAATAAATCTTAAATAAATGCAATTTGAGAAAATGTGTACTCACGTTATGCATTCCAAAATTGATTGATATCCTTTTGAATAAAATCAATCCTAGTGGCCCAATTAGCATTACTGAAGAATAAACTATCCTTCAAGCCTTCAATTTTTTCAGGAATATCTTGAACAACCTTAACAACCACTTCATTTTAACAATAAATAAGAGATATTTCTCACCTCTGAAGAACTAATAGGCGGATAAATATTAATTTATGGAAAACCTTATTTAACACCGACTCGAAAAATGAAGATGAAACGTAGTAAGAGCTAACATATGGGGACCAATTGGATAGGTAAAATCTGATTAATTTAAAAAATTGAACGATATATTTATCCAACGAGATTCAAAGCCCGTTATAAAAAAGATAGGTGAAAACAACAACCTCACTTTCACAAGTATCAAAGAGATTCTCAATTTGTTTAGAGGTCAAATGAGAACATATTTACAGATGACTTAGTCTTTATGTTTTAGAATAACATGAGTTTATGAAAACGAGAGATAAGTACGCACTATCAAATCAAGATTTTAATATGCATTCAAGTCAGCCACCACTGATTTCGGTTTACAAAAACGATGAACATGGAGGCCACCAGTATCTTGAGCATTGGAAGAATAAATATTAGATTAGAAACTAAGACAAATTAATTCATTTTTTCTATGAAGTTTGTGTAAAGGGAAAAGTTTGTTAGTTTGTTATAACAAATTGAAAGACAAAGCAAATCTTAAAGAAAAATCACTGAAAAATGAAAGAAAGAATGTGTATAATGAAAAATAAAAATCTATTTAACAAAAATAAAAGAAAGTAAAGTGCAATCACTGATCATTTCATAAAGCAATAGGACATCATTTCATAGGAAATGTGACTTTGATTGAGGTGGAAAAATGTAATCAAAAGAAGCACAAACAAATTAAGGCATATAATTACGCGTCACCACCATGTGTAAACTTTTTGAGTCTACTTTCAAGTTAAGTGTAAAGTATAAAAGAGATCCTCAAATTCCAAGCGTATAATTACTTGGAAGTAATTCCAAGCGTATAATTACTTGGAAGCAAAAAATAAAGTGTGCACTCATTGCACAATGTGTAAGTACAGATATACATTATCCATAATTATCTTTCACTAATATAAGAAAAAATTGCTTCGTTTGAATGGATAGCTAATTCAAATTATTAGCCTTCGGATTTAAATTCCAAGAAGGACTAGGGGGCTACTAAAAAAATATGAAGAAAATAATTTCTTCAAACCAAAATTCATTGCAAACGTATAATTACTTGAGAATAAAAATAAGTGTAAATATTGCACAATGTATTTAATACACAAATTCTTTCCTCAAAATTATAATTGTTTAAATTAACAATAATTTTCATTTGCTAAATACATAGAGGTAAAAGTATTTTATAGCTTTTGACTCTAATCTTCAAGAAGGACTAAGGGCTACTTACAAATAATAGAAAATCTTTAAAAAAAGTCATATTCCTTCCCTCGTCATTCATTAAAGGTTAGGGGTTACTCGAATACATATGCGAATATGCTGGGCAAAAATTAGAAAATAAATAAATAAATAAAACCAAAGTAAAAAATAAATGAGTTATTAAAGGATTTTCGCTAACAAGTCGAAGTTTTTAAAGGTATTACAAAATCAAAGACCAAGTGTCATTCAAGAGGGTAAATAAAAAAATAAAATAAAAGATGTTTCAACAAAGACAAAAAATGATGTGGATAAACGATAGGTGCATTAGCAAAGGCCAACAAATTTTTCAGCCAATAACAAAAATGCTTCAAGCAACATTTAGCTAATATTTCTTGGTTACTCTCATCAAGAGTAAAGAGGCTACTGATTAGGGTGTAATTAGTCCAATCTGAACCAATCGGGCCATTAGGGAAAGATACAATGGTTAATATAGTGAAGGTCCAACATCAATTAATTGCATATCTTGGTAGTTAGGGAAATGTCATCCATTATCCCATAATATCAGGGAGATATTTATTTATCATGATCTACGTATAAAAGTTCCACATCAATTAATAAAACTAACGTCTCTTTTATAATAATTTTTTCTCCTTAAGTACTACCAATCATCTATATTCTCACCAAAAGTATAGGGCTACTGATAAGGGTGTAAGTAGTCCAACCCGGACCAATCGGGCCATTAGGTTATCCGTATGTGTAAATATCTACATAGAATTATTCAAAAATATAATGAACTGCATATCTTGTTAGTTAGGGAAATGTCATCCATTATCCTATAATATGAATTAGATAATTATTGTAGCATGATCTATATATAAAGGTCCAATATTAATTAATAAACTAAGATATATTTTACTATATGTTTTTCTCCTTAAGTACTAACAACCATCTATATTCTAATCATTAATCGAACTCAATTAACTCTTAGTCTAACTAACACTTCGACTAAGCCTATGGATCCAAATTTATTGGCCTACCTCCTAAACTAAGGAACATGAAAATCATCCTTTAAAATCAAAACATCTTCTAATTTAAAACAAAATTTAAATTGACATATGGATTCAATTGGGCAAGCTACACCATCCACAATTTATATGAACCTGCCCATCACTGAGAGCCCTGTAACGAAATACATACGTTGGTTATTATTGGTACAACAACCCACTATTTATTCTTTGACACTTGTAACCAAATTAAATTCTGAAGTTATAATAGAAAAGAGTTTACATTTCTTTGCCGTCAAAGCCTTATAATTTAAGAAATCCATTTTCGAGCAATCTATGTTTTCTAGAATAAACATGAAAATTTATTTCAATCTCACTTAATAGAGTTTACTATTGATAATAATTTTCTCTAGTTTTGAGGGTTACTCTGGTCGGCATCGACCATATTGTCCTATAAAATTCCTTGTTCTGAATGCTTCTCCTCCGGATTAACCAGAACTATTATAAGAACGTTCATGTCCTACTTCATTCTGAAGGAAATTGTACGTCGTCTTGAGGATCTTAAATTTAGTAAGTAAGGACAAGAAAATGTACGTCATTACAACAGTCTCTGAGAGCTTAGTGTTTAAGGCCTTAAGCTTTTCATGAATTTACACAATCTCATAGGCATGCTCTTTAATTATTCTATAAACTATGTACATCATAGAAGACAGTCTCCTGATCAAATTTTGTTATTTCCACTTGAGGGGACTGAATACAACTCATTTCAAGGTGCAAAAACATGTCTTTTGCTAGTTTCAAGTCGGTTGTTTGAGAACTGAAGACCATTTGCGGGACCTCACTCTATATGATATACCTATTTAGGCATTAAGAACGTCATCGCTATACAAATTTCTCCATTTTTTCAAGGGTGCTCCTATATGTAGGTTTAGGAGGTTTATCATCTATAAGCTAATAGTTAATATAGTTAAGACCCAACAAGAATTAAATTTTTATATTCCACTTCTTAAGTTTACCCCATACCAAAATGGGAACATGAAATGAATTTCTGAATTTGTTGTCAAAAGTTAATGGACAAAAAAAGAAACAATGTATTATTCAAACAAATGTGAAATGTATACCAAAATAATCTAACATATATTGAAGTTTATCAGATTACAGGATGTTATTGAGAATTCATATGTACTGTAATTTAGGGTTAGATATTATAATTTTCATGGCATATTCGTATCAGCCAATCCCTCATTGGAGGCCAAACTTCACTGATTCTTGGTAACAATATGGACATTTCACTAATGAAAAACAAGTTATGGATGAGTACGGTATGTGTAAGCGCAACAACTACATCATGCAACAGGTGCTTCCCATCAGAAAATATGCGAGGTAGTCTTTGTTGGAGGTCGGACGACACATACAAGAACCTTTTCTTAAGTTATGAGGCGTTAAACTCATTTCATTTGATGACTGGTCTGACATTTCCCACCCAAGGGGGTTACCAGGTTTGCTAATTAATCCTAGAGAATGACCATATGAATGCTTAATGGATAAACATAAACTCGTTGTACCACAATAGATTTTGAACGCCTGAACAAGTTCAAGGATGTGAAATATCCCATCAAGTGCTTAGACTTCTCAAGAAGATAAATGATAATTAAAATCCATGTACCTGAAACAAAACTATCAATGGCAATGCAATTTATCACTCTGTATATTATAACTTCATGTGCCGGCAAAAATGTAATTACCGTCCCTCAAGTGATGATGCATTCACATCACTATATGCTTATGTGATCCCCTAAAAAATAGTACAACACCCAAACATGGTATACACTTAATAAAATTAATCAATTATCATAACATAATAGAAATTATTGTCATATTATATATATATATATATATATATCAAACTGTACTTTACATGCCAAAATATTGTAAACATACATATATATGACAATACAAAATTCCTTGAACTGGTCAACTATACATCTATATGGAGTATGTACAACAATTTTACTCGATAGAATCACATAAAATAATCATCTGAAGACTGCAGGTTTTCAGACTTGCATTTATCCTTTGTCGCGACCATAACATGGGTGGTCGTGGCAAATTGCACATGAATGGAGTTCGCCATGGTGACCAACCCATTGGTCACACCGACCTTCGTGACTACAAAATAAATAAAACTTTTAAATATCATAAATTAGGGTTTCGTCTTAATGTTTTTCCAAAATTAGACATGCACATAAACATACAACAATAACTAAACATTTATGTACACTAGATCATGCCAATAAAGCCTTAAACGTGTGATTCTATGTTCACCTAACAATTATAGATGCATACACATCTATTAAAATAAATTTAGTTTCGAGAGACTTGATTTATTAGTTATCATTCCTATATGAAGAAGAATACGAGTCATTAGTAATAGCATTTGTTAAAATATGCTTATTAAATCAGATATCGATACCCATGATTTCAAATGAGGAATTTTAATTCCTCGTAAAAGTAGAAATAATAATCACATGAGAAATAATACTTACGATTAGCCATATTTTTTCGCCCTGTGATTCTAAGTCTCGATGCATAAGTTTTTTATTCATTGTAAGAGAACAATGAATGTTAAAGGACTTCCATTTCCTTAAGAGTTGACAAAACAAAGTTCTTGAAAAAGTATAATTGTGTTCATAGAAGAACCTGTAAATATATATTAGAGAGACAAATAAACAAAATTTAGATTTTGGAAGCGGTAGAAAAATGACGAGATATTGGAAGTATGGTTTAAGGTTAGATTTTATATTAAGTGAAATCTTTCACTTAATTTCATAAATTTCTCAAACTTAGACCTTTTACTTATTTGTTCACTTATCCTTTTTTCCTCAAATCCAATCCAAATTATCCAATATATCAATAGTTCGTGATGAACTCTGAGTTAGTATGGATTATAACTCTTATTGGACTCTTAAAGTCCAATACTGAATTGTTGAGCTAAATGGCCATCTCTCTAGGTACAATTTAGCCCAATTAATGTCTACATATTACTTATAACACCATAAGACTAAATAATTTTTAAAATAGTATTATTTATTATTCGTTGGTCCAATATTCGAATTGATTATCCTTACAATTTAGGATCTCCTTACAATTCTCTTCCTATTTTTGCTTATCTTTATTTTTCTTGCTTCTTATTATTGATATAATCCATGTTATTTGGGGAAACATCCTAAAGAAGAATACTTAGGTAGAATATTAGTGTGAATCACATCATATAATATCTTGGAAGTTGGACAATTCTTTGGGCTAATCGTGTGCGCGATTCAGAAGTAGGTTGAGACTTAACCCATCGATTATTCGATTTTTATCGAGTGTGGAAGGAAGAGAGTAAAAATTCATATTTATGTACTTCCAAACTTAATGTTTACAATAAAAATACATATAAACTCAACCGCATAAACAAAAGATTAAATTTTGTTCGGATTGTAAAGAAATCCTACAACCATGAACAACATACATTAATTTTATATAGAAAAAAGATTATATGAAAACTCTCTAACACAACTTAAACAATCACTCTTATTAAGTTTTAAAACTTCTCCATCTTACAGAAGGAACTATGAATCCTGGTTGTCTTTCTTTGTGTATATTTCCTAACTTTTTTCTCTCTATATAAATCTCATACGGTTTTTTTGTATTCTTTTACAAACTATACTCGTGCACCAGCTTCATACCTCGCATTCACTATTTATAGAACCAAGAATGGGCAACACAATATTCCATTCTCACATTGGCCGCTTTAATGTTGTTTTAAAAAATAACCCATAAAGAGTGGTAATAACCATCCCGACACCCGTGCATACATGTAAAAATGGGAAATAGTGGCACCAATATCTGATATTTGGCATTTACTACACCATTATTTTTTCTAACCATCTTCATGCACGCCCATATCAATTTTATTTAGATCATAATCGATGATGTCTCATGAATAATTATTGTTTCAATAATATCAAACTTAATCTCATCGAGAGACATATAATTATTTTTATAATTTCAGCATATGAACCCAAGCTACAGTAGGTAATGATCTTACATTTTTGTTCTAATAAATATTTATACACATGTCTCAAAAGAAATGGTTCCCATATGTTTCAACAAACATCTTTACAACTAAGTCTTGACACTCACGTCTCAACAGTTCATGTTCAATTCCCTTTTATCCTATCCCTAACAAATGTTGTTTATTATATTCTTCAATTATAGTTGGGCTATAGATATAATTTAATATTTATTATCATTAGAAATTTACTTTTGTAGTTAACATGTAATATGTTACTCCACCGACCACTACATATTATCATATTATTGCCAAAATTTGTTACTACGATAACTAAATTAGCTTTGCCATTATCACTGATCACCATATGCGATCCTAACCAATATGAACCCACAAAAAAACTATGTCTAAACCATTTGAAAGATGTTGTACTCCATGTTGTAGCGAAAACAAAAAATTTAAAGCCGTTTGATCATTCATAAACAACCATTCCGCCATAACCTTCGTCTAGCATGCTAATTTTACTATGTAACTCACCATAACCCTGGTCTCGTATCTAGTTTTTTATCCCACATATATCATCTTAAAATTTCTATTTTACATTTATCTCGCATCTCACAACTAGTCTGACATCTATCATCTCAAAATTATATCACATTGGTCTCACATCTAGTAACTAGTCACGAATCTATCATCTAATTTTTTTGTTTTTATATTGGTCCCGCTTCTAGCAACTCGTCTCGCATCTATTATCTCAAAACTTATATTTTACACTAGTATCGCATCTAAGAACTTTTCCCGCATCTATTATCTCAAAACTTCTATTTTACACTAGTATCGCATCCAAGAACATGTCCCGCATCTATCAGTAAAAAATTATTTTATGATGACCTCGCATATAGAAACTAGTCCTGCATCTATCTAACAATCATGCATCTATCATCTAAAAAATATTTTACATTAATATTATATCTAGCACATGGTCCCACACCTACCATTTAAAAAAAATACTATTTTACATTTGTCTTAAATCTAGCAATTAGTTCTGCATCTATCATCCAAGTATTATTTTGCGTTGGTCTCGCATCTAGCAACATGTCTGGCATATATCTAAAAATTATTTTATTATAGCAACTGGACATTCATGTATAATCTAAAAATTATTTTACATTGATCTCGCATTTAACAACACTAGATGATAGATGTGATGCAGTGGATACGAAACACTGATTTACTTAAAAACACAAAAATATAATAAAACTTACATGAAAATACCAATTTTTTTTCTTCAAACAATCCCTAATCGAACTTGATTTACAATTTATTAGTTTGATTCAATTCGATATACAATTTATCAATTTGATCGGGTTCAATCGATTTATTGTTTTTTCTATTTTTAGTTTGTTACAAAATTGAAAGAGAAAAAAAAGTATAAAATGCCAAAAAAAGATAGAAAAAAGAAAAACCAAAATATATAATAAGGAGTAATTACCAAGTTAAATAAATATTTGCTATAAATGAATAATTATAAAGATACTAAACATAGAATAATTGTTTTTTGGTATTTATTGATATTTTTTTGACATATATTTTGACTATGGTAATATTTTTTACATAATGGAAATAGAAGTCCTAAGTGCATGCATCCTTTCACATTGAAATATTTGACTTAATATACCGAGAGTACCTGCCATCATAGCAGGCCTCCTTTCTCTAACCCCATTTGTAATGGCGAGACCGAAGCATTCACCGGGAGAGAGATCTGGTAAGCCGTTTCATTCTTTATTTGCCTTTCCCTTCTTTTACTATTTCACTAATGCTGGAGATCTGCTTTGCTGCTCTAACTGTAGGTGAAGGAGACACCCCTGATGCATCATCTGCGAGGAGAATGGTTTGTATGGTATTTTCTTAAGTCCTGTCTTTTACTCCCACATAAAATCACCTATGGCAGTTTCTTATGAGTTTTTGGTCGAACTATTACTGCTAAAATAGAATAGAATTTGTGATACATTGTTCATAATCCTTATGATACTAAGAAAATAGAACAGAAATCCTCTTCTTTACTGTCATAACCTAATGTAGATCATGAGTTCTTGGTATTAGTTTATTATTTAATGTTGTAAGAGTTCTATTTAAGCAAAGAGATAATGATTTCCTTTGTGTATTGTTCATTGCCGAAGTCTATATATGTTTCTATGGTTCTTGCACATCAGAACAATAGAGGAAATTACAAAGAAAGAAATAATGCCATTGTTCATCATTTTTTTATCATATTGAATATTTAACTGATGTTGCTTTTACTACGTAGAAGACACCCAGAAATAAAACTAGAGCAACCTCTTCAGCAAGTGAGTTTTTGTTGCATGTAGTTGCTCAGACTTTTGATATGTCAATGTACAATTGATTTTCTAAACTTCTTGTTAATTGTCTTCCAAATGGTTTCTTCTATGCTTTCAAGATGCAGCTATAGAAGTTAAAAAGGAGGTTGTTGAGGGGGGAACAACTTCGGAAAAAGCTCACTTACTTGAAAACCGAGATAGAAATTGTCAGATAGATATGAAAGATCAATTGGTAGAGTTTCACGGGTTCAAAGTGCGAGCATCACAGCAAGATGTTTTGACACGTTTGTTCGAAAAACATCCGGACTTACTTTCCAATTTTCAGTTCCAGAACCAACGCCTTGTTTCAACATTCATGGAGGAAGTCCTCAACGTCATCGACATTTTGTGTCGCTCTCCTCGTCTTATTTCTTACGATGATCTCTATTATGCAACAACTAGTTTGGCTGATCTGAAAAAATCTGGCTTAAAGGTAATCATCACATTTATTAAAAGTTAATAACATGTAGATTACTTTTTAATTCAATATCTGGAATGGATTCGAACAGGTAGAGTGGCTAGATACCAAGTGGAAAGAGGTTTCAAGTAAAAAAGTGAAAGTAGATGCCCTTCCATCGGTTGAACTTCGCAAAAAACTTGAAAAGATGAAGGAAGAAGCTGAAGAGATGAGGAAAAATATAAAAAACATTGAAGCATTACTAGAGGAGGAGAAAGCTGAGGCTGAGGCTGCAAGAATTCCCTTCTCTATAGATGATATATTATGATATTTAGGAACCAGAAATTCAAAATTTTGAAAGAGAATACTTTTGTATTTCTGCTATTTTGTGTTTGCGGTTCGGGGCACGCTTTGCATACAATGTGAAGCCTATACGATATCTGGTTTAACTTCGTTTCGATGCCAATATGTATTAAAAATGGGTACTAGCAATATGTATTAAAATTCGGTAATTTAACTTGAATTCTTGGTTTTATTATTCGGTACTCTATGTTTGTTTTAATGTTGGTTTTATTATTCGGTAAATTTTCTGAAGTATACAATCCGTTTCATTTCATTATATACTTAGGTTGTATAAATTTTGTGTTTGAGATTAGTGGATTGGGGTGTTGAATTACTAGCTTGTATCTGAAATTATGTTCAGGCCTAAATTGAATGAATATAATCTTGCTACTGAGCTAGAATCACTACCCAGCCGATGCTCAGTCCAGCCAGCTGATAGAGAAAAAACAAAGTACTTTTCATCCATTTTTGGCCAATTTTTTCATAGAAATTAGACTTTGAAAAGTGCCAAGATGTTATCTTTGAAAACCTCAATACATGAGTACAAGTGAGTAGTAATATATACTAAACTTCTTTTTGTGTAATAGCAAAACAACTTATGCTTTCATGCGACTCAGTTTGTACTGCACGAAATCACGATTAATCTGGCTAGCACTGCAGCATAACACGCAATCACTAGTAATATTATAGTCATTTTAAGCAATGACATGTAAAGATGAGTTTGGCCAGCGCATTTGGGATGAGGAAATCAGGAACATAAACTCAAGCAAAGATTTGATCTTCTAAAGTGAGAGAGAAGAAGATTTAATCAAGAAGCAGAATTGTAACAGTTTTATTATTATCTTTTCTCTACCTTTATTGTTCATACATTTGTGACATTTATAGTCACACAAATCTGTTCAATGTGTAACAGAATTCGTTACATTTTGTTATACAATCTGTTACATTATTTATACTATAGTTGGACTTTAACAACTAACACAGCCCACACATACTAACAAGTAGACTAAGCCTTTAGCCCATAACAAGTAGTCTTAGTCTTCAGTCCACGACCCGGTCCAATACATGGCCCAATGTATAAAACACTTAAAGCTCAGCTTCAAACCCTAGCTCGACACTAGCCACCAGCTTCACCCTTTCTTGTTCCTCCAAACCCTAGTTCAACATCAGCCTTCTCCAACCTTTCCTCTTCTTCAGATATTCTAACTTCCCCCCTCAAATGTGGCAGAGGTATACCAAGACTCAGTTTGTCCCGTAGAAACAAGAACCGATTTTGAGACAAGGGCTTTGTGAGCAAGTCAGCAACTTGGTCGTGAGAAGGTACGTATCGTATATTCAGTAGATTTTGAGTAACCATATCTCGAATAAAATGTAGATCTAACTCGACATGTTTTGTTCTAGCATGAAATACAGGGTTTGAAGAAAGGGAGCTTGCTCCAAGGTTATCACACCAGATAACCGGAGATCTGTGAAGATCAAGACGAATTTCATGAAGAACTGACTTTAACCAAATGAGTTCAGAAGCCAGGTTTACAAGCGATCGGTATTCTGACTCTGTACTCGACCTAGAAACAATCCCTTGTTTCTTTGAAGACCACGAAATCAAGGAGTCACCCAGGAAGACACAATAACCACCAACCGATCGACGGTCATCCAACGAAGCAGCCCAATCGGCATCAGTGAAGCCTGTAAGCTGATGAGTGTCGCTCGGTTTGATGTGGAGTCCCATCGTCTGAGTACCAGATAAGTAACGTAGAACTCTTCTTACACATTTTAGATGTACTTTAGTAGGACATTGTTGAAACTGACTAAGTTTGTTAACAGCAAACGCAATGTCTGGTCGAGTGTGCAGTAGATACTGTAAAGACCCTCACAAGCTTCTGTACCTTGTAGGATTCTGAAGTAATTCGCCATCAGACTTGGAGAGAGGTGGACTCACCTTCATTGGATTTGCACAGGAGTTAGCATTGGACAAGCCCTCTTTTAACAGTAAGTCCTTTATATATTATGTTTGAGTCAAGTAAAGACCAGAGTCATCTCTGTGAGCCTCAATGCCCAAAAACAACCTTAGAGATCCCATATCTTTTAGAGAAAATTCAGAGTTTAGCTTCTGAACAAACTTAGAAACATATGAAGGACTGTTACCAATAACAATTATGTCATCTACATAGACCAGTAGAATGACAAAGATGCCTTTAGACCGTAGAAAGAACATAGAGCAGTCAGCCCTTGAATTTTGAAAGCCCCACAAGATCAGTGTATCCTTGAGCTTGGAATACCAAGCTCGTGGTGTCTGTTTCAGTCCATACAAAGCCTTGTTCAACTTGCATACATGATTAGGACATTTAGGATCAACAAACCCTTGAGGTTGCACCATGCACACCTGTTCTTTTAGATGACCATTCAAGAAGGCATTATTTATATGAAGTTGCCTGATGACCCAGTCTCTAGATACAACAATAGTGAGAACTAACCTTATCGTAGAAGCTTTTATCACTGGAGAGAAAGTTTCATTAAAATCAACCCCAGGTTGTTGATGAAAGCCCTTAGCTACAAGTCTAGCTTTGTAGCGTTGAACAGACCCTTCTGGGTTATATTTGACCTTATACACCCATCTGCACCCCACCAGACTCATGTTACTGGTGTGGGGAACAAGAGACCATGTGTGATTATTCATCAAGGCATCATATTCACATTTCATGGCTTGAACCCATTGAGGACACTGAATAGCCTCTGAAAACTTAGTAGGTTCTTTAACAGTAATAGTAGATGTAATGGTAGTTCCTGAGTAAATGTGCTTAGGTTTTGAAATACCATCTTTGGCTCTAGTGGTTATAGGATGTCTGTTAGGTAGAGTTTGAGAGGTACTTTGATTGTTAATTTTGTCAAAAAGAAGTTCAATAAATAACTCACTAGGTTTTGATGGTTGTGTTTCAGGTAATATGCTGGGCAAGGAGTTTTGTGCAGCTGTGGGATCTTGGGAACCAGTTTGAGCTTGTGAAGAGGTGCTAAGACTATCAGGTGAGTTGTCACAAGGTACATAATGGTTTGCTGTTTTGGTTTGGTTTGATTGTAATGAGTGGTTAGTGTTTAGGTGTTGAAACTGGTTGGTATTTTGTGAGTTTGAACAAACTGTTTGTGGGTAGAATTCTCATTTGGCATATATAGATTAGGAAACTTAGGCAGCCAGGAGACTCTAGAAACAGACATAGAGGACTTAGTGTTTAGGAAACCAGACATATATGGGAACTCATCTTCATTAAAGATGACATTCTTTGACACATAAACTCTCCCAATAGGACTCAGACACTTATACCCTTTATGTACTCCACTATATCCTAAAAAGACACACTTGACTGAGTGAAATTGGAATTTATTAGTTTGGTAGGGCCTAAGACATGGAAAGCAAGTGCACCCAAAGACTTTTAGAAACATGTAATCAGGTTTAAAACCAAAAAGCTGTTCAAAAGGGGACTTATCTTTTAGAGTGACTGTAGGTAATCTGTTAATCAAGAACACATCAGTGTGAAAAGCCTCTGGCCAGTACTTGTGAGGAAGACCTAACTGAGCTAGAAGGGTCAGACCATTCTCAGTGACATGTCTGTGCTTCCTTTCTGCTCTACCATTCTGAGCAGAAGTGTAAGGACAGGATGTCCTGAGCTGGATCCCTGATTCTTTAGCCAAAGATAGAAAAGACCTGAACTCACCACCCCAATCTGACTGAAACAGTTTAATTCTTTTATGAAACTGATTTTCAACTAGAGTCTTAAACTCTTTAAACACATTTACAGCCTCACTTTTAAGTTTAAGAGGATATAGCCATGTGAACCTGCTGTAATCATCTACAAACAATATGTAGAACTTGTAACCAGAATTAGATAGAACAGGGGCAGGTCCCCACAAGTCTGAGTGAATCAAATCTAAGACACTAGAAGAATGTGAGACTGGATTAGAGAATGGTAAGGAATATGATTTGCCTAGTTGGCAATCATCACAGAAAGGTTTTTCATTACTAGCAATAATAGGAAGATTACAATCTTTCATCACAATAGACAGGACACGTTTAGAAGGATGACCCAGTTTTTTATGCCACCCAATCTTTAGGGAATTAGAAGTATTAGTAAGAACAGACACATGAGAAACAGATGAATGTGACTTAGGAAAGGCTGCCTTAGTAGTCCTAGAAATAGATGAGTCTTCCAACTTATACAGCCCATTTTGAACTCTGCCTTTAAGTAGAATCATCCCGGTTGTCTTGTCCTTCACAAAACATTTAGAACTGTGAAACTCAATAAAAATATCATTATGAAGTGTTAATTGAGAAACATATACTAGGTTTTTGTTGATATAAGGCACATGTAACACACTGTTTAGGAGGATTTGTTTGTTGGTTTTAGTAGATAGGCAAGTCTTACCTAAGTTTTGAATGTTCAGTTTACTACCATTACCTACAATTACTGTTTTATGACCTGTGTACTGAGTTTTCTGGTTCAACATTTTGGCTGAGTTGGTGACATGGTGGCTAGCACCACTGTCAACATACCAACTTTCATCACTATTCCCAGACTCTTGTGAGACTGTCATCACACTTTGATCCTGATCAGCTCTCTGTTGATCAGTTTGTATTTGTCCCATCACATTAGGGTCATCTCTAAAGTAGCAATAAGCAGCCCCATGACCAAACTTGCCACATATTTGACAGGTAGGTTTGTTGTTAGAGTAGTTGAACCTGCCACCTCTGCCTCTGTAAGGACCTCTACCCCTGTAATTATTAGAGTAGTTTGAGGAAAACCTTCCTCTAGAGCCTCTGCCTTGACCTTTATTTCCATACCTCGAGTTCGAACCATAGTTGCTACTGCCAGCAGATTTAGTTTCTGGCTTGTTTACACCAGTGAGATTCAGGTTAGCCATGTCAACTTGAATTTTCCCTAGTTGTTCAAGTCTGCTTTCGTAAGTAAGAAGTGTAGCTTGTAAATCAAGCCAATTCTGCACCTCTTTGTCACCTAGATGGACAACAATAGGAGTGTACTCACTGTCAAGACCTGCCAATACATGTGAGACCAAATCATTTAGTGAAATAGGCGAACCAGCTAGAGCCAGACTATCAGCAATGTGTTTCATCTTGGCAAGGCAATCCTCCATTGAGCTAGTTCCTTTCCTGGTTCTTTGGAATTCAGCTTTAAAGAAAGTTACTCTGGACTTCGTTTGACAGCCAGATAACCTTACCACAGCATCCCACAGTCCTTTAGAGGACTCTTCCTCCATCACATGAGATGCAACTTCAGCACTCATGGTGCTGTACAACCAGCCCAATAGCAACTGATCCTTAGCATTCCAGTTGTCATACTCAGCATTATCAACTAGAGAACCATCTGGTCCACTTATAAGCTTGGGAGGGCAAGGTTTCTCACCACTTATGAAACCTCCCAGCTTGTTGCCTCTAATTATAGGCAACACCATAGTCTTCCATAGAAGAAAATTGTTTATATCCAACCTGAGACTAGTAAAGGCACTTATCTGATTCATGCTGTTGTTTTTGTTTGTTAACAACTGGTCCATTGAAGACGTAAACTGTTCTGGAGATCCTGATCTGAAGCATGGTGAGTCAGTCCCTCCTGCTCTGATACCAAGTTGAAGTTCGAGAGAGAAGAAGATTGAATCAAGAAGAAGAATTGTAACAGTTTTATTATTATCTTTTCTCTACCTTTATTGTTCATACATTTGTGACATTTATAGTCACACAAATCTGTTCAATGTGTAACGGAATTCGTTACATTTTGTTATACAATCTGTTACATTATTTATACTATAGTTGGACTTTAACAACTAACACAGCCCACACATACTAACAAGTAGACTAAGCCTTTAGCCCATGACAAGTAGTCTTAGTCTTCAGTCCACGACCCGGTCCAATATATGGCCCAATGTATAAAACACTTAAAGCTCAGCTTCAAACCCTAGCTCGACACTAGCCACCAGCTTCACCCTTTCTTGTTCCTCCAAACCCTAGTTCAACATCAGCCTTCTCCAATCTTGCCTCTTCTTCAGATATTCTGACTTCTAAAAAAACAGTTATATACAAGGGTATGTATAAAACTGAGGCAGACTACTCATGACGGAATGAGGCAGGGTTAGCAAATGTCGAAATGTTTTAGATAGTCAAGAGACAGAGCCGATCAGATCAAGCTCTCAGCGACAAGAGTCAGTTCCGACAAATGTCTACTTTGGCTGTATTTGTTGTAACATGTATTTGGTTTTTTTTATAACTCTTGAAGTTTTGACAAAAAATTTCTCAGAAATAAGGATTTATTAGTCCATCTCTTTCGAAAATTATTTTCCATTTCTATCTTATATTTTTATTGCGGATTTTGAAAACAAATTGTTTTATTATCTACGTGTTAAATGATAATTTGAATCAAGCACAAAAAATTATTTAGTGAGATTTGTATATTTCATTGTTTTATTTGTCTTTCAGATTTTTTTTTTCAATATTTCAGATTCCATTGCATGATTTAAACAAATATACGCTAATCACTTTCCACCTCAGGAATATTTAGAGTCCTAAATCCTAAATATTTTTCGTTAAATTGAAAATTTTGTATCCCTTAAAATTCTATAATTATATTTCCTAATTTTTAAGTTTCATAGTACAATAGAAATCCGATACTAGTATTTTCAAAATATTATTTGTCTCGGTCTGGATTGCATTTGTGATAATATAGTACCAAAGTAAATAACATTCATATAATATTTAAAAATGTTACCTATTAATAATTAAATACTTTTTTATATAAGTTTTGGTCTACCCTATTTGGACATTTTCAAATCACTACAACATCAAAATCATATTTACGATATAATAAAGCTTTTGGGCTTTAGTAGGGAACCTATATTCCATAATTATTTTAAAAAAATTATTATACAAATTCAAATAAAAATTTCCTAATAGCAGCGCGTTGGCAAGTTTCTTTAATAGAATTGAAATTTTGGTTTGAACTATTGTTGGGGATAGGGTTCTCGAAAAAATCTAAAAAATCTGATATCTATTCGATATGAAATCAGAAGAAAACTGATATCCGTATTCGAAAAGAACCCGGATAATATTCATATTCGAAAATAGCGGATATGGATATAGCCATATCCGTATTCGAAATATCTTATATCCTAAATTTTATAAATAAATATATATAATTTTTTTTTTAATTTTAAGTATATATTGTTTTAGCTATCCCACATTTTAAAAAGAACAACAATTTACTAAAACATTTGGCCAT
This sequence comes from Limnanthes douglasii subsp. nivea, assembly GCA_036936605.1. Classification (NCBI taxonomy): domain Eukaryota; kingdom Viridiplantae; phylum Streptophyta; class Magnoliopsida; order Brassicales; family Limnanthaceae; genus Limnanthes; species Limnanthes douglasii. The sequence goes on along the minus strand of JAUPFV010000005.1, from coordinate 2,022,749 downwards.
AAATATGGAGGGTTTGTTATCTAAAAATTGTATTTTATTTCACATCTAAAATTGGAAAAAGAGTTGCTACCAAATTGTCTATAAAATACGTTTTTCTAAACAAATATATGTTTTTGGTCTTATCCGACATGTAACGACATGTAAAATGTGAAAAAGAATTGCTAACAAGTTGTATCTAAAAGACGGCGTTTCTAAATAGGTATATTTTTCTTAGCATTCACCCACTTCTAAAATGAGAATATAAATTTCTACTAAAGTGCCTATAAAAGATACGGGTTAACCAACAAATTATTACCAATAATGCAATTAGTTAAAAAAAGTTAAAATTCATATATTCGGATTCAAATACGAATCCGAATAGTACCCGTCGGATACGGATTCATATATAATTTTTTAAAATAATTCAGAATCGAAATCAGATTCGGATATTGATTTTATATTTCGAATTCAGATATAAACAAATCTGTATCCGAAAAATCCGTCTGACAGCCCTAGTTTGAGAATAACTCTTTTTTTAATTTAATTTTCGTAAACCAGTAAAAGAACATATATAACCATTCGAATAGACCACAAATAAAGTATTTTCAAACAAATTATTCTCTTTCAAAAAAACAATTACTTTATTTGTCTACTACTTTTTGTTTTCTTTTTTATTAGTTCTGAGATAAAATGTATGGTTTCAAATTTTCATATTTTACATGCAATGCTTGCTTGGTTATAAAAACTAAACTTTATTCACCCTGATTTCATCAATATTTAGAGCCCTAACTCAGAAATATATTATTTGAAAATAAATAATTTCCATCCATAAAAAAATATGGATTATGATATATTACTAGTATCTCACTTTACCTTATATATAGATAAATAAAAAATACAAATTTGCAACCCTTAAAATTGTACAATTATATTTTCCAATGGTTAAGTTTTTAGTATCCATAAATAACTTAAATAACATAAACTCTAATTTACCTTTGTTGTTATTAATATTATTAAAATATTGGTATACATAAAATTAAGATAATGTAACATCATCTACAACCGAAATTATTACACATTTTACGATACAAAAATCAGACTCACCCAACAACCATAGAGTAACCCACTAACGATAATAAAATCATTACCAACAAAATGGACCTATTCTTATTAATATGCCCTTCTAGTAAATTGTACCAAAGGTACATACTCAACTATTTTATTGTCATCTAGTACCCAAGGTTTGATCAATTGTCACTTAATACCCAACTCAACTATCTAGTTATCACATAGTACCTAACTTTATTTTAATACCCTAACTACCCTCACCGTTCATGAACAGCCATGTAACCAAAATTTCTATTTCCTTCTCTTTCCTACTTTTTTTTTAATTTTATTTTTAAAAGATTCGTATCTTTCGAACTGGAGCTCGAAAAAAATAAATGAAAGTACCATCACTTTTGTTTTTTAAAAATGAACAAAACTAGATCCATTGATGATATTTTTTGATTTTTTTTAAAATAAAATTTCACCAGTTGCAAGCAATTCGCATCTTATCATGAGAATCGTTCAGAAATTGCAAGCAATTCGCATCCTGAGAATTTGCAAGCAATTCGCATCTTATCATGAGAATCGTTCAGAAATTGCAAGCAATTCGCATCCTGAGAATTTGCAAGCAATTCGCATCTTGAGAATTGTACCATTTTTTTTAATCGTTCAGAAATCCTGAGAGTTGCAAGCAATTCGCATCTTATCATGGGAATCGTTCAGAAATTTGCAAGCAATTCGCATCTTATCATGAGAATCGTTTAGAAATTGCAAGCAATTCGAATCTTATCATGAGAATCGTTCAGAAATTGCAAGCAATTTGCATCTTATCATGAGAATCGTTCAGAAATTGCAAGCAATTCGCATCCTGAGAATTTGTAAGCAATTCGCATCTTGAGAATTGTACCAGTTTTTTTTTAATCGTTCAGAAATCTTGAGAGTTGCAAGCAATTCGCATCTTATCATGAGAATCGTTCAGAAATTTGCAAGCAATTCGCATCTTATCATGAGAATCGTTCAGAAATTGCAAGCAATTCGCATCTTATCATGAGAATCGTTCAGAAATTGCAAGCAATTCGCATCTTATCATGAGAATCGTTCAGAAATTGCAAGCAATTCGCATCCTGAGAATTTGCAAGCAATTCGCATCTTGAGAATTGTACCATTTTTTTTTACCAACGCGCGCCTATAGTTGGTTGGGGGTATTTTTGTCCAAATTTCAGTTCGAGGTACCAAGTGACACTATCCAAAAAGCGGGTATCGCCGGGTAATTACATAGTTGAGAAGATATTTACCGGTACTTTTCCCTAAATAAATCTTATCGGCTCCCAAATTAAACCAATAATACTATTAAAATTATAAAACATCATTATAATATACAACTGATAATATTAGATTATATACTATCGGGATATTAGACAGACACTTTTGGTTATTTGGATGAATGTAACTCAATCAATAAACGCAAGAGAAGATATATTTATTTATTTTATAGGTTCAAACGGGCCTAAACTAACATTGACTAAAATTTAACCAATAACTATTTGAGAATCCGTGCAATGGTTGTTTTTAATGGACAAAATATAATTTAATCTATATTTAAACTATTTGTACAAATACAATAAATTTTAATAATTTATTATTATTATTATTATTATTATTATTATTATTATTATAATATAGAATCAGATATCTGATATCTGACTCTTTATTTCGGAAAAATCACTTATACCGTTCTATTTTCAGTTCTTTATTTGGAACAAATCATTTATCTCATAATTATTTTCGAGTTTGGTTTGATCTCTATTTTTAGTTTTTGTTAATAAATAGTATTATTTTGCTCATATGAAAGAATAATGGGAGTAGAACTTTGAAAAAATTACTTACCATAATTTTTTTTTTTATAAAAATCATGGTAAATGGATCTAGTTAACTATTTCTATTACTCTATATTAAATATTTTGTTTTAATTTAATGTTGTATTCTAAAAATATTATTTATCTGTATATCGTTTGCAATTGTGATAATATATAGTGTTATGGTAAACAATATCCTTTATAATATTTAAAGATATTGAATTTCACTAATACTAATGATTTACTAAATACTTTTTATATATTTATAATTTTCCCATAATCTATTAAGATATTTTTATATATAATTCGTTCCCTTAATCTTTTTCATGTTTGGTCTGATATGCATTTGTAAGTTTTTAATAACTAATATTATTTTGTACTTGTAACACAACTATTCAAGTTGAACCTTTTCAAATTATTCGATATAAATAATTATTTGTAGAATCTTGGGAAATAAGTCTAGTAGAATATTTTGTTAAAATTTCTCAAAATATTATTTATCTCCATGTGAATATAGTACTATGGTAAATAATATCCCTAATAATATTTAAAAATACTGAATTTCGCTAATTTCTAAATATATTTTTATATATAATTTTTTCCTCTAATGTATTGGACATTTTTATATCATAGCAGAATCATATATATATATATATATATATATATATATATATATATATATTTATGATAAAAAAAAGAACATGTATTTCATACTTAAAGATTAGTGGTGTGCAATTTGACCAGCCGATCCCAATTAGCACATTGGCAAGTTTCTTTAATAAAATCGAAATAAGGATTCGAACCCGGACTGGATAATGACTTTTCAGTAACTAAAAAATTTAAATAAATTCTATTAATTCGAATAGAACACGAACAAATTATTTCCTATAATAAAATTTTATTATTTTATTTGTCTCTTAGAATTTGTTTTCTAACACAAAAATATTATTTAAAAATTAAAAATCTATATCCGTCAAAACTAAAAATATTATTTGAAAATTAAACATCAATATCCGTCAGAACTAATATGTACTATGATATACAACTAATATCTTACTTTACTTTACATGTATAAAAAAAAATTAAAATTTCTAACCCTTGGAGTTCTATAATTATCATTTGTTAAGTTTTCGTTAATAAATAATTTAGATAATCTAAACCCTAACTTACCATTGTTGTTCTTAATATTATAAAAATATTGGTAAAACAAAAACCTAAGAAGATTAGTATAATTTAATATCAACTATAAACAAAATTATTACACACCTTATCATACAAAAATGAAACTCATCAATATCCCTAAAGTAAACCACTAATAATAATAAAACCATTATCAATTAAATGGACATGAATTTATCAATACAAAATGATCAAAAAATATTATAGTATTTAAAAATATTTAATAAAAAAATCTTGATTGTTGTTAATATTATAAAAATATAGGTCCACAAAAACAATATAATAATACTAGGATAATAGAACATCAACTAGAAACAAAATTATTGCACATCTTACAATACATAAATAGAACTCATCCAACGTTCCTAAACTATGCCAATAATACTAATAAAATCATGAAGAACAAAATGATATCAGTTTACCAATACACACCGATGAAAACATCATTATAGTACACAATCGATATTATTAAACTATATTATTATCGGGGTATTAGACAGACAGTTTTGTTACTTGGATGAATGTTGGTGTGGATAATTTGTGGTTAGAGGGTATTTTAGGGAGTTTATGAGTTGAATATTGTTTTTTGGGTAGTTAGTAGTGAGATAACGAAGGTGTATGCTTGTATTTAATGTTTTTAGAAAAAGTTCAACATATTAAATGAAGTTGGTTGGGGTATTTATACTAATTCTATGACCCATGGACTTTATGGATAGGACCCTGGATCTGATTCAATATAAGTACACAAGTGAGTCATGTATTGATTGATCGGATTGTTCTTAATTTGCGTGGTTCAAAATATACCCGAACTGCCCCTTCAATTTTTACCGGAGTGTCTTTCCAAAACGATTTGACCCTATCAGTAGCCCCTTTAGTTCTTTTAAAAATATTTTGGAAGAGATAACTTATTCATGAAAATACCTTGATCGGATCCAAAGAGGTTTAAAGAAAAAAGAACCTTGACCGGATCCGAATGGGTTTCTTTTTGTAAATGAAAAACGAACAATTAGAAATCTGAAATCTGACACGTGTCATACTTTGATTCGACCTCTCATCCATTTTTATTTCTTGGGAGTTGTACCTATTTTCAAAACGTAATTATGATAGACTTAATAGCCCCTGATCATTATTCGAACCATTTCATCTTCCCAAAATAAATACTCAAGAGGCTTTATCCCTATTAAAACTTGTTTTACTGTTTAGTTTTTCATAACCAGAACTATTTTTTAGAGAGAGAAACCTTGAGTTTTTAATTTTACTCTGTCTTTAAGAAGTTATATGTTCACTAGTAGAACAGTTTTGATTAAAGGGGGTTGGTTCAACCTATCAGACTTAGAGACAGCAAGAAAAGAGGCAAGACATGAGGCGAGGATCACAATCGGACTCCCTGTTTCTCTTGGTGTAGTAGTTAGCCCAGTAGTTCCAAAATCTAATAAGAGCACATCATCATCTCGAACATCGGTAATGCGAAAACCCTATTTCATTCCTATATTATCTACTCTAGAATCCGAACCTTCAGTTCAAGTATCTTTAGATTCTTCTCCTAAGAGAAAAACCATTTATATTGTTAAGATACCCTCATCTTTCATAGCCATGGGATCAAATACAGAAGAGGTCACGCTTCAGAGAGTTACTCGACTTTCCAAATCTAAAAGTAACCGCTCTTCATCCAAAAATATCAGTTTGGATGCATTAAAAGCTACTTCTCAATCCTCACTAAATCCGGACAACACGTCCCTCCTTGATGAGGACAATCAAGTTGAAATAAAGGCCACTAGTGCTAAGTTGACCAAACACCAATTAACTATAATGGAGGAAGTCATGGAGAACATTGGGGAGGACACTTCATTGGAAACATCCAGACAGACTAAGCATACCATACCAGTTTGGTCCAACAGGAAAAAAGTAGAGATGCCTAACACTGAATCACTCAGGAGTGTTTAGAAAGGAAAGTTGGGCCAAATCTTCGTAAGGTAAACGCGAAATATTTGTTGGCCCTCAGAAAATTAACTACGTGTATACACACATTGCTGAACTAGACCGGATACGGATAAAGTGGGGCTTCCCAGAGTCTATCAAAGTTAGGATTCTAGTTACTCGGGAGATTCCTTTAGACTATAAGGTCAACGAATTGTTGGTATACACCAAAGTGCTAAACTGGGGACTTCATTTCCCCTTGGTCCCGGAAGTAGCTCGGTACTTCCATCTGATTAATCTTTTCCCCAGCCAGGTGAGTCCAAATGTATGGTACACCCTTCTAGCTAGCATCGTCGCTTCTAGGCTATCTAAGATTCCATTTCCTATGGAGCAATTTGTTGACGTTGTCGGTTTATGTATGAACCATCGGATCCTCTTCTATCTCTATAACATGAGGAATGATTACAAGGTAGTGAATGATCTGCTAGAGGCTGAAAAACCATGGAGGACCCAATTTTTGTTCATTAGTAGAGCCTGGGAGAATTGCAAAAAGATCAATTATCAAAAAAATCTGAGTCTACTGACTAGGTATTGGGGGAGCTCACGTAATACTCCTTTCGTTCTTTTAGTTATGTTTTACTATCTACTGTTTATACCAAACTTATTGTGGTTTTTATCTTATAGTCCTTTCGAAGATGTTTACTGAGCACTTAGAGGCTGGAAAAACTATCTTTTCTAAATTGAACCAATGGGCATCAGAAACATGGGGGCTTTGCTTTCACAACTGTTTCAATTTGGGAAACATGTTGAGATCTCATTAGTGGAACACCACCGGAAGCAGAGACCTCACTTGGGAACAACTGACCACTCCTCCTCCGGCAGATGTTATACTAAGAAGAACAGAGGCAAAAGATGGAAAGTTGTACTTACTAGCCCGGAGTAAATCTCCTAGTCATCTAGACAAGATGAAGAAGCATAATAAGAAGATGACTGGAACCGATCCACCTCCCTGAAAACCCCGAAACAGCCAGTTTGGAGAATTCTAGAGGGATAAATGCTGTCTTGTTGGAGGTTGGTTTGAAGTAGTCAGAGAAACTGGGAAACCGGATCAATCCCCTCAGGCTAAGAAGAGGGATAAATGCTGTCTTGTTGGAGGTTGGTTTGAAGCAGTTTGGTTTTGTTATTTAAAAATATAGTTTAGAATTATTTCTAAGTTTTCAATTAACTATAACACGAACTTTAGAGCTATCATACCAAAATTATATTATAATTTTAATAACCGAAATATAAATAATAAATATTTTAATGATCATAAAATATCAGATAGAACGTTAAAATGAAAAAAGTGATAGGACGGCAGGTAAAAAAAATTGCTTTTAAACATTATTTTGTTGTTCATTTAATTATTTTGAGTTATTTTAATATAAAATATTCGAGGTAAGATGAAACTTGTCTCGTTTTCTTCCTATTTGACTATATCGTACGATTTAAATGAAGATATTCCCATTATCTTTGAAAGCTAAAATAGAATTTAGTTATAAAATTTAAATTTAAAAAAATTAACTAAGCATCTCCAACAAAAAATTTATTTTGAATTAAAAAATAAAAATACATATTATTTTATAAAAAGTAAAATTATAACAATAATTAGAAGACTTTTTAAAATTTTAATAGATAACTTAAACTAAATCTTTTTTGTTGAATTACTTGAAGTGAAAGTTACGTTAACAGAATCTAAGACTAAAAAATAGTATTGTTCTTTTTGTTTTCCACTAGTATGTTTCAATTTTTGCATTTTAAACCCCCGACGGAGAAGAAGAGGCACGGTGGAGAAGCTTTTACGCACCTGGCCCATGAGCAGGACGAGGATGAGCTATGCATGAGATTGAGGGACTGCTTAGAGGAGGTTAAGACCTCGGGGTTAATCGGATCCCAAGGTGATCATCAAGAGGACTAGTTTCTATCGCCGTGGAAGATACCACGATTATGTTACCGATTACATTCCACCTACGAATCTTGAATACGAAAAACTTTACAACTCTAACCGATGGTTAACTTCTGCTATAAGTCCTGTGATGCTATCAACTTTGGGGGACGGTACAGTGAGAGGCTCGCAGGTATACCTTCGGAGGGTCCTGCTATATGTGGGCTATCACATGTTTCTCGGAATTGAATTGACTCCAATGGCATCCCAATTCAAAGCCGAGAGAAACGTTCATCTACGTGGCATAGCACATCCTTCAATGTTTGTGCGATTCGGAGACGTGCTTACTCAGATATTACACTCGACTAAAGACTTCAGAGTAATGGGTGCGGTTCCTGTCTCTGCAACTAGCATGTACAGACTACTGTCTTCGAAAGCTCATGTCCTATTGTATCCACGAGGAATGCTTGAAGCCCTACACAGAATGGGTAGAGAATACAAATTATTCTGGCCAGAGCACTCGGAATTTGTGAGAATGGCATCTAGCTTCGGAGCTAAAATAATACCTTTTGGTGTTGTTGGAGAAGATGATATTATGGAAAGGGTATGGCTATAGACACCCAAATGTGGTTTAGGTTTATCAAAAACCTCTATTGATTTTTTTTAAAACTTTTTTTGGACGAAAACACCATCGATGTTCCATTTAATTACCAAAATGCCATTAAGTAAAAAAAACACTAACAATATCCTAAGTATACCCAATTCACAAAATAACCTATTTGGCTATTTATACACAAACAATATAATTCCTTACTAGATCAAACACTATATTGGTCTTGTTTTTTGAAAAATTTCAAAATCAACTTCAAAATTCAAATTACTCTCAAGAACATTCAATCTCATTTTAAAGAAAAACACGTAATCAATCATGACTCACCCGGAACTAGGCATTAGCATGGAGGAGGTGATGTCGCCGGAGGAAGAAGAATGACGAAATGTTGCCGGAGAAGGAGCTCGAGTCGCCGGAAAAAAATCAACGCAGCCGGAAAATGTAACATTTAAGCTCGAGTCGCCACACACCATCAGTTCTGGGCCTTAAAACCGATGGTGCGTAACGTGGTGGAGGATGGTTCTAGGCCATAGAACCGGTCGTATCTACGCACCACCGGTGCCAGGCCCCAAAACCGGTGATGTTGTGGCCTCAGTACGGTCGGTACACTGACCGTGTACGGCCTCAGTACGGCCTCACCACTGATTCTGGAGCCTGGCACCGGTGGTACATTGATCGTGTATGGTCGGTTCTATGGCCCAGAACCATCGGTTCTAATGCTCAGAACCACCGGTTCCAAGGCCCTGAACCGGTGGTGCGTGCTCATCTTGAAAAAAAAAGGTTTTTGACCCCTTTGTTTATTGTACCTAATTGCGAGTTGTGTTTTGTTGTTGTTAAACAGGGAACAGATATTTTCCATGGGTCTGACGAAGCTTTCGCTACCGACTACAGTCATGTGTCCTTCGCCACTGAATTTTATACACAAGAATCGTTGATTAAGTGGGTCACGAAGACCAGAAAACACCATGGTTTGGTTATCAACCTAAGTCGGAGCGATAAAGTACAGAGTGGAAAAAATCCTAGGATATTCTTCTAGTATGAGAGGTTGGGAAAGTATGTTCCAAAAGTGGCTGAGAAAGACCGTAAATGAAATTCGATATGAACCAAAAAAATTGGTTGCGCATTTGAGCTTCTCAGGTTAATGGTGGAACCGAATCAATGGAAGTTAGAAGTGAAATGTGGGATTCACAACCACGAGAGTTCAAAACAGTTAGACGGTCATTCTTTCGCAGGCCGTTTGAACGACGAGGAGATGGAATATGTGGAACGAGCGACCAATATTGGAACAAACCGTAGAGATATATTAAATGGTGTTAAGAATCTAAATGAAGATAATGTTTTTTTGTATGCGCACTATCTACAATGCACGACAGAAAAACAGGGTTTTGAAGAAGGCGGGTAGGTTACAGCTGCAGTTCTTGTTGGGAGAGCTTAAGGCACATAATTATTATGAATGGAATAAATCTGGTGAAGAAGATGGAGACGTCTTTACAAATATATTTTTTGCGCATCCAGTTAGTGATGATCTTTTGCGGACATTTCTAATAGTGTTGATCATGGATAGTACATATAAAGTCATAAGATATGGTATGTTATTGTTTAAGATAGTGGGCGTGACGTGTACTGGTTTGACGTGCTGTGCGGCTTTTGCTTTCATGTCCGGTGAGAAGTTAAACAACTTCGAATGGGTTTTAGAGTGTCTGAAGTCGTTGATTACCGTTCACGGGATCAAAGAACCTCGTGTGATTTTGACCAACAGAGATTTAGCGTTGATGAACGCCATAGAAGTGGTATTCCCAGAGACAACGCATATGTTATGCCGCTGGCACATAAACCAAAACATTCAGGGACAAACAAGGAAGTATTTACCTGAGAAAAACGATCATATGTTATGCCGCTGGCACATAAACCAAAACATTCAGGGACAAACAAGGAAGTATTTACCTGAGAAAAACGATCATGTGAAATTTGTTTCCGCTTAGAAAATAGCATATGCAGCATCAGAGATTGAATTCGATCACGCCAGACGAGACATGCTATTGGAGTACAAAGACTATCCTTTTGCAATTGAATACACTGAAAAATCGTGGCTTGATATATATACAAGGACAAATTCGTTGTTTGGAAGATGAACAAGTACATGCATTTGGGACATTGCACGACTAACTGCGTCGAGAGTGCTCATTCAAACTTAAACTGTTACCTACGTACAAGTAAATTAAACTTTGAGTTATTTTGGGGGAGGGTGCATTCACTAGTTGAAATCCAACATGATTTCATTAGGTCTTCCTTTGAGAAGAGTCGTTACATAGCGCTGCATAAGTTCGCGACAAACTATTTGACACAAGGTTTCTCACATGGCATTACAACTATTTTTTACCATATTAGAGATGACTGAAGATTTCAAGAAAATCGCTATCGAAGATGGGTCGGATGTTAGACATGATATAGGCAATGACGTTTGCATATGCACGATAAAATCTACCTGTGGTATACCTTGCTACCACCAGATCCGCGAGTGGCGTAAAAACGGAAAAGTTGCATCGTTAGAAGCATTTCACAGCCATTGGACAAGGTTAGAAATACAGCCTCGTACAAACCGTACGACGATGGATATTTTCAAATATGATTTGGAAAAACTTGTAATCAATGTTATGGAGAAAAAAGACGAAAGCTGTATAAAAACACATTTACAAGAAATGGTTAGAAATTGTTTATCCTAAAACATCCTCTTTGCTAGAGCCATTGGAGAAGCAGAAAAACCACCGTCGCCCGCAGGTGAAACAAAAACTTGTTATCGATACATCATCCATTAAACGAGATAAATGTCAATGGGAACATATGGACGATGTTGATAAGGCTATCCCTGACTCAGTGATGAACTTTTGAAAACACCAAAAGTTAACTCTCGTAAAGCAGTTGCTAGCGCAAATACGATTCGTGCGGATCTTCCTAGAGTACCTCGTACTCGTAGTTCTTCTATTGCTTCGCTTGCTAGTAATATTGGACAATCATCTATTGCTGGAGGCAAAGAACTGATATACGATGCAAAAGGTTTTTTGCGTTGGTTTCTGACTCACTTCAATCCTTTTATATCTGGCATAAATGATGTTAGGGCAGATGGTCACTGTGGATATAAAGCATTTTCGTTTGGACTGTATGGTCATGAAGAAGGTTGGCAAGGTATTAGGAAGGCAATCTAAGATGAACTAATGGAAAACTATGCAACTTATAGCAAGATATATAATGGTAAAGAAGAGTACCTGAAGGTTGCAGAAAATATAAACTACTACGAAACTCTAGCATTCACCAAATATTAGATGACAATTCCGGAGATGGGCATTGTGATTGAAACCAAGTTCTAATGCATTGTTCATTTTGTGTCACTTGTGGGATCTCACAACTGCAGCCAAACGTTTCTAACGTTTTGCAGTGAACCACATATGACGTCCAAAAGACGTGAAATTGGGTTTGGATTCATTAATACTAATCACTTCGTCAATGTAAGTCATTGGAAACATACTTTGGATATTCAATACGATTTTGTTAAACAAGATTTTGTTCTAATTCTTGTTTGATTTAACAGCTAGCAATCAAGCCTCTATGTCCTTGCGCACGTATACATACTACGTGTATGCTTTGAAGAGTGAGGAGGCTTCAACTTGAGAGCTACCAATAGATGGTCGTTGCAAAACATATGCGGAACTCGAAGGTAGAAAGCCAGTTTGTTCATTCCCAAAAGTAACTGATCTTGATGAATTTGTTTAGTCGGTTTATGTTAGTTGGCTGGTTGTATGTTGTTTAGCACTTTATTTACTTTTTCGCTATAACGTTTTGTACGTCATTTCTTAGTGGTTTGTGTGTTGGTACCTTGTTTTAATATTGATGATAAATTAGTAAACTGTCCGACCAAGCATTAATCAACTTATCATTTCATAACTTAAAATTAAACATTAAAATAAACAACAATAACTTAACAATGGAAATAGTCGCTATATAGGATACAAAACGACGATACATAACTTGAGATTAAACAGAGCTTTAGTCAAAATCGTATCTTTCGTGGTCGTTGAGGATACGCAGTGTTTCCTCATTCATAGCGATTTGATCCTGAACATATTCCATTATTTCTTTAGATAAGTAGTCTGTAACTATTAAACCAAAGGATTTGAATGCCTCATTCCTAATGTCTGGTAGCTGGTTGAACACCGAAAACATTGGTCCACTAGTTATACACATGTACCTAGTGATTACATCCTCACGACTCCGAGATGGAGGCATTTGTGTAGACGTAGACATGTCGCCATACATGAAATACATCATATACAAAACATCATCGAAAAACTCATCGGTATTATCATCAGGCCTAGTAAACTTCACATGTTTTGCAGCCTTGATTATATGAGCGTCGTCAAACATGCTCCACTCCATAAAGAAACAAATGAGGAAGATTGCAAGAAGAAATTTGTGTGTTTGGTGTATCCAACTTAGACATCCTTATATAGAAAAGTATAGTTTTAGTTTAGCGAGAATTACAAGACGGGAAGAAATTGATGAAAAACATCTGCGCACCATAGGTACAACCTATTGTGTACCTATGGTGCACAGGATGGTGTACCGATGGTGCACAGGAGGGTGTACCGATGGTGCCTAGTCGATGGCACCATTGGTTTCATACCTTGCGTACCGATGGTTCATAATTGGTGCACCATCGGTGCGCAAGGTGAGGCACCACCGGTGCCAATGACTGGGCACCAATAGTGCATAGCATCAGCCAGTACAACGTGTACCGATCGGTGAGTTGTACCATAAGTACATGGGGCTTGTACCGATGGTATGTGCCCCATGTAGATCCGGTACAATGCACCATAGATACACCTTATGTTGTACCAATGGTGCACACACAGCTGTACCATGTGTACAAAGTAGTGTGCACCATAGGTTCTCATGACTGCGTACCAATGGTGCACGGGTACTTGTATAGTTTCTTGGTTTTTCTGTTGCCAATATATTATTTAGTGAGCTGTTGTCAGTAATACTATTAGAACGTTTGATGTTACTTTTTTTTGAAGCAACTTCTCTCCTGGTTTTAAGATTACATCTTTACAGATTATCGAGTAAAATTTGGAAGCGATTCAATGAGTACTATTAAGCATAAAATTTTGTTGTTTCAATACTTATAATTTATCATTTGAATTGGATGTTCATTTTTCAAGTATGTATAATTTGGGTGAATTTATAGAAGTTTCTAATAGTTGAATGTAATAAGTAAATATAAATATGAAAAGAGAAGACTAACATTCATAACGAAATAAAATAGTCATAGTACCAACATACAATAAATCGTCCAAAACGATACCAAACATAAACATGAATAAAAGGACATATCAACCTAGCATAGCTAAAACAAGTCAAATAATGAGGACAACTAGCCAAGGAGAGAAGAGTTGCAACACTTGATCTCTTCACTGAAGCGCACCCTTTAAATCTCCACGTATAGGCAATGTAACAACTAATCGAATGACCTCTAATAATCTACCGTCCGTGGTGCACGGGGGTGGACTGATAGTATGCCAACTACTCAGCTAAGTACCTCCAATATGTGTTCGTCGCCGAATGCATATAAGTATCGACGGTAACAGTCAACCGATCCTCTAGAACTAAATGTTGACGCCAATCCAGCCATGCACTCTCACACCGTGTGTATTTAGCCAAATCTCCATTCTTGTTACCTGGTCTGAGTACAAGTGGGAGTTCGGGTTCATCCTGAACCCGTCCAAACTGGCACATAACCCGATCAGGCATGTGACCCTCAACTGTGCTCATCATCCGCAAAGGATAAGCGATGGTGCAGATCTCCTACACGGGAAACTGAACCTAGATACCCTTGTATGGCTCAAAAACAACTTGTTCAAAATATAGTAAAACTGTGAATAGATAATAAAATATGACTTAGTATAAATATGTTACTTACTAATAAATATAAACACTTACATATGTCACATTCTGATCCGAAAGGAGAGTACGCACAACTGAGTTGGGGCGAATGTTTTGCCCAACAATCCTCTTCAATAGTCACTTCACAATCCTCGCCTGCCTCGCTACATGGTCCGCGTTCTCAGAGGCTCTAAATGCAGGGAAATGATCGTAAATCCACCAGTCTAGTATGGCAACAAATGTGTAAAGGTTATTCTTTGATGATTTCGAAGCATCACCCAAACCACGGAACATAAATTCTAATGCAATCGTACCTCACGCAATATCTCATAACCCAAAGTCTACATTATCCAATCTTTATAAGTAGTCAACCTTGAAACTTTTCTGACTAGTATCCGTAAATATAGTGCAACCAAATAGGAACATAGTGTATGGTAGTGATACCTGGCGGATAGTGTCTGGATCATTCTGCTTAATGTAGCGACCCTTTGTGAACGTCTCTCGCAGCCATTTTATCTTGAAGCCAATGCCTCTCGTGGACTGGATCTCAGCATGGACCTTTTCAACACTAAACCCCAACATACTAACGTAGTAGATGTATGGCTCATCACGTGGAACCGTGACTACGTCCAAAGTCCGACCAACTACAAGGAGACCTGTAATACAGCTGACATCGTCCAAAGTAATGGTTATCTCCCCGAATGAGAAATGAAACGTGTTGGTCTCCTGATGCCAACGCTCAATGAAAACCTCATCAAGTATAAAGTGCGTGAAGTACTAAGGAAAGTGAGCAATCAGAGGATCGAAAGGAGTCTGTGCCAAGTGCCGCTCCACTTACGATTGAGCACTAAGGTCCCACATACGAAGCACATTATAATGTTCCTGGATACATAATGACGTGCGAGCCTGAAAATGAACAACTGAGTCAAACATAAATCAAATTAAAACATAGGATACCATATAATAATTTGATACTTACCTGCCCGATGAAGATATGGTATGCCTCATGCTCCTTATAGTCAGGAAAGAGGGCTATCTTGTTGCATTTCAAAAATGCAAACGTCTTCCGCTACTCCTCATGTATGTATAGCCTCGATATGCTCCTCGTCAATGACATCCTTCTCATGATCCCCAGTAGCATCCACTCTCTAACTAACAGGTGGTGGACGTGAAATAATATGCGTAGGGGGTGGTGAACTAGTAGCGGGCGGTGGTGATCGGTGGACATGTGACGTATCTCGGCGTGATAAGCCTCAACCTATAGTATCGTCAACTGTTTTTTTAACAGTTTTCTCCTTCCATTTCCTATGCTTTATGCGGCGCAACGACCTATCAGATATGTCTATCTCCTCATCTTCTTCCCTCAAACGTCTAGTCTATGGGTCCTCTGATGATGCTTGTCTGCGTTTAGCTTCACGGACTCTTTTATTTTTGATGGCCTGTACCGTCTTCAAATTCTTCCTCGGGTGAATCACCCTTGATCTCGGGGGAACCGCCCTTGACTGAGGAAGGCCAACGGATCGCGGCTCGACAAAATTAGACCTGAAATAATAACAAAATACAAACAAAGTTAATATTATCATACAACATACAATACAATCCATAAACCCAAAAAAAATCTACAAACTAAACATAAACCTCCATATAAATTACATTTCATAGTTTTTAAAATTTTGATAGAAAATTGAAAATAATTTGATTCTTTTTTTAAAAAAATGCAGTTTTTGAAGCTTTGCACCATGGGTGCACAGCCCATGTACTGAGCGGTACAAACCCATGTACCGATGGTACGCAGAGTTGTACCGAGTGGTACAGACCCAGCGCACCAATGGTGTGCGCTGCCGGCAATCGGGCTGGAAAATGGCCTTTTAATCCTACCCTATTTTCTAAATTCAATCCTAAATCTATCAAAATTCTACCCTAATTATAACAAAATCCTAACTAAATTCACAAAATTCAGTCCTAAATATAATAACCTAGAAATTAAAAATAGGGAAACTTACTTTGTTGGTGGTGGATTTTTGTTCTTGACCATGACGGAGGAAGAGAAGGGGAGGAAGATGTGGAGGTGTGGTGGTTCGCCTGAAAAGTTAGAGAGAGGTGGGAGGTTTTGAGAGAAGTGAGGTTTAGGGTTGTAGAGAGAAGTGAGGGGTGTGAGGGAAGTGAGAGAGTGTTGTAGGAAAAAAGTGATGGATAGAGGTTAGTAAAAAATGGTTTATAAACCCCTTAAAGGGTATTTTTGTCAAAAATTGGGTATTCTTATACCACCTTTTGGTAAACTCAAAATTGGGTATCCTTAAACCACATTTGGCTATATATAGCTTAACCCTTATGTAAATGACTTTTGATTATGATGACTAAATGAAGATTCTATTCTTGAAATCGTTTATAAAAGAGAGTTCAGAAGGTTTTCCAAAGTTAAGGACTGTTGACACGGGTGAGGTTGGCAATCAAGATCCTCAAATTCCAATAGTTAAACCAAAATATCTATGCCGATTTTACTATTACTTTGGGAAACCAATTGAGACAACAGGGAGGAGGCAAGAATTGAGGGACATGGAAAAGCTCAGGAGCTGTATTTACAAGTCAAGTTTGAGGTTGAAAGTTGCATTGCTTATTTGCTAGAGCGAAGAGAACGTGATCCTTATCGGTATATTTTAAATCGAGTTGCAAATCAAGCCACGCATGGTTTCTCCTCCAAAGTCCCTACATTCGAGCTTTAAGGTTAGTTATGTTTTAAAATCTTGTTTTTGAAAGTTGGTATTTTTCAAATGAGATAGAACAGAGTAACTTGATCAATTATTCATATCACTTAAATTGAAAATAATATAAAATATATAACTCATTGAAATATCTCACCTAGATGAGTACACCAAAATCAAAACCATTTCACATTTACTTTTTCAAATTAATTAACACCTTTTTTAACATCTCCAATTTAAATAAGTGATCATCAGTCTGAAAGTGCTTCCCTTCTGGTTTATATTAGAAGAAAATAAGCATCTGACAGCCAACGAAACTGGATACACATTCAAATCCAAATATGTAAAAAATGTTTGATCTCGGCAATCGTCGATCAACAGAAAGGCGAAAAAATGGTTAGGTCAATTAAAAAATCTACTTCAACATTTCGCCTCATTAAAATTAGCAAGTTGTACAATTAACTCGTCGGAGTTGGAAGAAATTCTGGGAAGTTTGCAGTACTGTAGGTGACTCCACCATGGATATGATAAAGCTCATATCACACTATGGAAGGGTGATTATTCTGGCGGATCACTTCCCTAATTTAGTGATTATTGCGGTTTCATTTCCCCAATCAAATGACTCGCCGATCAATGCTAAGAAAAGCCCATGGATGAGATTCTGATCATCAAGAGAGGGAAAATAAATCTGAGTGAATTGAATAGACCACAGATTAATGAGGTTGGTCATGCTTTGAGACTAGAGGAGAGGCCCAACATGGTACATTTCTTGAATATCTTTTTGGAAGTGATTTATCGAAGGGTTGTACCTGCTAAACTATCCACCTTTGATGTTTTTCAAAGGCCGATGAATCTTAGTTTTGAGGTAAAATTTATATTTTATTTACATGCTAGGGATGCAGTGAAGGTATTTGTTGGGTGATTGTTGAATGTGTAACACTTCATAATTAAAAAATGTGACGTTGAATTTTTCTCCCTTCTCAACCAAAGATCCAATGACCTTATTGTTCTGATGCAGAACTTGGAATTTGTGAGCCAAAGGGTTTCATGTGTATACGAGGGAGAGGCAACCGTGAAAGGACGAGTGCATTAAGAGCTGAAGAGGAGAAATTTGTATAAGTGTCTTCATCTTCATTTTGTAGATCAGGTTCATCATCAACTTCACATCTTTTCTCAGTACTACTAGCTTGAGTCTCCACCGCCTTTATCAATGGTATGTCATCTTTATTAAAACCACGTCCTTGCTTATCAAAACCTGCTGATGTCGAGGTTTGAGACACCACTATCTATACCCTTTTACCCCTTCCGAATAACCGAGGAATAAACATTCCAGTGCTCGTGACCTAATCTTATCTTGTTTCACATGTGCAGAGACAGCACATTCGAACACTCTCAAATGTTGTAACTTAGGTTTCTTTCCCGTCCAGGCCTCTTGAGGACAAAGAAACTTAAGCGTCGTAGATGGACTCTTGCTGATGATATATGCAGCCGTTATCACGGCTTCTCCCCAGAAACTTCAACCATACCAGTTGTATGAAGCATACATCTAACCCATTCCAACAGGGTTCAATTCATTCTCTTAGTAAGCCCGTTCTATTGGGGAGTCCCAATTACGGTTCAGTATCTAGAAATGTCAAGCTTTGCACAATATCTAGTGAACTCTTTGTTCACACACTCCAAACCATTATCATTCTGAAGCTTCTTCAATATTTTCACGGTTGATTCTTTGACAAAGTCTTCCAGTTCACAAAGACAACGAACGCTTCATCATTGGTCTTCAAAAGTATAACCTATACTTTCATGGAATAATCATAGATCAACGACATAAAGTACATTGCACCACCTATGGTAGGTTCTCGTACTCGATCCCAAATGTCTGAATGAACATAATTATGTACTCCATTGGATGTCTAGTTATTGGGCATAAACTTGACTCTATCAAACCATCTAACAACCCTTGTTTATTTAGTTCACTGAGTCTCTTCTCACTTAAATTCCCCAGCCGCTGATGCCACAACTTGGTAGAATCCTTCACCATACTAGACACACCCCATACTACTACACAACCCTCAAGAACTAACACATTATTAGTCATATTGGCTTTCATAACAACAAAGGAGCATTCTAAGACCCTAAGTCAACCATCGCCACCCGTATAGGTAAACCCTTCCTCATCTAACATCCCAATAAAAAGAAGCTTACGTTTAACTTTTAGTACATACCTTACGTTGTTAATTACTCTCTCAAGTCATGTATACAACTTGATTCGAACTGTTTCAATCCTTTTAACATCGCAGGATTCGTCATCCTCGAGGATGACACCATCAAACATTCTTAGGTCTTCAAACCAATGCTTATTAGAAGCTATGTGAAAGGATGCAACTGAATCCAACACCCATTTATTATTATACCTGCAAGAATAAGAAGTCATTAAACCATCAGTTTACTCACAATCATCGGACATTATTGCAGCATCTCTCACTTCAGTCTTCCGATAGTTGTTGCCTTTTCCCTTCTCTGGGTAGTTCCGACTGATGTGTCATTTCTTCTTGCATCTCCAATATATTATTTCGAACCCATACCAGCCCCTTTTGACTCAAACATATATTCTCGTCTCCTCGCACTTGAATCTATCTTTCCTGGTCGAACTCTTACACTCAGTATGTGCCCTTCGGAGTCACTCTTCAAAATACTTCTCTGTTAAAGATCTTTAGAGTTCAAAGTGCTCTTGACTTCGGTCATCGTAAGTGAGTCTTTCCCGTAGAGCATGGTATCCAAGAACTATTCATACTTCTTAGGCAGGAAACCTAAAAGGATGAGTTTTTGGTCCGCATCCTCCACTTTGAGACCAACTGTATTCAAGTCAAGTATAATTTGGTTGTAATCATCTAGGTGCATTCGGATCTCTGTGCTACTATCCATAGACAGCGTGTAAAGTTGTTTCTTGAGATATAATCTGTTTACCAATGACTTTTCTTCATGTAAATCGCCACCAGTCGATTCTATATTTCCAACATTATAGGTTCTTCAGATACCTCTAACAACATTTCATCCCCCAAGCTCAATATTAGGGTATTATGAGCTTTATAAAGGATCACAACATGAATTTGTGTAGATTTATCATCAATAGCAGCAGTCAGTCCCTTTTGTACTAGGTAAACCTTAACCTTAATTCTATAGATGTTGAAGTCATAAGATACGTCGAATTTTGCTATGCTAAGTTTCTAGGCGAGATCTTCTTCTTAATCTACAAATCAACAATAGATCTACCCTTTTTTACTATGGCTCCACGCTCACCGTACCACTTGTTAGGGAAACAAAAAAAATAGAAGAAAATAATAAACCAAGCTCACAAGATGAAATTTTTACGTGGTTCGTATTGTGAAGAAATCTTACATCCACGGGCAACGAACAATCTTTTTATTAATAAGTAGATTACAGTAAGACTCTCAAACACAAAAGACTCAATCACTCGTGATTCACATAACCCTCTCTTCAATGTTTATCTCTCACCTTACTTATCTCTCAAAAAAGACTAGAACTATTTTTCTCTCTCATAAAATATGCAGCTCATAACTTTTTCCTCACACTTTGCATAAATATTATTTTCTTCTATTTATAGGATAGCTGAGATATATTAATTTATTAATTAATACGAAATCTAATTAATATTATAGATCAAATTAATAAGAAATCAAATTAATATAAAAGACCAAGTTAATAGGAAATCTAATTAATATAGAAGACTAATTTAATATAATCCTAATTAATATAGAAGACCAAGTTAATAGGAAATCTGTAACCTTATTCTATATAAATAGACTACTAAGGCTACACAAAACACAATCTGAAATCTGTAACCTTATTCTATCATAGTGAAACATTTTTCTCTAGCGGCGCCCGTGGACGTAGATAATTTTCGAACCACATTAAATCATGTGCTCTATCTTTATTGTTCTTTGTTTCATTTGTGTTCTGTGCTTGAGCCATTTTGTGATAAACTACATAGTAATTTAATAACAGAATTGGTATTATAGCCACATGGTGATATTATGGCTTTTGCAATTAGGGTTTCACAATGTCGTCTACAACAACAAAATACATTATTGAAAAATTTGATGGGGATCCAGCTTTGCTTGTAGAAGATTAAACTAAAATCTTCCTTGGTACTGCAAGTGCTATGGAAGGTTGTGGAGAATAAGTTACCAGAATATATGAAATAAGAGGAGAAACATGATCTTCAAGAAAGAACTTTATGCTAGATTTTAATGAGTATGAAAGATAATGTGCTTTGCGAGATTAGTGGTGAAAAGACTGTTGCCTGCGGATGGAAGAAGCTAGGAGATCTTGACTCAGAGAAATCAGTAGTAAACCGATTATACTTGAAGAAGCGTTTGTACGATTTCAGATTGAAAGAAAGTATATTCATAACTGAGGACTTAGATAATTTTAAATCAATTATAATGGACTTGGAG
The DNA here is from genome assembly GCA_036936605.1 of Limnanthes douglasii subsp. nivea. Taxonomy (NCBI): domain Eukaryota; kingdom Viridiplantae; phylum Streptophyta; class Magnoliopsida; order Brassicales; family Limnanthaceae; genus Limnanthes; species Limnanthes douglasii. Next base: position 2,001,123 of record JAUPFV010000005.1, on the reverse strand, counting down.
AACATAGATATCAATATTGAGGATGATGATCAAGCTTTGTTTGTATTGAGATCGTTACAAGCTCCCTATGAAAACTTCACAGATACCATAATGTATGGTAAGGATAATTTATCGCTAGCAGATGTCAAAGGGGCACTAAATCAAAAGGAGATGATACAGTTGCAGTCAGACAATCAAGCTGAAGGGGAAAGTCTTATGATTAAGAGAAGATCTAGAAGCAAAGTGAATTCTTTAAGAAGAAAGAACTTGAGGTCCAAATCAAAGGTAAAGAACTCAAACTGTTATGAATATGGTGAGTATGGTCATTATAGGAGAGATTGTCCGAAACTGAATGGTAAGAAGAGAAATCAAAAGGAAAATGCAGCAAACATTGTTGAAAGTGTGAACGATTCCGACGATAGTGAAAACAGTGGTAGAGGAGATGTATTGTCCGTGAGTTTAGGTTGTGGGCAAAGTCTTGGGTACTCAATACTGGAGCTACATATCACATGTGTCAGTTCAAACAATGGTTCGGTACTTACAAGCCAATGCAGGGAACTGTCTATTTAGGGAACAATCATTCGTTGACTGTTGGTGGTATTGGTAACGTCAGAATAATAATGTTTGACGGGGTTGTTAGAATCTTGACGTGCTAGAATGTTCCTGGGTTAATGATAAACCTGATTTCTCTTGGGACACTAGACTCTTGGGGTTACAAGTACTATGCAGAAGATGGTGTAATCAAAGTGACAAAAGGCTCAATGGTATGCATTAAGGGCAGTTTCAGAAGGTCTTAGCATTCTTCAGCGGAATGTTGTTATGGGCGATGCTACAGTAGCATCATCGGGTTGTTATAGCCAAGGTAGGCAGGATCATAATCAATTGTAGCATTGGCATCTTGGTCACATGAGTGACAGAGGATTAGCTGTTTTGGGAAAGAGAGATTTGTTGAAAGGGTATAAAGCATAATCATTGATATTTTGTGAGCACTGTGTGTTTGGTAAACAAACTAGAGTCAAATTCAGCAAATCAACTGTAAGAAAGACTAAAGGGAAAATGGACTACATTCACTCAGAACTTTGGGGTCCTCTAAAATTCCATCAAAGAGCGGAGCGAGATACTACATGAGTTTGATCGATGATTATTCAAAGATGGTGTGGGTTTACTTTCTGAAAACGAAAGATGAGGCATATTCAATCTTTGTCAAATGGAAGATGATATTGAGAAGGAAACATGAATAAAAATCAAACGTCTTAGGACAGATAATGGGTTAGAATCTTGCAGCTGTGAGTTTAACGAGTTCTGCGAAGCTGGGAGAATAATGCGCCATCACACTTGTTCTAGAACACCAAAACATAATGGAGTCGTAGAAAGAATGAACAAACGTTTTGTGACAAGGTACGAAGTATGCTCTCGTATTCCGGGGTGGGAATGGATTTTTAGGCTGAAACTATCAATACAACGTGTTACTTGGTGAATCGGTGTCCATCAACGGCTATTGATTGTGAAACTCCTTTTGAGATTTAGTCTTGATCGTCGGCTGATTACGAACATTTGAGGGTGTTCGGTTGTCCTATGTATGCTCATGTGAGAGATGGTAAGCTTGAGTCGATGGAAAAAAGGTTCATAATTCTATGATATGCTACTCGAGTGAAGGGATATAGGTTATGGTGTACCTCTCAAAAGTCTCCATGTTTTCTCATCAGTATGGACATTACTTTTAACAAGTTTGCTTCGATAGAGAGTCAGAAAGAAGTAGGAGAAATGGTCGAATCAGGATGGGTGGTGAGTAAACAGTTGGAGCTTGAAGTAAAATCAGTTCCTAGCAGGTTCAATAATTCAAGTGGTTCTTAGGTGGATCCAGAATCAGGAGGTTAAGCGTCAGCATCGGATGATAGTGTAGATGATGCGCCCGAACCAGAACAACAACATTATAGCATAGCATTGGGCAGAGAATGAAGAGATATTAGACTTCTAAAAAGGTACGGGAATCAAGTTGCATATGCTCTGTCAGTTCCAGAAAAAGTTGAGATGCATGAACCTAGTAGCTACAGAGAAACTATAGCGAGTTCAGAGGAAAATTGATGGATTGATGCTATGGGGGAAGAGATTGAATCTCTTCATAAGAATCAAACATGGAAGCTTGCTGACTTGCATAAAGGATAGAATATTATAGGCAGTAAATGGGTGTTAAAAAAAAGGTAATTCAGGGGTTGAGGCATCTTGATTCAGGGCAAGACTGGTCGCTAAGGGTTTTACTCAATGGGAAGAAATCGACTTAAATGAAGTGTTTTCTCTAGTGATGAAGCATAGTTCGACTCGAGTTTTGTTAGCCATGATAGTTTTACAAGATTTAGAGCTTGAGCAGTTGGATTTGAAGACTACGTTTCTACATGGTGAATTGGAGGAGAAAATCTACATGAGACAACCACATGTTTTATCGAACCTAATATGGAGGACAATGTTTTTCTGCTGAAAAAGTCACTGTATGTTTGAAACAATCACCTAGGAAATGGTACAAACATTTTGATACATTCATGGTGTCAAAATGGTTCACGATAAGTCCAGATGATAGTTGCGTGTATCATCAAAAGATGTAAGATGATTCTTATGTTTACTTGTTATTATATGTGGATGATATGCTTATTGTTGTTGTAGTATGTCACACATTGTGCAGATAAAGAAAAAAGCTTAGTGAAGAGTTTGAGATGAAGGATCTGGGTAGAGCAAAGAAGATTCATGATAAGGAGATTATCAAGAACAAAATTTTAGGATCATTACACTTGTCTCAACAAAACTATATTGAGAAATTGTTACAACAATTCAACATGTTTGATGCTAAGATATTTAGCATGTCGTTTGCTACGCATTTCAAGTTGTCTGTAGTAGGAGTGGCCAAGAACGATGCTGATTTGGAACAAATGTCGAAGGTTCCATATGCAAATGCATCTGGTAGTATCATGTATGTTATGGTATGCACACGTCCTGATATTTCACATGCGGTTAGTGTAGTTAGCATGTACATGGGATGTCATGGGAAAGAACACTAGCAAGCAGTGAAATGGACACTTCAGTATCTTAAAAATACTATGAATGTTGGTTTAACTTTTAACAAGATCGATATTGGTGGATCGATGAATGATGTTGCATGATCAGTGGTTGGTTTTGTTGATTCCGATTTTGCAGGTGATATGGATTAAATAAGATCTCTGACACGATATGTATTTACTCTAGCTGGGAGTGCGATCAGTTGAAAACACAGTTGCAAGCTACTGTAGTTTTGTCTACAACAGAGGCAGAGTACATGGCGGTAACAAAATTAGTTAAAGAGGCAATATAGTTGCAAGGTTTGGTGGCAGATTTGGGCTTGGATATGACTAATACAAAAGTGTTTTGTGATAGTCAAAGAGCCATATACCTTATAAGGAACCATATGTACCATGAGTGTACAAAGCATATAGATGTCAGGTATCATTTTATTCGTGCTACAATATTAAAGGGAATTGTTGATGTGAAGAGAATGTCTACACACGATAATCCAATAGCTTTAATGACCAATGAAGTATCCACTCGAAAGTTTAGGGATTGCCTAAACTGGATTGGTGTTCGCAGTATAGAGTGAATGCCTTAGGGGAATTTGGTGAGTCAGAAGAAGAGAAGTTTCTTTGTTGATAGTGAAGAAAATATATTCGCCTCAAGGGGAAGATTTGTTGTGAATGATTCGAATAGTGCCTTGACAGTGTACTGTGTCCGGCAGTACAGTTTTGTATCTATGATAGTGTTATTGTGCTTTGACAGTGTATTGTGTTTGGCAGTACAAATAAGTGTTATGACAGTATGGATCGAAAACCTGGGAAGAAAACTTTTTCTCCAAGAATTGAATATTCCTTTCTTGACTTCTAAGTTAGATTTTTTCGTTTCTTTCTTCAAATCTACTGATTTGATGGAGAATTCTAGTACCAATGAGCATGACAGAGATAGGAAATCCTGTTCCTATGCTGAAATTGTTAAGAAAAACTTGAGATTTAAAGAAAAATTAGAATTTGAACCAGAATTTTTGATGATCAAAGCTGATCATTTATCGCTACAATATAGCGATGATGTTCTTGAGCATTTGAAAGCCAAAACTAAACACTCGTTAGTTGGTAAGTTCACTCATGGTCTGCCCAAAAGAAGAATTTTGATTCAATTTCTGGAATCATTTAAGTTCAATTCAGCATTCAGATACAAGATCTGGGATTCAAGGCACATCATTCTTGAATTTGATGTAAAGTAAGACTATGGGAAGATATGGCAGCATGCGGTATGGAGTATTTCCACTTCAGTTATGAGACTGCTGAAATGGTCGGGTGATTTTTCTAAAGAAAGCTCCATTTTCCTAGTCTGGATAAAGCTTGAAATGCCAGAACATTTGTATGATAAGAATCTGGTCAAGTCCATTGCTTCAATGATAGGTGAAACTCTATTGGTGAAAGTTCTTGAGGAAAACATACTTTTTTCTTCTTGTTCGACTTTAATTGAAGTTGATGTCAATTCAAAGCTTCAATCTGATGTATGGATTGGATTCGAGTCTAACTATGGTCACTGGGTCAGAATATCTTATATGAATCTCCCTCTATACTGTACTCATTGCTTTCATCTTGGTAACAGTAATGATAAATGTAAGAAAATTTATAAAGAACAGAATGATGAAGAAGGTGAAAAGGTTAATATGATTAAATCTATTGATACTAAGCAATGGATAAGCAAATATCAAGAAAAGGTTCAAGATGAGGAGGCAATTGGTTTTAAAACGCCTGAGCAAGGAGAAATTATAGAAGTTATCCAACGTTAACCCTTGGTATAAATGACAATAATGATTATGTTAATATGGTGTCTGATGGTGATGATTCTCCAAAGGAATATAACATAGGAAGTCTTCAACATTCTCCAAACGTTAATTATAAGTGGAAGACCTAATCACCTGAATTCTTTAGAGAAAATAATCATGAAGATTAAGATAAAGATAACAATGATCAAGATCAAGATAACAATGAAGATCAAGAGAAAAGTAGGCAAGTGGAGAAATGTGGAAAAGATACTAATCAAGTTGAGCAACACAGTCTTATAGATCAGAATAAAATTGAAGATGAAGAAAGCTTTAAGGATGTTTTTGACAAAAAGATAAAGGCAGCTAAAGGAAAGAAAAGAACAAGGAGCAAGATTATCAAAGCATTGCAATTTAATGGTTCAAGTAAATCAAAATCCTCTAACTCTCTTAATGATTAATATTATAAACTGGAACATAAGAGGTATTAAGGATAAAGCTTCCATTCGCAGGCTAAAATTCCTAGCTAAGAAAAATAAAGCCAAAATGATTGCTGTCTAAGAGCATCTAGTGAATGTTGATGCTATTAGTAGTATTGCTGCCAAATTAGGTTTTGAGAATTTTGCTCATAATCTTACTAATAAAATTTGGATTTTCTGGCATAGTGATATCTCTGTCACTATTATCAATGATCTTAACCAATGCTTAAACCTAAAAGTTAGTCTTATTAATGATAATAACTATGTTAAGCTTACTGTTGTTTATGCTAAATGTCAAAGGATCAATAGGATTGAACTTTGGAACTTTCTCAAAAGTATTGTTAATAATGACTTGTGTTGGCTGATCTGCAGAGACTTTAATGTTATTAGTTCTATTGAGAAACAGATTGGTTGCAGCACTTTTTGCATTAATAGTACTAATGATTTCAGTGATATGATTAGCTGTTGCAATAAAGAAGATGTTGGCTACATTGGCTCAAAGTTTACATGGTCTAATGGCTCCAAATGGAAGTGATTAGATAGAGTTTTTATTAATAACAAATGGTCTAACTCCTTTGCTAAATAGGACATATCATCTTGCTAGGACTTGTTCTGATCACATGCCTATTATTATCTCTATCTCTAATGATTTTGCTAGAGTTAAGTCTAGTTTCAAGTTTTAGGAAATGTGGACCATGGATGATACCTTTCTGCCTTTTGTTGAAGCCAATTGGAACCATGAATTGATGGGCGATCCATTGTTCATTCTTTGGAATAAGCTTAAAAGACTCAAGAAAGGGTTGATAATTTGGAATATAAATAATATTGGTAACATTTTCAGCAAAGTTCAAAGCTTAGAAGATGAAGTTTTAGTGAAGGAGCTTAATCACCAGAATTTCCAATCTGTTGAATCCAAGTGTGATCTTGCTAAAGCTAATGCTTTACTCGTCAAAGCTCAAAGAATGGAGGAGACTTATTGGAGACAGCAATGTTACCGTAATTGGATGCTTGATGGTGATAAAAATACTAGATTCTATCATAGTTTTGTTCAAAAGAAGCGTAGAAGAAACAACATTAAATGCATTAAGAGTGGAGATAATTGGATCACTGATTCAAAAGACATTGGTCTTTCTACTGTTGATTTCTGTAAGCATGCTCTTGCTCACTATCCTTATGCTAATAATATCGAGGAAGCTATATGTATGAATGACGATATGTTCAACAATATTCCTAGCATTGTAACTGAAGAAATTAATAGAAGGTTACTTAAAGATCCTGATGAAAATGAAATTTGGAGCATCATTAAGAACATGAATCCTTCCAGTGCCCAGGGTATGGATGGTTTCACTCATAGTTTCTATAAGTATTGTTGGCATATTATTAAATTTGATATGATTACTGCTATGAAAGATTTCTTGCGTGGTAAGAATATCCCTAGTGGCATATTTGCTACTGGTATTTGTTTAATTCCTAAGCTTACTAACTCTATCAGTTGGAAAGACTATAGATCGATTAGTCTGTGTTCGTTGCTCAATCGTATCATGTCCAAGATCATTGCTAATAGGCTGGCTCTTATTCTGCCCAAAATCTTTTTTCCTAATCAAGGTGGCTTTGTGCCTGGTAAGTGTATTGAGGAGAACATTCCGATCTGCAAAGAATTACTATATGATATGAATAGAAAGATCAAAGACAGTAACATTTTGATTCAGCTAGATATGTCAAAGGCTTTTGACAAGGTGACTCATTGCTTTATTTTAAATTTCATTAAGAAGTTTGGCTTCTCTACTAGATTTACTTGCCTTATTAAGAAGATGATAAATGTTGTTAATGCTTCTATGCTTGTTAATGGTGACGTGTTTGGTTTCTTTAAAACTAAAGAAGGTTTACGTCAAGGAGATCCTATATCTCCTTATCTTTTCATCATTGCTGAGGAAATTCTTATCAGAGGTATTAATTCTCTCTTTGCTTTGAACAACTACATGAAATATAGAAATAGAAGCAATATCAATATTAACAGCCTTGCTTTTGCTGATGACATATTATTGTTCACTAATTGCAAAGACATTACTATTAATAATCTGTGTAACTTTCTTCAAAAATATCAAACTATTTCTCGTCAGGTTGTTAATAAAGATAAGACCAAGATTGTGTAGGCTAATGGTATTAGCTTATCTAAGATTGATATTATTACTAACAATTATGGCTTATCCTCTAGTTACTTACCTACAAATTATCTTGGGGTCACAATTAGTACCAACAATAGAGTCAGAAACTACAACAAATTAATATGTAAGATTAGCAGTAAGATTAATGAATGGAATGTTTCTCACTTTTATTTTGCTGGCAGACTTACATTAGTTAAGTCTGTGTTGATGAATATCATTTTATATTGGATGCAGTGTAATGTTCTTCCTAAAGGCATTATTTCTAAGCTTGAAATCATTCTTAACAGATTCATTTGGGGTTCTAACTTTTCTCACAAGAAATTTCATTGGTGTAAATAGGATACTTTATGTAAAATCTATAAAGAGGGTGGTCTTAATGTTCGTAAAATGGATGATATTCAAACTGTTATTTCTTGCAATCTTTGGGCTGTCTTTAGAAAGAACAAATCTTACTCGTCTAATATTATGCATAGTATATAGTGTCCCAATCATCATTCTTTGCAGATTAGCCCATACAAAGCTGGTTCAATGGTTTGGAAAAGAATGAATTGGCCGAGAATCATATCAAATGGAAGTTGGGTAATGGTCTTGTTGATTTCTGGTTAGATAACTGGACCAATACTCATCCTATTTTAACTTTTATTGTTGATGATAATAACTAATGGTTCACTACTGAATCTGTTAACAAATATTGGTCTAGTAATGGTTGGGATTTAACCAATGTCTCTAACATTATTCATCCTAATATTTTTGAAAGCATTAAGCATCTTTCTATTGATAATAGCAAAGATGATTTGATGATTTGGAGCCTTGCCAAGAATGGTATTTACAACTTGAAAGATACTTGGGAAGGTGTTAGGACTAAATATAATAGTTCTTCTGTTTTTAACAAAATTTGGAATCAATTAACTCCTGTTAAAAGTTCTTTCATGCATTGGAAAATTCTGCATAGCTATGTCGCTGTTGATTCTATTGTTCAAAAAAGAGGCATTTCTTTGGCTTCTATATGCCAGTTTTGTAACAACTGTGAGACTATTAACCATGTTTTTATCTCATGTAAGTTTGTTTGGTTTATTTGGTTGCATTATGCTGATATCTTTAAGGTTCATATATCTAGTCATATGAATATTACTCACCGAACAAGAATGTGGCAGTGGCCTAATACTACGAAGATCCAGGTCAGAAATATCTTACCTTCTTTAATCTTGCATAATATTTGGAAAGCTAGGAATCTATCTAAGATAAAAGGTGTTAGTACTTCTATTCTTTCTGTCATCAATCAAATAAACACTATCCTTCACACTCTTGATATGAAAAAGCTCTTAAACAAAACTCATTGGATTAACTGCTCTAAGACTGCTAAGGTCTTGGGTTGTGTCAATCATTTTAGAGTTTCTAATAGGCCAACTTATATCAAATGGATTCTGCCTCCTACTGGGAGATTGAAAATGAATGTTGATGCTTCTTGTCTTAGTAATGGGGAAGCTAGTGGATCTGTCATTTTTAGAGACAGCAATGGTAATCTTATTCATGGTTACAGCTATCTATATGGCAAATCTACTCCTCTTTTTGCTGAGACTAGAGCTCTTCTAGATGGGTTTCTTATTTGTAAAGGTAACAACTTGAGGATGGTTGATGTTGAAACTGACTCATTAACTATTATCAACTTGCTTAATAATCAAAATAGAAATGCCTATTGGTTTATAGAACCTATTCTAGATTGCATTATTAAGTTTATTCATAGTAGCATGACTATTTCTCATATTTTTTGCGAGCAAAACCAAGCTGCTGACTGGTTGGCTCGATATTCATTGAAAACTAAAACTGCTTACAACATTATGTCTAATACTATCCCAAATGATCTTAAGGCTATTTTGATTTTGGAAGCTCTTGGTCTTGGTTACATAACTAACTAAAATCTCTTACCTTGCTTATCTTCTAAGTAGGTTCTGTTTAAAGCAGTAGCTCCTTTTGTTTAAGCTAAAGCTTTGAGGTCTGAAGGTCTTTGTTGCTGTTTGTTTTGCTCTTCAGTGGTTGTTCATCTTGGCATAGAGTTGTTGTTAAATCCATGCTGATGCTGCTATCGGACTGTCTTTGGCTGTTAGAAGGTCGTATGGTGTTGCTGCTGCTTCTCTTCAGTAATGGATTTTTGCCTTATTTTGCTGATGGATTCCTTCTCATGCTGCATTGATACAAAGTTGCTGCATACTCTTGCCTTAAATCCAATATTCTAGCAAATTGAACTTTGATTTAGTGATAGATTCTAACTTTTTCTAGATTAGGGTTTTTATTTGTAATTCCCTAGATTAGGGTTTTTGTTTTTTGCGATATTTGAATTTCGTATTCAAATTTTGCCGCCTATTTTGTAAACAGTTATTCTCTAATAAATATTTCATTTTAAAAAAATGTTGTGACAATATCATTGTTAGTCTTGTGGTATGAGCTCATTAGGCCCATTATTAAAATAAATTCTATTTATTCCCTATAAATAGATTACTAGGTCTACACAAAATACAATCCTATAATCATTTTGTATCATAGTAAAACACTTTTATCTGGCGGCTTCCGTATACGTAAACAATTATTGAACCACGTTAAATCCTTACTATCTTTACTGTTCTTTGTTTCATTCATGTTATGTGTTTGAACCATTTTTTATTATAAATTGCATAGTAATTCGATAACATGTTTCAATTTTTTGTTTTGGTAATTAAAAATATTAATAAATAAAACATAACATATTTAAAAAATCGTGAAATTTAGCTCGAGAAAAATTACGAGTATCCAAAATATCGGAATAAAATTGAGTGAAAATAACGAAAACACGCTATAAACAAAAACATAGCCATCTATCAACATACAAAAACACAATAGAAAATAGGATGACAATCTATACAAAACAAAAAATAACAAATCTATAAACAAGGCATCGAAAGTGTGTCGAGCACACTTATTTTAAAGATTTCAAATTCTTGATCTAAAAGATAAAATAAAAACAAGCTTTCATTAACTTAAAAATAAATAAATACAAAATTAAACATGGGATTGTTTGAGTGATTTATCAGTGTAATAAATTATTTCCAAAATTTCGAAATGAATATTTCAATACTATAATACGACTAGCAATAGCCCCATAAGATTATGATTAGGGCCTGTTAACTGTTAACGATTCTTTGAAACTGAGAACGGATCGGAATTGTATAGATAAGAACCGGACTGAATTTTGTGACTCGGAATTGTATAGATAAGAACCGGACTGAATTTTGTCCGATTCACGGTTCTATTTTAAAAGTGGAAATCGATAAGAAATCGAAACAACAAAATCTGTTCGGAATCGAACCGATAAACAGATTAACCGTTTAAGAACCGATAAAACTGGTAAACTGATGGAATCAATAGGAATCAAATCGACAAAAATTGATAAATCAGTAGAACTGATGGAGAACCCAACCAATAAAACCGTTGAACCCGATTAATTTATTATTATTATTAATAATTTTTTATATATTATATTTTTAAAATTATAGTTAATGATTTACTTTTAATATAAAAAAATCAATAATTAACTTCTAAATTTTGATTTTTATGTTATTTATTTATTAAAAAAAATTAAAAATTAAAAATTAAACTTTAATTGAATTTAATATTTTAAATAGATTTGATCGGACCAAAATCGGACCGAACCGAAACTGGATTGAAAAAGACGAAAATAAAATCGGACCAAATTCGGACCGAACCGAACTCGGACCAAACCAGAACCGAAACCAAATCGTATTGGACCTAACCGAACCAAAAACTTAACGGTTCAGTCCGATACTAAAATATAACATCGAAAATTTAACGATCCTATACCGTCTGAACTAATAAACTTAACGATCTTATCCGATTCCGGCGAAACCTGAACCGATAAACACCCATATTTATTCATCAATAAATTATGATGAATAAATAAGAATTTTCACCGAAACAGTCTCTATAAAAGAACACCAAATAAAAGCACTAAGATTCTCAGGGTGCCAAGTGGGGTAATCACATGGCAGGTGTCACTCTAGCTGCACAACAAATGCTGATTTGGAATCCTCCACACAAACCCACTGTCCTCCTTTGACTGCTACCTCCCCGGTATCCATATGAAGAAGAAATCATCACCCTCGACCTCGATCAACCTACGCTCACACACCGGCCGCGGCGTTGATTCTACCAATACAGAACTACAAATCGTCGAACATAATCCCTCTCCCATTTCAGTTTCTCGCTCCGTTTTACCTCCTGGTTGGACCGTCGAGAGAAAACGACGATTGCACGATAATCGATTTGATACTGTAAGATATAGACATTCTAAATCTAGCTCTACATGTTTAATGCAATTCATGAACATGCATGTTGTACTTTGGTAGGGATGTTAGTGAAAACCCAATTCTAATTTAGGGTTCTGTTTTGGTTTGTTTGTGATTTATGATTCTTGATTTTGAAATTAGCAATGTGGAGAAGTAGATTTATAATGTCATTAAGGGATTTGATTTTTGAACTATGCATAGCTAGCTCGCTATACAAGAATAAATCCTTGGCATTTCTTGGTGTGTTGGGTATTAAAATTGTGTTATATGATGGCTTCTATGGCTTAATGTTTAGATGGATGATGCATTAGAAATGCAGGTATGTTGTCAAATGCTTGAAATCAGACACTTTAATTTTGATTATAGGATCTTGGCTAGGAATTTGTTGATGTACTTGAAAATGCTTGTGTTTGTTTGTAGTTTTATCATGAGCCAGGGACAGGGCGTAAATTTCGCTCTTTGAACGAAGTTCAAAAGTACTTGAAGGTGAAGTCGGAGATGAACAAAAGGAAAAGGGCTAAAACAAAACAACGAAGAAAACCAAGAAGGAAACGAGTTGAAAAAAGGGTTTGATGTTGCTTTGTTTCCTTTTCTGTTGTTAGTTTAGCAAGCATTTTGGTGTTAATGACTGTCACTAAGCTTTACTCATCGGCTGCAGGTGCAAATTGTAGCACACAACTCTAACAGAGCCTCAGCTTTTGGATTACCTGATGGTTGGATCGTTGAAGAAATTCCGCGTGTAAAACAAAAGAATTATGCTTATGCTGACAGGGTAAGTTTCCTCTGTTAGCTGTTTATTTTATCCAGTTCATTAAAGTTTGTTGCGTATTCTTTTCCTCGATTGGACAAAATCAGTAAGTAGGGTCACATAAGATTTTGCAACCCATTATTACTTATTAAGCCTTCTAAGTTATATTATAATGTTCTTTGTACGTGTTTTGTTCTCGCTAGTTATATGTTTCTTCTTCTTGCGCAGTATTACTACGAGCCTGGAACCATGCGGAAGTTTCGGTCTCTAGTCGGAGCTAAAAAATACATAAACGATGCAAAATCTGACAAAGAATCAGTTGATCAGCAGGTTTTTATGTTGTGTGAATGTCCGTGAAGTATAAAAACATCAGCTGCTGAGAATTCTGATTTGTTTTGTCGAATTTGATGGTGCTGCAGATGCAAATTGTAGCTCACGATATTAAAAGCGGTCCATCGATTGAACTACCAAATGATTGGATCGTCGAAACAGTCACCCAGGCAAATCAAAAGGATGCTGATTCTAGAGGCAAATCATCCAGGAAAAAAAATGTATGTCATGTTGAGTTTTAATGAAAATAATCTCATGACATACTTGTTCCTCTCGATAAGTAATGATCTAGAATGTCGGAGTTAAACACTATTTACTTTACTGTATTATATGCTTTTGCAGTACCACATTGAGCCACAAACTGAACATCAGCATCCTTCCCCGATGGAAGTTGAGACACATCTAAAAGAGAGAGAAGGAACTACGACTTCACCAGAGGCATTACAAATAAGCTACGATATTAGTGTGAGTAATAAACTGATTTAATTAATCACAATAATTTTCCTATCTAAATCCCAACTTTCTTACACTATAACGATACGGATATCTTAACAGCATCTAATGACTATGAATGTGTTTTTGATTGTCACAATTAATTGTTCTGTTTCAGCCTTCGATAAGTCAAAATAAAATGAACGAGGTTAAAGATCGTCCACCAGCAAAAGTGAATTGGATCCTTACTAAGCGAGAATGGAATCCGTATCTAGACGGATCTAAAGTCTCGAGCTCCACACAACAGAAATGGTCTGAAGAATTTTTGCAATCTATTCAAAACTGATTCTGATATACTCAGTTTCAGAAGGTAGTCTTGTCCCAACTCGAATGTGCATCCCTTTTCTTATATGGTTTGTGATTTCTTATGTAACTCTTGATCTAAGTTCTTTTATAATAAAGTTTCTTTATCTCTAGTTATGATTTTGTATACCTTTTTAAGACCTGAAACAAACATTAACAAATCATAAGTTTTTCGGATGACATTTTCAGTGTTGCAGGAACTAATGGCAGCCGAGAATGGAAAACAAGCCTTTTTTTTGGTAAGACAAAAAAAATCCTTTACCAATGTAAATTATGTATTGTGATTTTGTAATGTAGCTTTACTAATAATGTTTTATGGATCTTTGTCGAGCTTAATATATGGTTGCTCAGGTTCTTTCTTTAAGTTTTGTTGGAAGTTTTTTCTTTTTTTGTTTTGTAGCTCTATTAGTGTTAATGTATTGCACATAGTCTCGCATGAAGGGTGAATTATGTCTGATATCCATTTTAACATGGTTTCATGCCCATGCACCTCAAAAATATCAAAAATTCGCAATTATTTCTTAGACTTCTTTGTTTGTAGTCACTTTACTAGGTGCATCTTAACAGCACTATTTGTAGTTGATAAGTGCATATTGCTTTGTTATGCTAAGTGCTTCCTACCGTCATTTGTACTCACTACGTGCTAATTGCATCGTTTTGCTAGGTGCATCCTACACACCCCCTACCGTCATTTGTACTCACTACGTGCTAATTGCATCGTTTTGCTAGGTGCATCCTACTCAGGGTGTGTTGGTGGTTGTTAATTGCGTCACTGGTAGTCATTTTGCTAGGTGCATCCATTCTAACAATCATTATCTTTCGGGTACTGGGAATGCTCTTTTGGCTGCTGCAAAACACTGTTTTCGCCAACATGTAGTGAAAACTGGCTAAAAAATTGTAAAATTTCATCCGGTGTTGTGTTTTGTCATCTGATAGGGAAAAAAATTCGCTCAGCACGGTAATGTTGAAGAGTAAAACAAATATTTCTAAGCTCAATTTCTAATTCAAACTTGGCGATTTATGTTGAAAGATGTTTGGTTCATGTCCATCCTAGTTCGAATTTTTTTAATTTACATAATCGAAACCATCAGATATTTTAATTATTATTTGGGTTCTCGTAAAATTTGTTATTTCTTCTATTCAAAATTTATGTTTCTATACCATTTAAATATTATGTTTTTATGCTATTCTATTTTTATTTTTTACAAATACATGATAGGTTCATACTTGATTCAATATTCTAACATTTTCTTCTTTTTTATTTTTGTTTCTTACCAACACAACTTTTAAAATCGAAACTGAAATATTTTAATTTTTTTACAATTTAAATCAAACAATACTAAATTAGTGGAAAAAGAAAAAATTATCGGTTTTAGAAGTAGAGAGACCTGTTCGGCGGATTTTTTTTAGAAGTGAGGTTTGAACTGAAATTCTGGACATATTTTTTTTTAAATATATATATATATATTTTTTTAAGTTCTGTATATTTAAAAAAATTATGATAAATTAACAGGTCTGTTAAGAGTCGGTTTGGTCCATGATTTTGGTCCATGATATTTAGTTTTTTTTCGTTTAGTGGTCGTCTGCTAGCTTATCGAGTTGGTTTAGATCAAATCCGGACCGATACGATTCAATAACCGGACTATCTAAAAATATATGTTAATTTGAAAGGCTAGTATTGGAATTTGGTATTAAAATTAAATATTTTTTATTAAATAATAATTACTTTTGAAATCCGTTTTGGATTTAGGTTAAAAAAAATTAAAACAATTTTTTATAAATATAACTTTTTTTTCGAAAAAATAACAATAAAAAACAAACTTAAATGTCTGAAAATAAATAAACAAAATCATAAAAAATGATAGCCTTTCCTTATTATTCATTCAGATACGATGATAGTTATATTTCGTTTAAGTTTGAATTTAAGTTTGAATTTCGATAGCTCGATGCTCAATCAAATAAAAGGGAGGGGTCCAAAGGGCAGGTGCGAACCCGATTTATAAGGTTGAAACCCAAAAATATTTAAATAAGTATCCTTTCCGCGTTATTACAACATCATGAGTTAATAAGTTAGATAAAAAATCCGAAAACTATTTTAGGTTTTTTGGATTTAGGTTCGGTATATAAAATTTATATAAGCCTTTTCTGGGTGAATAAGTTGGATAAAAAATCCGAAAACTCTTTCAGGTTTTTCTGGATTTGGATTCTGTATAAATTATATAAGCTCTTTCAGACCAAACAAGAGTATAAAAACACATGTTATAATTATGATGTTCCATATATAATATCATACATGCAAGTTATATTAGAAAATTACCAAAACTGAAAATAAATACAACATAATACATGATAGTATTACAATGATTCAAAGGAAAAACTTTCAACATATTCTACACATGGTTAAGAAAAAAAACATATACTATCCAAACATTACATTTTAAAAAACCTATTCAAAATAAGGAAAATATTTGTTACTAGCCAAAAACATCTTCCTTTCATAATCTTCATCTTCCATTTCCCAACTTAAATCAAAAGTGTTGTAATTCGACAACGGAGAAGTCATCGGAGGTAAAGAGAAGTCATAACTTACTGATTTCGTAGTGTTTTCTTCTAGTAGATCGATATCGTTCCATATATCATCCATTGAGTATGTTTCTACGTCGGTCTCGTTCTCGCGTTTTTCTTCGGGTAATATTATGGTGTCGAGGTCGTCGACGGTGCAGTTCCATGAATCGTGTGTAGTGGTGGTGATGGTGGATGAAGAGGATAAAGATTTGGACGATGAGGATGATAACGATTTTGATCGCTTTTTTTCTTGGGCCTTTTTTCGCATGAATGTTCTCCAGTAGTTTTTGATCTCGTTGTCCGTTCGGCCGGGGAGTTTTCGAGCTATTTTCGACCATCTGAAATTGAAAATTATAATCAATTAGACTATAGGAGTTTAACAATTTTTTGAATGGGATTGTAATAAGTAGTTTTGAACTAGTTTTATATGGCTTAAAATTAAATATACTAGACTAGCTATGGCACAAAAGTTTTTATGTTTACGTTGCAAGTAAACAGATGTGTCTTTTAACAAAATTGTGTCCTAATGTTTGTGCCTCTGCTTTACTAATATTGAAGGGCAGTTTTAAATTGTATATATTTATTTTGATTATTTAGCTTTTTTTATTTAGTTTTCTACATTTATTGTTTCGAATATGTGATAAGATTTATAAATTTAGTTCGCGCTGCATAAATTTAGTTCAACCATAATAAACAGTTAAACCTACTTTGTAGAAGTATAATTTTTATTTTATTTTTTTCGGAGGGAACTCGCATAAATTTAGTTCAACCATAATACAGTTAAACCTACTTTGTAGACATATAATTTTTATTTTATTTTTTTTCGGAGGGAACTCGCAACCGCTATTCAGAGTGCAATAAATGCGTACAGAGTAAACCCTGAGGGTAAACAACACAAGGTGACAGACTCAGTCGAGAAAGCGTATGTAGAGGGACTCGAACTCATGACCTTTGGTCACGAGCATACCATCCTCAACCAACACGGCTGGGCGATATATAATTTTCTAACTACCCTTTTTTCGATAAAATTAGTCCTTAGCGTGTTGATTACATGATTAATTTATAAAAAAAAATGTAATCACTATATAAAAAATAAATAGTCAAAAAATTCACCATACAATTTTAACCGATAATTATACGTCTAAAGACACGGATAATAATTGAATTATTTATTATCCTAAACTAGTTAATGAAAAACTGAACATTAAAAATTGTTGCGCAAAAATTAATCTAGCGAAAAACTATATTTTTACCTTTTACCCATATTAAAAAATATGTCTATATAAACCACATTCAAAATATTTTTTTCTAAAAAAAATTAAAATCAATACAAATCGCATCAAATCAAAATTGCGTCCATCAGCCAAAACTAATATAAAAATATATATAATTTTTTTTATCTCATCACTTCTTTGTATCCAAGCATGTTTTTATATTATATAAATATGTAGATTTAATAAAGTAGTTCATTTTATTAAATTGTTTGTATCGGCAATTTTTTTTATTAAATCTAAATAACTCGATAAGAATCCAAACCCGTAATTCACCGTACGAATTTCATCTCCACGTAAAACTAGTATTGCATTACTATTTTTCTTGCTAAAAAGATTTATCCATCAAAAGTACGTTTTTATCATTTAGATAAATAAGCTTTAGAATACGTTTAAGACAAAAAAAAAATTATCAATTAAAATTGAGATTTTAGTCTTTGTCATCATTTGAATCCGACAATGAAGATAAAGATACGAAACAAAAATTAAAGTTGCTCCATTATCATACCCCGAGCATAATGGCATCCACTATAATTAACAAAATAGAATATTTTTCTAAAATGGAATTTTATCCTCTTGAATTTTATAAAAATATAGAAAGCAAGTAGTGTTTGAATTCCATAGGACATCTTTAAATATAATTTTTAAATAAGAAAAATAATTGTATATAATATATGGTTTTGATTATAATAGTTTAGTTTAGACTATTTTTAACTCTTTTTTGGATTGAATAGATAGAATTTTTGTTACGGAACATATTTGATTTCGATATCCTAAACCAAAATTAAATATTTTTATAATTCGATTAATTAGGTTGAAATTTATGATCATTCTCGATTGTGATGATTTTTTCGAACAATCATTTGACTTTAAGCGTTTAGGAATAGGTTATTTATTTATCAATTTTGATAAAATATTTTGTTTAAAATATCGAAAATTAAATTTAACAAAATTGTCATAATCGATTAATTAATTGTTTTTTAAATTTTTTTAACCAATAAACTGTATATCGAAAGACGGTCACCAATTTAAATTTAAAATCCAATTATAAACATATTTTATCCTTTAACAAAATAAGTTTTGGAGATTAGATAGTTTTTTAAGTATCTATTTTCTAAATAAAAACCATCTCGCGTTAGTTCTTCAAGTACCCAACTTTTGGCCATATAGTCATCGAAAAAAATTATATTGTACGTGTTAAAATATATACATATGATTCAAATAATATGATAGTATCTGTTTTGGACTTCGAAAATTGATATAATATTATTTTTGAAACATTTTAAAAAAACATCACATTACTTACATATTATATTATATAATATGCGATAAATGATTAAGTTAGAACACCAAATTTACCTCAATACGTGAGTTTGGTTACTAAACTCATTTTATAAAAATAAATACTGAAAATCAATACTATCGAAATTGGATGAAAAACTTATTTTATCGAAATACCAGAAACTCATTTTACCAAAATAAATTTCAAAAACTCTCAAATCTTATCAGATAAACTATTTGTTTAAAAATTAAATAATTACTAAACTAATTACTAAACCACCAAAACGTACAAATCAACAACTAATTACGAAATATATAAATAAATAAATAAAATTAGAGTTAGAATTGCACCTATTTCCCCATTTGGAATGAAGATCGAGTATAAGTTTTTCTTCTTGAGGAGACATCTTTCCCCTTTTAAGTCCGGGATGTAAATAATTAACCCACCGGAGTCTACAACTTTTTCCGGTTCTGTTCAATCCTATGCAATACAAATAACAAAATATTATAATTTTGATGATACTTTTGATTATATATTTTCTTAAAAATAAAAATAAAAAACTAATTTGAATACTAAAAGATTATTTAAACCCTTTAATTATTTTCTTATACCTATGTAGTATGTGTTTCTAAAAAATCTCCCGCCACCTTCAAACCTGAAACTTTGGCTACAAAATCCCATCTTCTGTCTCCAAACAGTTGTACGAAATTGACAAGAACTATGTCTTCTTGTTCTGTCCATGGACCTTTTCTCATCTCTGTTTCTTTCTTCATCCTCTTCTTCTTTGTGTTCTGTTTTGGTGTTTTTCTTATGGAGTTTTTGGTCATGTCTCTACCTGCTAATTCCACTTGTGGTTATATAGAGGAATTTTGTGACTATGATTACTTTTGGGGAGAGGGGAGAGGATTATAATATGGTATCTGGGTGGGTCTAATCTTATTTTTATTTTTATTTTATTTTATTTTAAACTAACAATCTTTAAAAAGCTTATCATTTTCTATACTTGTAGTTATATTTATACCTACTTTTCCTTTTTTAGTACTGTTTTTAAATGGAATACACCATTGAATTTATAATTAGAAACGTTATTGGATCCCGAATCCAGTATAGAATAGTAAATTTAATTAAAATAATTAAAAAACAAAGGTTTGTTATTCTAATTCAAAGATGATAGCCAGACGAAGACCATCGTCACGAAAGAAATGAGGGTTGTTGGTTAAAAATGTTGAGTTATCGATAGTTATTTGAGTTTTATATTATTAATATTTTTAAATATTTATATTTTTATATTTTTTAAAAATGGAATTAATCTATTTTATTAATAAATTACAATTATATAATTCAATGAGTATTAAAGGGATTCTAGTCTTAAAATTATTTCAAAACAAAGGCTTAAAATAATAGGTCCGGTTTTTATTGCTCGAGACTTTGATACTGCATTGAGCAACCCTAATCATATATATCATTTTAGTCTCTATGCAATCGGTCTCTTCAAATCCAATTTTTGGTAGCTTCATAAATTGTTTGTCTTTTTATGATTTCATCAATATAAAATACTTAAGCTTGATATGCAGCTTATGATGATGAAGATTAAGGTAATTTATTTTCTTTCTTTCTTTTTTTTGAATAGATCCTGAATATAGCATTTTCTTGTTGAGTTCCAATCCTTTGTTAGATCATGTCTAATTCATTGAAAACTTTATAAGTCAGGCATATCCTGCTTAATTTGTTAGAGAACCTGAAATAATATTATCCTCATTTGACCAAGTGATTTTGGTGAAAAAGGTATTCGATATGAGATCATGAACCATTAGTATATTTCTCTAATGTTCCCAAATTATAGACTATCCAGAATGACAAAGAGTCAGAATATCAAAGAGAGCTCTACACTCAGATAAAATTGAGGATTGTTTACCATACAGTCTGCCAATAATAAAGATTATACCTCCATTACTATCCATTATGATGGCTCCTCCACTTGATTTAAAATTTGTGGAACATGAGCCATCGATATTAAGTTTATATATTGGGTGAGATGGATGAAACCAATATAGGGCATCTATCTTCCTTGGGTTGTTGAGATGGTTACAATAGCCAAATATAATAGCATTGTCTGAGTCTTTTTTTTAGTGTTCTCTTCTAACGAGATTAGACGTATCAAGCTTAATAATTTTATTTAAAACATGTTGAATAATAATTATAGAAGTAACCTTCAGTTGTTAATGTTTGGCTTAATTTCTGTGATGCCACAGGGACCAACAGATCACAAGAGGAATTATGGTACGAATGTGTACTGCATTAGGAGAAGACCAAATCCAAGTTCTAATGATGTGGTTCAGTAACATATGTCTGGTAATATTTAGGCTGAAAATACAACTAAAATATTTCCAAACATCCCATGAAGTTCCGCACTGGACAAACATGTGAGTTAAAGTTTCATAGTTATTGCAACATTGGTATTTTGACACCATGGTAATATTTATGTGCTAAAGAGCTGAGTCTACTGAGATCCAGTTCTTTAACAATCTCCAAAGAAGAAAAGAACACTTATTTGGAGTAATATTGTTTCAAATTAAATTAAAAAAGATTAGAGTTTGTTCACTTAGCTATGATATTGTCCCATGTAGCTTTAGAGTTGCAATCACCCTGTGTAGTGGGGGTCCATTGGATTAAGTCGTCTTTTGTTTATTTGATAGATATGAGTCCTGTTTTTTTCAATATCTGATGGTAGTACTAGGTTGTGAAGTCTGTTGAATTCCCATGTACCATTATACCATAATTCTTTGATTTTTCTTGGATATACCATGGAATAGATTCGCCAGAGTTGAGAGAGATTAAAGGGTGCTGGTTGCAACATTTATCCAGCCAAAACTCGATGTCACCTTTTACAAGCCTCCAAAATATATAAGGCTATGATATATGCCTGATATCCATAAGTCTTTCTATACCTTATAATTTTTTGATCTAATTTGCACTTGCATGGAATGATGGTCATAACAGTAGCAGTTATGCATATATTTTGACCATAGACTTATCTTTTCTTTGAACTTATACCAACTCTTACAAGAGTAAGTTTGTTAAATGGTTTCTAATCTTCTAGTGTATAGGCCGTCTTCTTCATAAGGAAAACCAATATGGTTTTTTAGTACAAGAAATAACTCTTTGCGTTTATTTAAGCCATACAAGAATTTATTGAAGATTGTCTTAATTCTGCTTATAACAGTTTTAAAGAGAATTGCATTTTAAAGGCGGTAGTTTAGATATGTGAGTAAAATTTACTGAATCAGATTTAACCTTCCCCCAAAAGAGAGTAGAAGATTATCTCAATCTTGAATTTTCTTTTGAGTCTTAGTAACTAAGTTTTCATATAGGGAAGCATTGTTCCTAGGATGGATGCTGATTCCTAGATATTTTATAGGAAGACTACCTTTCTTGAATCCAGAGATATGTTTGATGTGTTGAAATTATTTGATGTTATTCTTCTAGAAGGTATAAATATTATTTTATCTTTGTTAATCGCCTGACCTAAACTTGGTAATTTTGCAAGACAGAAAACATTTTGCTTAAGCTTGGAGATGCAGCATTTAAGAATATTGACATATCATATGCAAAAGCCAAACAAGTGACAGATAACGAACTAAAACCTTTGTACTTATATTTTTGTTGTCTTCCATTAGCTGCTTTAATAACCTAATTAGGAACTCTTTTGCCGTAATGAAAAGGCTAGGAGATAGTGGGTCTCCTTTCTTGAATCCGTTAGCAGAGTGAAAGAATCCTCTAGCTTCACCATTTATGATTATAAAAAACCAGAAATTTGATATGGAGCTCTTAATCCTGCTTATAAATTATGAGAGAAACCAAAATCATATAGAATTTACAGGATAAAAGGAATTGAAAGCTTGTCAAAAGCTTTAGGCACATTTATCTTTAGGATTATGTTACCTCCTCTAGTTTTACTGTTTAGGTCATTTACCATTTCTTGAGTTATACGTATGTTATCTTGAATGTTTTTTAGCATGAAAAAATACACTTTGTTCATCAGAAATTAACTTAGGAAGAAGACTTGAAAGTCTGTCATTTAATAGTCTAGATTTAATCCTGTTAAATACATTACATAAACTAATTGGTATGTTATCATTTCAACTTATAAGAGAATATTTCTTAGGTATTAGACATATAATTGTAGCGTAGATACCTTGAGGAGCCTTGTCACCTTTGAATAAGGCTCTTACATCATCACATAAGTTATTACTTATGATTTCAAAGTTTTTTTGGTAGCAGAAAGTGTTGAATCCATCAACACCAGATACGCTAATAGAGTTTATGGCCTTGATAGAATTGTGTATTTCATTGTTAGAGAAAATTATCAGTAGGGAATCATTCTTGTCCTTAGTTATTATCTTAAAAATTATGTTAGAGGGATCAAAGATGTCAATGTCTATAAGGTGTTCCGTTAGTAAATCGTGAAAGTGGTTAACAACAGATTTGCTGATGTTTTGAATGTCTTAAATCCAATGATTATTTTTTATTCTAGTAATTATAGACTTTTTCATTTTTTGACATGATTTTGGAAAATATTAGTGTTTTTGTACCCATTTTGTGTCCAATTAACACTATATTTTATTCCAAAAAAAATTCTTCTTTGGCTATGAGCTGATTGTGAATGGTCTGGCTTTTAAAAGGTTTATTTTAGCTTCCTCAGTTCTTCTGTCTTGATAATTCTTTTCATGAAAAAGAACTTCATCCTTAGAATGAACTATAACACTGAATATATATCCATACATTTCTTTGCTCCATGTTCTTAGAGTTTTCTTTAATTTATACCAAAATCATTGAATAAATTGACTAAGCATTTCTTCATTCCAATAATTCTCAATTGTGCTTCAAAATAACCTGTTCAGGCCAAGTATCTGACATAAATATTGTCAAAATAGTTATTACATGTAGTGTTATAGACTGTCCAAGCGTTTCCATTTGTGAGAGCTGGTCCAAGTAAATTTAGAGCCCATAAACATGTATTAGACAAATTACAGACACTTATAGTGTCATTAAATTCTTCAATACTCTTTAAACATAAGGATGAACATGATCATTTCTCAGACTTGTTAGTGATGGCATTGAAATCTCCCATCACTAAACATTCTTTATTTGGGTCATAGAATCTTTTAAATTTTCTCAAAGATCAAGGCTCTTAGTTCTCGTACATTTTGTATAAACTATGGAGACAGAAAAGCATTTGTTAAGAGAGTTTTGAGTTGCCTGAACCTGAAGAGTCTGATAGAAGTTGTCCAACACCTAAATCTTAAAGTCACTTAGTTGTAAAATCCATATCTTGTAATTGATGTTATCAAAAAAAAATTAAAAACTTAATATTTTTGTGAGATTGTGTAGATTAGTTTCAAAAATCATAGGCTCCTGGATTACTATGAAGTTTTTTTATCTTTAATGGTATGTTTTAGTCTTCTTTTGGTTTCCTTGTTACCAAAACTATATAATATTCCAACATAGGATTTTTATGGTCATTTAGAGGATCCAGTTTTGGGCTTAACGTTCTCTTTTATTTGTAATACTTTGCTTGCAATAGGCTGTTTATTAGGTTTCAATTTAGTTTTTCTAGCTTCATTATTTAAATATTGTTTGAATTTTAAACTGTTTTGGTTTTTGGGTTTTGGTGAAGATTGTAGGCTCCCTGATAACTTTTAGGGATGGTAGAGAAGAGATGAGAAGGTATGTTGGGCTTGGTTTTCAATAAGCAGAGCCCATGTTTCTAGGTTATTGATAGCTTATAATAATATATCATTTTGAATTTCAATATTATATATTGTTTTGCTAGTGATTTGTCTTAGATCAATACGCATATTGGTGATAACAAGTGAGGTATAAACAATGTTGCTTTGTTTGGTTGGGAAGCTAGTTGTTGTCGTTTCATATTTTCATTGAATGTTTGGCTTTTGGATTAGTTCGTCACTTCCAGATGAGTTATTTGTAATAGTTTTTGTTCTTGGATCTTTAACTATTATGGATTTTAGTTTAGGCTATGTTTTTATGGGTTGGCTCTCATTTTCTATATTTTTTTGTATTTGAGATTTTGATTATAAGGTAGAGTTTTGTTGTGTTGATTTCTTACAGTTTTTTTCTATAGCCAATATGAAAAGATGTATTGTAATAACTGGGTCTGGTTTTATAGTTAATCTATTTCTATAACCTAGTAGATTGACCAAAAACTATCGATATTTTGGTCAAAAGAGGTTTAGATAGATCGATTTTGACCCATGCCATACAACAATTATACATTGCTTAGTTCTTTTGAGATATTCATACAACGAGTGTATTGTCAATTGATTGAGATATGGTTTTGATTGTTTCTTCATTGTATAGGTAAACATGTATTCTTGGTTATGAGATCCATACAGGTGAGATTGATGCTTCTTTTTTAGGATGGAAATTTGGAAGCTACTTGAGGATTTCCATGGTAAAGTTTGTAATTTTCCATACATTGTGAGGCCAAATCTTATTTAAATCTTGTTTCAGGTTTAGCTCAATCATGATATGGCGAGGGTCCCATTAGCTAAGTTTGTAGTATCCTATAAAGCCATAGGATTTAAAGAATACTTGTACTTTTGTGATGATGGGTCTCCCATTAAAGAACTTGCTTATAAGGGTTAGGTTTGCTTCTGCCTCCAGGTTAGTTTTGTCTTGTTCTTGAATTTTTTTTATCTTGTAATCTCCCTTATCTTTTATTCTAACTTTGTTATACGAGATATCTGTGGTGGTCACTCTTGTTGCGTCGACGTATGATCTTAATTGTGGGAAAGATATTATTTGGTGGTTTGAGTTGTTCTAGAAAACTGGATTTGATATACAGCTCAAGAACTGAGGTAATTTAGTTGTTAATGTTTTGGTTGGGATTCCATTTGAGTTTAATGGAGGGAAGTCAATTTTTGTTTCTTCTTGAGGGACTGAATAATTTGGATACTTGTTTTCACGAATTGATTTGTCAATGTGAGACGATGTCGATCCTTGTTTGTTGATGATAGTGTTGGAAGTCTCCAAGGAATGTTGCTTGACAATTGTCTCCATAGGGGGCTGCGATTAGCGTGATGAGGAAGAAACATGCACCGGTTTCAAAAATGGGTTTCTTGGAGCTCAAGAAGACCTTTTTTATAAAAAGTTTTTCAACTTTTATAGACTTCAACAATTAGTTATTATTAATTTTTAAAACTTCATATATTTCAAATTCTAATTCAAAGAGAAATTCCGATATATATATATATATATATATATGTATATTAAAGATGAACAAAACAAAATCCATGAGTAGTGTTTTTTTAGATAATTGTATTTTTTTTCTTATTTTTGCAACTCAATTACACGTAATTACGCAACATGAACATAATTGTTTTTAGCAACCAAATTACACGTAATTCTGAAACTAGAACACAATTGTTTTTTTCAGACTTATTTTGCAACCAAATTGCACGTATTTCCGCATCTGGAATACACTCCAATGTTTTTCAAAGTTTTTTCAACACAAATTACACATATTTTTACAACTATAAAGAATTAGTTGTTTCACACCAAATTAACACTTATTTTCACAAAAAAATGTTATATTTTGTCTTTTCACACAGTCAGACGTATTTAGCAACCTAAATCTTTGTTTCACAACTATTTTATTTTTATTTTCGCAACACATTTACATGTAATTCTGCAACTGAACAAAGTTTCTTCTTAGCAACCAAATCACACGTAATTCCACAAATAGAACACAATTATTTTTTCGAGACTTATTTTGCAACCCAATTAGACATAATTACGAAACTAAAAAAAAATTAAAAAATATTTTACGGATCTAGTTTTGTTCATCTTAAACAAAAACTAATGGTATTTTCATATGTTTTGGAGATACGATTTGAAAAATATGAAATTTAAAAGTAAAACAAAAAAGAGAAGATAGAAAAACGGTTAAAGGGTATTTCATACTACTAGGTGGTTATCTAGATGTACTCATTTATCACCATGTGGTTATCCGTATTTTATCAAACCTTGGGTGACTATTGGTAAGTAAGTTTGATATTGGGTAATTATTGGTAGATTGCCCAAAAAATAAAACACATAAAGATAATAAATATTTACATTATATAGTGAAAATATACTAATTTTTAAATTATAATTCAAAATAAAAACCTATTTTTAGTATATGCGTAAGTGCATACTCCTTTTATTCATGATTTTAAAGTGTTTGATAATATCTAAATCATCGATTGCACTATACACTTATTTCTCCATAAATATGACTATCCAATCATTAAGTTATGTATTAGAAATTTGTTTTCTCAACTTATTCTTCACATATTTCATACCAAAAAATACTTGCTCACCGCTTGCGGTAGTCACAAATAATGACAAACTAGTTTCACAAGTGTGTACATCAATCTAAATATCTTTTTTTTTTACGAACAAGAGTTCGACATAAATTTTAAATATCATTCAAATTAAAAAAGATTATCATATGTTGGACACACTCAATATAATTCTATAGTTGGATAGAAAAATATTTATCTGTAACGTACTCAAAGTAATTTAGGTAGAATAATATATAATATGCAAGTAATGTGATGTTTTAAAATAATTTAAAAAGTATATTTTACACTACCAAACATATATTTAAATCAATTCAATTCGATTGCTGTTTTGATTATTTAGAAAGAAATTGAAAAATATTTACAATCCTAGTATATTGTTCTAGAAATTCCTTGTTGTTTTCCATCCTGACCGTCCATTTGTTACCCCCTTACTTGTTATATAATTGGCACGTTATGCATCTGACATCACGCCACTTTGTAGTGATACAACATTTTTTAGTTGATGTAACACATATCTTATCTCATCTTCTCTTCAAATAATTCATTCTATAACTTTTCAAGGAAATGAGGAATGTATATTTTTGGTAACATCCTCTAAATCCATAGATAAAAAGATTTAATTCAAAAATATATATGTCAAAATGTGATTTAATACCAAATAATTTCTTTAATTAAAAATATTATTTTTATTATTTGTTATAAATAATTTGAGAATATAATAGTATAAACATAAAAATAAATAAATAATGTAAAATTTGATTTAAATAACTTATTAATTTAATAAATATCATGTCATTATGAGATTTGGCTAACCATTCCATCAAATATTATTAGTGGTTTCAAATAAACAAAAAAAAAAATTGTTTCTTTAAGATTTTATTTTTTAAGACATTTTTGACCGAAACCAAAAAAATATTTACTTTTTTTTATTGGGTGTAGTTAGCTTGGTAATTCAAACACAAAATTAAACAACCAAACAAACTATTCATATACTAAATCCAAGCTTTTTTAACAAAATATTAAAAAAAAATGTTGATTTTCTTTCATATTTTTTTTTAAAAAACCATCTACCTTGCAAAAAAATGGAAAGGTTGAAGAAACCATAACGAAATTGGAATCACAAATGAATTAATTTGTTTTTTTGAACTAGATTTGTCCGTCAATGACGTTTCCATCGAGGTTTTCGAAATTCTGAATTTTCTAAAACAACACCGACGATGTCAATCTAATCCACAGTCAATGGCACAAAACGGCCAGTGCTAACGACTCTTACTAGAAGTGAGGTAACAAGGCACGCGCCACCAAGCTACCATACTAAGGATTCACACTGGCGGCGGGGTAATACCGCAATCGTTGCATAGGCTAGGCCACCACGGACGCTACAACGCCAGCGGTGTTAGGCTCTGAAACCGCTGATGTTGTGCAACTACACCGACGATGTATGTATAGTAACTTTTGTCCTATTAAATATTAACTTTTTTTCTAATGGGCACGTGTCCAATTATGATAGACCTATTTGATTACACTATCCTAACATACCCCGGGAAGCGCAATTGGTTAAGGGGATTACGATATCAACAAATTACACGTGTCCAATTTTGATAGACCAATTTCGATTACGCTATCCACGCCTAAAATATCAATAAATAGGCATTTCATTCTTGTAAACTTATAACCTTGAAAACTCAGATTAACATATTATGGTACAATCTCACTTCCTATAAAGTATATGGATGTCTATTTCCTTACAAGTCGATTATTCTACAATGATTGTGAGTATTTCTTAGAAAATATTACTACTAGTATTAGTTCTTGGACCTCTAAAGATATATCTTATATGGATAGACTTAAGCTCATCAAGTCAGTCCTCGTTACAGGTCAAGTGTATTGGTCTTCAATATTCATCATATCGTCTAGCATTCTCAAAGAGCTGATCCCTCTAACTTTTCATCTAGTAAGGCCATTAGATGAAGGCTTCAAAGACTAAGGTGATTTGGCTCAATGTAACATTTCCCACGTTAGAAGAACACATTGTTATCTAGATCTAAAAGTTTAAAATCACGCGGTTGTCCTTAAACATATGTGGTTCTTAGTTAGGATAAGTAACAACTCATTATGATGTGTCTGGATTTATAACGAATATATAAATATTAGAGAAGTGATATTTTGAGTGACACAATATGATATCAAAATGCATTCAAGTTGAATGATGTGCACCAAAAAAGTTATACAATGTGACAAATGTTGCTATACATAAAATAGCTTGACACATGTTCATCAAGACAATACAAGCTTATCAGTGTGTTGTGCTAATAAGTAGTTTAACAAATACGTGGAAGTTAGCATAATCGTCGTAAAAAAAACAAATCTTACCACAATGATATGAATTACAACCCCTGACATATAATTATAAATTATTGACTCACAATAAATTGGTTAAACAATATATTAGGCATGTAAATTACAAATTAATCATTGCGATGATGAGTAAGATGATTAATTGTTAGTCATAATAAATTATAGTACCCATCGTTTCTCGTAACGGGCATGGCATAGTTTGGTCGGTGATTTGGTTTATTTTTGCAACAACGTAATTGAAATATATTGATTCTCGAATCTTTCGAGCGAAGTAAGTTTCGTATTATACCACGTAACATAAATACACTAAAATCACAACTAATAATTGTGGATCGCATGCAGCCCTAGAAGAAATATCGCTTGTTATTTAAGGTGCTAGAAAAATAGGCGTAGATCAAGTAGCATGTGGGTGTATCCTTATGAAAACATATGGGTTACCTTGCGCATGTGACATAACTGCAATAGAAAAATAAGTTAGTATTCATTCCTAAGGAAGATTTGGATATATTTTAGAGAAGACTAGGTATCGTTCAAAGATATGCTACTACACATAAAGATATTTTATAAAAATTATTATCCATCATAGATATTTCCAACGTGATTATGAGTCTGAACATCAAGATCATATTATTAACAGAATCATATAGATCTTAAATCCAGACACCAGTCCCATTGTAAAGCTTAAAAAACCAGTTGTTACTAAAGATCGGCCGAAATCATGTTCGGACCGATTGACTAAACAAAGATCATAACATATGATGATCATAAAAAAAAGTCAAAAGAGTAATAAAAATGCAAACTATGACCTAATAACGGCTTCCAAAACGCTAGGTGATACGAATGGACTACTCTAATGCATCAGCCTTATCAATCGTTGTCATTGTATAAATATGTGTTCGAAATACCAGTCTCTGATCTAATTCATTTTCCGCCATACTGTGAGTGCCTACCATATGGTTTCCCCTACATATGTATAAGGACTTACCTATCCGGATTTGACCATTATAGACCATAGGTGACTCCTAAGATAAACATGGTGCATCAGATATTTACCAACCCCTGCGTCCCCTTGTATGCATCACCTTTAGTCGTGAAGAGATGACGATGCCAACTATGCAAAATTCTAGGATACCATAGAAACTTAAAGCTAGTTTTTTTGTTTGTTTTCTTAGGCAAAAAAGTACGTAAATGGTATAATATCATCTAAATGTGCCTCATCTGACGTGCCACACGGTCCAAATATTACAACTCTAATACATCACACGACCTTAAAATATGATCGATACAGTTAACCACTTGAAATGGTTGTACACCTCTTAGATAACCATATCGAAGAAAGATGACTTACAACGATATTAAAAAGTTACTATATATCAAAGTTAGTATAAATAAATAAAACAAAATAAAATTGAGATTTTATAGTGTTAATCGAAATTTACATCAATCTCCTAAGACATGGCTAGGGTGTGTCAGATATCTCCTCGAACAATCTAAGAGCCCTCAACTGAAATGATCATAAATCTAATCCTCCAGCAGTACAGTGAACCCGCATATGCCACCAATACCGTGTATCCAACTCTGTCCAAATGTATAGTATAGATGGGCTAAAACCAACTCAACCCATTTATACATCTCCATCATCTGGTAATATTGAATAAACTATAGGTAATTAAGTGAATCATTGTTGCCAGTTTTGTTGACACATATCGTACTATCTAACACGTATAATATGTAAGCATGAGTAGCTTGATCAGAATACTGATCACCGACACTATTATCTTAATAACGTTTAGGAGAAATGTATCCCACAACAACGCAAAAGTAATCAAAATACCACCTCTATGAAAGTATTTACCCAGATCCTCAGGTTTTATACCAAATATATCTTCAAACACCTTGTACCTCTTTGAAACATCAAAATAATCAACAAGAGTGAACAACGTCAAGCATCACAGTCATCTCACAAAACAAGAAATGAAATGACGATGGCTTTTCATGCAACACTCGAGAAACAACTCTATCATATGTATAAATGTATGCCAACGAGAAAGAGAATCAATAAGAGGACGATCAAAGTACCCATAACATTCACATGCACTCTAGTCTCATGGTGGCTCAAGTTTCATTTCCGGAAATTATCATACATAGAGTAGTAGCGTAAGGTTACTTGAGACTGCAAAAAAAATTAAAATTAATTAATAAAAACAATATGGAACATTAATAGTTAATCAAAAACAATATGGAACCGATGAAATCATTAATGTGACCAAGTCTGATAGGAATAGAAATATAAAACATTACTTAAAATTATATTTAAGACGCTTCAAATCTAAAAACTAACTTACATACTACCCGTCAATTATATCTTAAAATGAAAACATGTTAAAAAAACTAAGTTTGATAAGGGAATATTACATATGTAAGAAAGATTATGGTGTTTTATTAGCAAAGAAAGTTTCTTAGGAGAAGTTGATGATTATGTAATGAAAAATGACCAATTTAGAACAAACAATAAACTTAAGGATATAACCAAAATTAGTAAAATGTTAGACTTGTGGAGCCAACTATTTGTATTATAAAAGCACCACCCTATTCTTGAAAATGATGATGGATTAATGATTGAGCAATTATTACTTTTACTTTCTCTCTAAAAATATGACTTTCTCTCTCTAAAATATTGACTAAGTAATGTGAATAACACATTTAGTCCTCTAAACATTATTTTACTCAAAAAACTCCTCCAAAGATTTCTGGAACGATCATTGGCGCCGTCTGTGGGAAACGATTTGGTACGCGGAATTGTCTTCCAAAACATATCTAAAATTTTGAAAGAAAGTGATGTAGTTGCACGAGCCCGTGGCTATATGGCCCTTTTGGACAAACGGAAACGGGCTTTTTGGGGCCTAGGTATCCGAATTAGGCGTTGCGACCACTCAAATAGAACGCGACGAGAAGCCCAACGATTTTCGGAAGGATCACGGGAAAAAGCCGGATGATGAAGTTCATGCCCGAAATTCCATCGTTTAAGTCCTCTATTTGCTGTTTTAGTGAATTTTCTGCATTTTTCTATTTTTATCGGAATTAATTAAAATAATTAAGCAGATCCAATCACTTTGAAATTGGGTTGCGCTTTTTTTTATATCGTAAGGAACAAGTTTTAATTTTGACGTAGGGTTTTGGAGCACTTCTATAAAAATCTCTCAAACCCTATTTTTACCGTCATGCTCTTTGGAATATAATTTGAGTTTTCTCTAAAGTCTCATATACTCTGACCTAGGGTTAGAGATTATCAATTTTTTGTTTTCGTCTTTCTTTTCTATGTGTTTGTCGCCTTTTGTTCCATCTCGTAGTTTGACGCTACCATATTGGTATCAGAGCGACAAATCTCCTACGATGTGGGTTACGAAGGTAGGCCGCCAAAGATATATTTGTGTGGGATGTCCCTTCTTCCAATCGCAGGACCGGTCGACCGTGATGAATTCGAAAACCAATTCGGCCAGGTTAGAGAACAGATGCACTCGTTGGGAAACCAGATGAGAGACATACATGAAGCACTACACATGCTGTTGAACAACCAAACCAACAGATTTCGAGCTCTAGGTTTGAGCAACCAGTCGTCGGGATCTGAGAGAGAGATCGGCCGCGAGCATAATCTGTTTTCTCCTTGGAGAGAACAAGTTATGGGTCAATATTACCCATAAGACTGTCGTGAACAAGTATTTGAGCAATCGCCAACAAGAGATTTCGATCAGAACGCCAACAATCGTGGGAATCCGGATTAGATTTGAGATCTCAGAGTTCCAAGGGGGTCTTGAACTGGATGAGTTTTTAGATTGGATCGCCTCAGTTGAAGAAGTCCTTTATTTCAAGGAGGTTCCGGATGTAAAACGGGTATAGTTGGTTGCAACTAAGTTCTGAGGCCGAGCTGCCATCTTGTTGGCAGCAACTCAAGGAGACCAAATCAAGGCAAGGTAAGCCAAAAATAAAAACTTGGGATATATTTGTGAAACACTTGAGGGCTGCTTGTTTGACTTACAACTATGCGCGTATAATGTATCAGAAATTCCAAAACCTTAAACAAAAGTCAAGGAATCTTCACGAATATAATAACGATTTTTTCAAGCTATAAAATCGTATCGATATTGTTGATTCAGCAGATCAATTAGTATCTTGCTACATATGTGGGATGATACAGCACTTTCAGGACCATCTGAACATTTCTGACCCTGTGAATGTGTCTGATGCACATCAATGCGCACTACATCTGGAGAAATCCCTTTCACGAAGGCCTTTTGGAGGAGATACTTTCTAAACAACTCCAATGTTGTTTCCAAAAAGGACGGTTCCAGGTCCTAGCCCAGGAGTACCAACTGCCACTCCTATGCGTACATGTGCTAATTCGCAGGTCCCTAGTCGCGCAGGTACTTCCTCGTAGGTCAAGTGCTACCATTGTCATGAACTAGGGCACGTTGCTTTACAGTGTCCAAAATTACGACAACAACCACAAAAATTGAGAGGTTTATTCATTAGAGCTGTTGATTTTGATCTAGAAGGTGACCCATGGTTTGATGAGGAACTAGAGGATGTTGTTGATGAGGTTCATGAGGACCAGGTTACAGGAGGATATGTTGGACATGCATTGGTATTAAGGCGTGTCTGCTTTACGCCGAAAGCAAACAATATTTTCCAGTCGACTTGTACTATTGGGGGGAAAGGTATGCAGATTCGTTATTAATTTAGGGAGCTACAAAAAATTTATTTCTAAAGAAGTTGTGCAGAAGATGGCCCTGAAAACTGAAAACCACCCAAACCCCTACAAGCTCGCCTGGTTAAAGAAAGGTAGTGAGGTAACAATCTTTAAAAGATGGCTGGTGTCTTTTTCTAGTTGGTAACTATAAGGATAAAGCATGATGCGATGTAATTGATATGGATGTTTCTCACTTATTGTTAGGCCGACCATGACAAGATGATAGAAGTGTCACATATGATGGTAGGAAAAAACGTTATAGTTTCATATGAAATAACGTTAGATTTATATTAACACTAACTAATGACGTATCATTAAAACCTGCACTTGTTGTATCACAAGAGTCGGGTAAGAACTTTTTGGCTCGAAAAGCATTTATAGAGCATGCTAGTGACACATGGGATTAATTATTTTTTGGTGGTTAAAGAATTTAATGTTGATCCGTTCGCTGGGATACCTGAGCGCGTGCGACCGCTATTAGCAGAATTCTGTTATCTTTCTCGACAATCTACCTATAGGTCTTACTCTATTAAAAGACATCGAGCACCAGATTGACCTAGTAATGGGGGCTATCCCACCAAACCGACCGCATTATTGGATGAGTCTAAAGGAGAATGAAGAGCTCCGCAGACAGGTGGAAGAACTGTTGACAAAAGGCCACATCAGTGAGAGTCTTAGTCCTTGTGCGGTTCTTACACTGTTAACACCAAAGAAGGATGACTTAATGAGGATGTGTGTGGATAGCCGGGCTATCAAGAAAATTAAAATTAGATATCGGTGTCCTATTCCTCTCCTTGATGATTTACTAGATCAGTTGAGTGGTGCTAACGCGTTTACAAAGCTGGATTTGAAGAGCGGATATCACCAAATTCGTATTCGCTTGGGAGATAAGTGGAAACAACCATTAAGACCCGAGAAGGTCTTTCTGAGTGGATGTTCATGCCATTCAGCCTTTCCAATGCTTCCAGCACGTTTATGCGGGTTATGAACCAGGTATTTCGCCCGTTCATTGGAAAATTTCTAGTTGTGTACTTTGACGATATTCTCATATATATAGCACTACGGAGGAGCTGCACCTCCAACACTTACGAGAAGTGGGTGTTGTTTTGAAATGAGAAGAGTTTTATGAGGGACGCGATAAGTGTTGCTTTATGACAGATTCGGTTCTCTTCCTAGGGTATGTTGTGTCAAACAATGGTTTGTCAATGGATAAGTCAAAAGTGGCAGCAGTGCGTGACTGGCCAATACCTACTTCTATTACTGAAGTCCGCTTTTTTCACGGATTGATCTCCTTTTACAGGAGGTTCATGTAACTTCAGAACTGTCATGGCTCATATTACGGATTGTATGAAGGGAAAAATGTTCTTTTGGACCCCTGAAGCAACTACCACATTTGAAGAGATCTTGGTAAGATTGACCACTGCACCGATTCTGACTTAACTTACTTTTCTAGAGGGTTTGAACTGCATTGTGATGCGTCCGGATTGGGCATTGGAGTTGTACTCAGCCAACAAGGCCGACTTGTAGCCTACTTCAGTGAGAATATTGAGTGGAGCTAAACTCAACTACAACACCTATGGCAAGGAGTTTTATGCAGTTGTATGAGGTTTGAAGCACTAGAGTTCCTACTTGGCCTATAATGACTTTTTCCTATACACCGATCATGATGCTTTGAAGCATCTGCAGAGTCAGGAGAATCTCTCTTCCCACCATGCATGTTGGGCAACATTTACTCAACAATTTCCCTTTTATATCAAACATACTTCAGGGGCAGTTAACCGTGTAGTTGATGCACTGAGCCGACACAGTATGATGATTCGTATGGAAGGAGAAGTTGTGGGATTCGAGATGATGAAGGATCTACTGGTTATCGATCCATATTTTGGTCATATTCTAAAGGACGTCAGCGCAAGTTTGAGAATTTTTTTTGCAGTGAGCAACGATTACCTCTTCAAAGGTAATTTACTATGTATTCCTGAGGGCAATTTGAGGTCATTGATTATACGGGAGAGACACAACGAGGGGCATGGTGGTAGAGATCAAACCCTTTACTTTGTATCTAGTCAGTTCTTCTGGCCGCATTTGAGGCAAGATGTTATCCGTTTTGTAGCTGGTTATCGGGTTTGCCAGGTGGCAAAAGGTACATCCTCCAACGCAGGTCTATATCTACCACTCCCAATACCGGAGGGACCATGGCAAAGCGTCAGTATGGATTTCGTTTCTAGACTGCCAAGAACATAGAGAGGTAACGATTCTATTTTGTGGTGGTTGACAGGTTTACTAAGATGACCCACTTTATTGTCTGCAAGAAAACCACAGATGTTGTGAATGTTGCTACTTTATACTTTCATGAGGTCTACCGCTTACATGACCTACCCCTGAATATCGTTTCGGATCGCGATACGCGGTTTGTCGGACATTTTTGGAGAAGCTAAGTTTTAGCAGCGCGTATCACCCGCGGATAGAGGGCCAAACCGAGGTAACTAATCAAACGTTAGGAAACATATTACACATAGAGGTCTCCGGAAACTTGAAATCATGGGATACCCACCTTTATCACATTGAGTTCGCCTAAAATATGCACCACAAGCGCAGTACTGGGTATAGTCCCTTCATGGTAGTCTATGGTTATAACCCACGGGTAACTATAGATATGGCTTTCCCAACGCTTAACAAGGTTCCAGCTAGGGTCGACAACGTCATTACTGATCTATGGGAGATCCATGAGAACACACGCAAACACCTGGAGAAAACAACACAAAAGTACAAGGTTGCCGCAGATAAGAAGCGTTGACTAGTGGAGTTTGCAGTAGGGGACTTTGTATGGGCAGTTTTGACTAGAGATCGCTATCTTGCGCACGAGTTTAACAAATTAGCTGCAATGAAGGTGGGTTTGTTTGAAAATCATTGAAAAGATTAATTCTAATGCATACATGTTAAAGCTACTAAGCCACATGAAGACCCATAACGTTTTCAACGTGAAGAACCTGATGTCGCTTACCAATGTTGCTGATGATGATGAAGATGAGAATTCGTGGGCGAATTCTTCCGAAGAATGAGAGGATGATGTAGTTGCACGAGCCCATGGCTATATGACCACTTTGGACAAACAGAAACGGACTTTATTTGGGGTCCATGTATCCGAATAAGGCGCTACGAGCACTCAAATCGAACACGTGGAGAAGCCCAAAATTGCAGGAAGCATCACGGGGAGGAGCCAAGTGATGAAGTTCAGGCCCAAAATTTCATCGTTTAAGTCCTCTTTTTGTTGTTTTAGTGAATTTTCTCCATTTTTCTATTTTTGTCGGAATTAATTAAAATACTTAACCAGCTCCAATCACTTTGAAATATGGCTAGACTTTATTTTATTTCGTAAGGAACAAGTTGTAATTTTGGCGTAGGGTTTCGAGCACTTCTATAAAAGGCTCTCAAACCCTATTTTTGCCGTCAGACTTTTTAGAATATAGTTTGAGTTTTCTCTAAAGTCTCTTATACTCTATTTTCTGTTTTTGTATTGTTTTTCTCTATGTTTGCCACCGTCTGTTCCATCTCTTAGTTCGGCGCTACCAGAATAAGTGATGGAAATCTAAGGAATTTAGACATGAATAATGACTTGATAATTGGAAAAGAGTTTGAAAATTTTTTTGCGGAAAATACTATGGAAATCGACCAACAACGTGATGATCAACATGCTGGTGAAATTTTAGAATAATCTATGTTAGTTGCTCAGATATTATTTAAAAATCAAATCAAATTCGGATTTGAATAGTGATTTCAAATTTCGAATTCTGATATAGACATATCCGTATCCAAAATATCTGTTTTAGGACCACTAATGAAAATCTAATAAAACAATATAAATGTAATGAAAAGGGACCTAAATTTAACTGTGCCATTATTTATGTCGTTTTGCATTAATCAATATATATTTAATTTGTATTTTTTACTATATCTAATGTTGACGTGCCACCACCGATCGTTAATTCCAAATCTATGATATTGATAATTTGAATTAGATTCGCTGATAACGAAGTTAAGGTATATTAAGAGGACAATAACTTCAATATATTTTATAATATAGTATCCAAATGGTTAGACCATAAAGAATGGTTAGTGTAGGATTTAAGACCGAATATATATTATGATAAGGAGATATTCGGTAGTGGCGTCTAAAGGGAAGTTATCCCCTTATGGTAGTGATGTTTCGTATAAGCAATACTAAATATAATAAACCAGATGATTTTATCATGTTGCAGAAAAACTGTTTACTAGTAATATTAATATATATATTTACTGATACCGGTGGAATGGTTAGGAAAATATTAGATTTACGTACAATGCTTTATCAACAACATAAAGTTTACTAATATAAATATATTTACTGATACCGGTGGAATGGTAGGAAATATTAAATTTACTTATAATGTTTTATCAATAACGTATTTGTCTATCGAAACCTGTATATTTATAGTAATAAGGTGCGATTAAAATTTCATATAGTTAATGTTAGTAAGATAGGAGAAAAATCAATAGTATATAAATAAAAACATATTATAATACTTTATCGATACTATATTCATCCCGTAATCTAATTGAAATTTGTACACTTATATACACTTATATTAATAATGTCAGGTGCGATAAAAGTTTCATATTATATATTATTTAGATGTGGGAAAAATCAATAGTGAACGAATGTAAATCAATTGAGAGGAAATTAAAGGGATATTTTGTTCGAAAGGAAGATTTATTAGGGTGCGACTAAAATCTTACGTCTCCACATCGGTTAAACATGGAAACACCATATCTTAACTAACACGAGGCGTTTTGGAAGTAGACCAAAAGCAAAGTCGTGCTTGTCTTTAGATCCAAAACGGATAATATCATACTAGTGTGGGGATCGATTATGCCTAAGAACTTCTCAATGTCTATAACACCAATATGAAAGGTCCTCGTGCGGATCTTAAGATTGAGCTTATAAAATCCTTCGGCAATGTTTGTTAGCGTCTCATATTTTATGTCTTCCATATCATGGATTTTTCCAATTAGATGATTGGTTGGATCATTCAGTTCATATCCACTCCCTCCTATTATATTAACATCAACGAAAACTCTTTCAGTTCCTTCAAAGGTAAAAAAGGCTTCCGACAAAAAAACCCTATCCCCTTCCTCTTTGTCCTTATGATGAAAGTCCTCTCGAGTATTCTCAAATAGAAAAATCAACATCTCTTTTTTAACTTTCATGAAGTGTTATAATCTCAAAATCACTAATCTTTACTTTGCAGATGACTTAATGATTTTATGGTATGCCAACAACAATTCAATCGACCTAGTAAAAGAGGACCGTAAGGAATCTTTCATCCTTTTGAGCCTCCATCTCGACCTCAATAAAAGTCAAATATTCTTTTCTGGGGTCTCTGACTTGACACGTCGTTCCATCATCTTGTCCTTAGGATTTGGAAGGTTATCTTTCAGTGTGTTATTTAGGTGTACCTCTCATCACCTCGCCTCTCTCATACAATGACGGTACGCCTTTGTTAATAAGATTACTAGTCATATCAACTCTTGTACCTCTAAGGAACTTTTCTATGCCGGGAGGCTCCAACTTATTAAGGCTCTTCTTTTCGCTGGACAGTGATATTGGTCTTCAATATTTATCCTCCTTCTATGTGTCCTTTAAGACCTTGCTGAAATTTTTTGCTCCAACTTATCAAGGCTTTCCTTTTTGCTGGCAATGATATCAGTCGTGATGCTTTTGAAAATCGTTGGACTTCTCGACGCGTTCGATTTGAGTGGTCGCAACGCATAATTTGGATAACCGATCCTAAAATAAAGCTCGTTTTCGTTTGTCCAAAAGGGTCATATAGTTATGGGCTTGTACAGCTGCATCAGAATGTTAAAATTTACATAATAGCTAGTGGACTCCTTGTTCACATATTCCAAACCATTATCAGTATGCAGTTTCTTCAATGCTTTCCCAGTTTGATTCTCTACCAATGTTTTCTAGTTTATAAAGGTAGTAAACGTTTCATTTTTGTTCTTCAAAATTAGATTCCATAATTTTCTAGGACATTAATCAATGCGAGACATAAATTATCTTGCATCCCCTATTGTAGGTTCACGTGCTGGACCCCGGTGGTCTGAATGAACATCATCAAGTACTCTTTTGAATGTATGGTTACTAGAATAAATTTCACCCTCTTACTCTTACCCAAAACGCAACTTTCACACGATCTCATCTTTTTTACTATCTTACCATCTAACAGTATTTGTTTACTTAGTGCATCGAGTATTTTATAACTTAAATTCCCTAGTTGGTGATTCTACAACCTGGTAGAATCCTTTACTACACTAGACACATTCGGTACTACTACGGTACCCTCAAGAACTAATAAAACATTAGTCATATAAGATTTCATAACAACAAGGGAGCCTTGCAAAATCCTAAATTTGTGGTCTCGGCCTTATAGGTGAAATATTCCACATCTAATATATCAATAGAAAGAAGGTTACATTTAACGTCGGGTACATGCCTTATGTTGTTACTTAATCTCTCAAATCTTATAGATAACTTGATCCATACAATTTCAATCCTTTTGACATTGCATGATTCGCCATTCCCGAGGATGACCCTTCCATTGTGAACCTTTCACAGGTCTTTAAACCAACTCTACTTAGAAGTCATGTGAAATGATGTACCCAAATCCAGCATTTATTTATCATTGTACTTACAAGAATAAAAAGTCATTAACCCATAAACGTGCTCACAGTCATTAGATATCATTTCAAAATCTCCAGATTTGGTCTTCTAATAGTTGTTATCATCTTCTTTCTCCGAGAAGTTACGACTAATATGTCATTTCTTCTTGCATATCCAACAAATTACCTTTGAAACCATCTCAACCTCTTTGTACATCAATCAATATTTTCCTCTCCTCTTACTTGAATCTCTCTCTTTCTCGAACGATCCTTCACACTCAATTTGTGCCCCTAAATCACATTTCAGAACACTCTTTTTTAGAAGATATTTTGAGTTCAAGGCTCTCTTCACTTCAGCCATTTTATGAGATTATTTCTCGTAAAGCATGGTCTCCATGAAGTGTTCAAAATCTTTTCTTATAGAACTCAAGAGGATGATTTATGGATCCTCTTTTTTCTCCTTCACACCAACCGCATTCAAGTTGTGTAAGATTCAGCTGTAATAATATATGTGCCTCTAGATTTTTAAGTTGTTATCCATTGATAGCGTGTAAAGTTTTTTTATTCATATACAATATGTTTTCCAATTAATTATTTATATAAATCCCTTCCATAAGATTCCATATCTCTAATATCGTAGGCTCGTTAAACACCTCTCGCAGTAATTCATATCTCAAGCTCAATATGAGGGAACTATGAGCTTTAGACTATACCAAGACATCAATCTATGTAGATTTATTATCGATATCGGTAACCAATCCCTTCTGGTACTATGTAATCCTTAACATTAGCTCTCTAGAGATTGAAATCATTAGATCCGTCGAATATTTCTAGGCTAAGCTTCATAAAACTCTTTTTTTTCTTTTACGGTTTCTACGTGCGATCTATTTCTCCAATCTAAAAATCGCCAATCAATCTACTTCTTTCATTGTTGTTCCACGCGCACCACACTACTTGGTAAGGGTTAAACCGTCACACTGATCGATCGTGGCAAGAACCGATATACGATTATAGGAACTTAGAAAAGAACGATTTAATTGTCTTGCACAAGACGAACAACAAATAAAAAAGCGTAATAAAACCAAGCACACAAGACAATATTTAACATGCTTCAGATTGTGAAGAAATCATACATTCACGGGTAACCGATAATCTTTTATATATAAATAGATTACAGATTGGCTCTTGAAATCCAAAGGAATCGATCACTCTTTGTAACAAAAAATAATGTGATTTACATAACTTTTTCTTCAGTGTTTATCTATGACCTCACTTATCTCTCAATAGACTTACATCTATTTCACTCTCCCATGATATATCTTCTTACGTAATTTTCTATCTGCAATTATAGACACATTACATCCCATCGTTAATTACGTTATCTTTTTTCTATTTATAGGTTTCAGGAAAACCCTAACTTTTAAGAAACACTCCAGATTAAAGTCTATTAATCAATAGTTGAAACAACTTATACTATATTATTATTAGAAAAACCAATTAACATAGGAAACCTACTAAATAGAATACTTTGTTTTGGCCTATTGGTGTTACGATTTAGTGTGCTTCACATCAAAGTAGTGCTTCTGATCAGTTTGCTTCAACTACCCTGCTTGGGCTAACCTACTTCAACCAGTCATGCTTCGATTTAACACAAATTTTTATTTGAATCAATGGCCACCAATCTTCTACAACTTGTATCAGCCTTTATGATCAGTAGACGTCTCTACAAGTAAATCATGGCTCAAGCACGAGAAACTTTCAATAGTTTTTCATGTACATGTAATGTTATATCTAGCACCCATGTAATATTTTGGAAATACCTCTGTTAACGAGTCATTTTTAGCTTACACCTAACATAATCTATAGCAGTAAATCCTTATGAGTGCTTTATCACTAAATGCTCATAACCAATTAGGAGGGTTGTCATTGATCTAAAGCTCGTTAAATGGGTTAGTTAAAAAATTTAATTAGATATTGCACAAGTCACATTGACGACTATTAAAAAATAAAAATGATATTATAATGGTTTATTGATGAAATTTTTAATATATATATATATATATATATATAATTAAATAGTATATAATGAAAATTTAAATTTTCTATGCAAATTGAAAATTCTTTACACTTTTCAAAAAGTTTATCTATAAATGCGGTTATGAATTTTTATTTGTTTCATTAACTTGTTTGAAATTAATTTTATTTATTTATTTATAACGTATGATAATATCATTTTATCATACTTTTAATTGTGATATTTTATTTTTTGCTCAAGACTAGAAAATAAATAAGTGTGAAGTAATTTGATCAAATTATATTTATTCTTGATTTTATATTTTTGTATACTAATTTAAATATTATTTTTAATTGATTAGACGTGAAATACTCTTATTTGTTTATTTTTTTTATTAATAAATTAAGAGGAAAATGTGCAAAAATGAGATAAATTATAGATAGATACTATATTTGAAGAAGATAATTAATACCAAAGACTTGAGGATAAATAAATCAAAAATAAAGAGAAGAAGAAAAGATTTAGTTTTAAGAATATTATTTAATTTAAAAATAAAATAATTATTTTATTTTGTTTTGTGAGAATTATAATTTGATTCTTAGAAAATGATTTGTTTATTCGTAGAAAAATAAAAAAATTCATAATTGTTTCTATGAATAAAACTATTGCACATTAAACACGAGGGATCTAAGGAATAGTATATCAAACATGTTCATTTTCATATTTCATTTTTAGCTCTTATGTTGTTTTTAATTTTGTTATTAGAATTATTATGCTCAACATAAGATAAATTTTTTGTGTACTCTAGTTTTTTTTTTAAAAATTATACTTTTATTTATGAATTAATTTTTTTATTTTATTTTTTATTTACATAATTTCTTTTTATTATTAATATTATTTTTAATGCTTTCAATTCCTATATGATTAATTAAATGATATAATATTTAAGTTGAGACTGTGAAGTAAAATCTATTGTGGAACTATACATATATCATTGGGTTGAATGAGTAGTATGCTCATGTCATGACAAAGTAAATTCTGAAGTTTGTTCTTGATGTTATGGTCTAATTGTACGAGGTATGAGAATAGAGATATAACGAGCCATATAAGAAGATAATTATATGAGATCGAGATCATAACATCCTAGAAGAAAACATTAGTTTGAAAGCATTATGTCTAGATTAAAGTTCATTAATCGTTAACTTCTGAATAAACTGTATATTTATGTTTAAAAGACATTGGAACAGTGAACTCCAATTTTAATGGTTTTAATTTTAGTAAAAAAAATTATGTTCGAGATATTAGGCTCAACCACGTTAACTGATATGTTTTATTTGTAAATAAGAGCATATACACTATGTAATAGATAAGTTTTCTAAATAATAAAATTCTAGTCGTCTTATTATGTTTTTTGATATGCCGGTGGGCAGTTGTTTTAGCTATCCGCCGAAAGAAAAGAAAGAGAAAAAAAATTGGTTTTCGGATCAGTTGTGTGCAGCCACAATCAACAAACATGATCGATATGCAAACGGTATCATTTTTTGTTGAATTTCAGAGAGCGTGTTCGGGGCACCCAATCCTTCAATTTGACCGGTCGGATTGTGATTTGGTAATACGGTTC
Organism: Limnanthes douglasii subsp. nivea; assembly: GCA_036936605.1. Classification (NCBI taxonomy): domain Eukaryota; kingdom Viridiplantae; phylum Streptophyta; class Magnoliopsida; order Brassicales; family Limnanthaceae; genus Limnanthes; species Limnanthes douglasii. The sequence goes on along the minus strand of JAUPFV010000005.1, from coordinate 1,956,560 downwards.
AGAAAAAAAACGCTACTAGAGCAGCTCATATTGTTTGTTGGTAAAATCGTGGATTCAATTTAGATTTAGATTTTATTTTTATTGGAACTCATATTTGTATTTGGATTTGCTTTATATTTCGTTTGGTATTTGGATTTCATTTGACTTTTGGACTTTTTCTGACATCTGCTTAGGTTGACGTTTTATCGTGTGGATTTCGCTTGGATATTTAGTGTTTAGATTTCGTTTGGTATTTGGGCTTCATTTGGACTTTGTCTAACGTTTTCTTAGATCGACGTTTTTTGTTTTGATTTCATTTGGGTATTTGGCGTTCATATTTTGTTTGTCATTTAGACTTCTTTTGATGTTTGGACTTTGTTTGACGTTTGATTAAATCAACGTTTTGTTGTTTGGATTTCATTTGGGTATTTTACATTTATATTTTGTTCGGCATTTGAATTTCGTTTGACGTGTGGACTTTGTCTTACGTTTCCTTAGACCGATATTTTGCCGTTTGGATTTTGTTTGGATATTTGGCGTTTAGATTTCGTTTGGCATTTAGATTTCGTTTGGCATTTAGATTTCGTTTGACGTTTGAATGTTGTCTGACGTTTTCTTAGATTGATGTTTGTCGTTTGTATTTCATTTGGGTATTTGGCGTTTAGATTTTGTTTGGCATTTGGATTTCGTTTGACATTTGGAATTTTGAGATTTGAGATTTATGGTTAGAGGTTTGAGATTTGAGATTGAGGATTTGAGATTTAATGTTTGTATTGAATATTTTGTTGAAAAAGATAGTGTTGTATAAGAAATTTGAAGAAGATGCGTGAAGAAGAGTACTTGAAGAAGATTTATCAAGAAGATGGGAAGGATATCAAATTTCTACTCATCAATAGAAGAGTTCTCTAATGCCTTATTGTTCTGCTTCCTTGCATACCTCTGGTTTCTCAAGAACTCTGGTTGAAGTGATTCTGTTCCTCTTAGGTTTCTTGATTCCATTACGATGAGTCTTGTGGGAGTGGTTGTGAACGGTGTAAAGAAGATGTATAAAGAAGTTTTAAAGATTGAAGACAACTTTCGGATTTCTTCACACATATTATTTGAAAATGATATTTTTACGAAGGCTCAGTCAACACCAGGGTTTCATTTTCTTTGTGACAAACTCTCAATGTTTATAACCATTGTGAGTTTGAGAGAGGATGTTAAAGATATTAGGCTCAAACCCGCTAACTCTTATGTTTTATCTATAAATAAGAGCATATATATGTACACTATGTAATAGATAAGCTTTTTAAATAAACAGAAACCATAACCGCTTCTTAGCAACTTCTTCTCTGATTTCTCTCTCTTTGTTTGTTTACAATTCTTACGCAAACTTTTAACCTACGTATCACAAACTAAACATAATTTTTGTTTAATTAATAATTTATTATTTTAGAATTAGATTTAAATAAATAATTTCTTTTTCTACGGTCCGGATATTCCAAATTTAAGTACTCAATTAAACCTAAAAAAAAGATAATATGCTCGCGGTTTACCTATCACTTGCTTTTCACAACCGTTGGAATTGCTTTATACTACTTTTTTTTTATGTTTTTTTTTGTATTTTTCTCTTTCGTTATTGTTAGAGTTATTGTTTTGGTTTTTACACAAAATAATACCCTAACAACGATGTAAATAATTTTTAGTTTAATTTATTATTTATTTTCAAAATTAATAATAACAACTTTAAATTTATTCGAGTTTATTATTTTTCCTCACAAAATAGTGGGTTATGGTTTGTAAAAACACGGTGAAAATAGTACGTTTTGTTTCAAAACATGTAGCCCTTCTCTCGTTACTCAGCTGCGTATATGATCGTGTTGTACGTATATATTATAATTTTTTGATCTTATAAGTTTTTCTATATATATATGTTTGAGTTTGTATATTTATTAGCCGCCTTCTCTAACCTAAAAAAGCTGGGCCATAAAAGGGTAAATGAAGAAAAGGGCGGCTCCGTGCTTTGTGATTGGACGAGTGGAAGTGAGGCTAGAGATAGATTCAATGGATATCTTATTTATTTGACAAGTACCGAAATTTTATTTTAGGATGTAGTTTTGGATTGGATAGTTTTTTTTTGGTATAAAAAATATTAAATTAATGAAAACAAAATTTACAGAGTTAACTCGTGATTCAGGGTCGTATTACATTTTTCTTGCTAGAAAATAATTACAAGTGCTATAAAAGAAGAGAGATGCGAGTGTTATAGAATCTGTATCTTATGTCTGAAAGGATCCTGAAAGCAATGCTAGAGGCCAGAGAGTGGTTGTTGTTAAAGATTCTTTTATTGCGCTCTTGCCAGATGTAAATCGTAGTGCAGAAGGTCGTACGCCATGTATGGGTATTGGGGTTTGAGGCTGGCCAATTACAGGCTTCAATTATCCAAGTGTTCCATGTAGAGGGTTGACCTGGGAACCGGAGCTTAGCACAGATGTTTTCCCAGATGGAGGATGCGAAGGGGCAGGAGACCATGATGTGGTCAACATTTTCGGGCGAGGTTGAGCAAAAGATGCAATCCGGGGGGGGGGGGGAGTCAAGTCCCCAGCTGATGAGCTTGTCACGTATGGATAACTTGTTTCTGATGGCCAACCAGGTGATGAAAGAGTGCCTAGGGATTGAGTATTTCTTCTAAATAAGGGAACTCCATATGACTTTCGCCTTGGGAGGGTGGATTGCCGCGTAGGTGCTGCTGATAGTGAATTGGGGTTTGGATTTGTTAGGAATCCAAAGGAAAGTGTCTTCTTTAGATGAGCGGGGGGGGGGGGGGGGGGAGATCAGATAAAGCAATTCTGATTTCACCTAGGTGAGAGAGCAGGTGCCGATTTTAAGCTCTGGTTTGGGTGGGCCAGTGCTAGTTGCCATTTAGATTAAGGTCTGAATCAACTGAGAGGTTGCGGAGCATAGAGAGGTTGGTGATACTTTGTCCGAAACAGTTTACCAAGGAGGCATAAAAGAGCCAAGGGTCGTACCATATAAAGGCCTTTGATCAATTACCGATGGCCACCTTATAGAGTCCGGCTGCAAGATTTCTGAGCTTTATGATTTTTCTCCAACCCCAGCTTGAGTTAGCCGGTATGGGGATTGTCCAAATATTTTTGTTCTTCATCCTTTCCTCGATGGTCCATTGGGTCCACAAAGAGTTGGGGTTCTTTGTGAGAATAGACCAGAAGTATTTTAGGGCGGCCGCCTGATTCCAAATTCTAAGGTTTGGGATCCCAAGGTCGCCCTCCGATCTTGGCAAGGTAGTAGTGTCCCAAGCCACTTTAGATCCCGAGATCTTCATTTCGGTCCCAGACCAAAGGAATCGTCTCAAGAGCTGAGATAGTTCCTTGAGTACTCTGACCGGGAGAATGAAAATAAATGACCAGTAGACTTGGCTGGCAAAGAGGACATATTTGATTAGTTGAAGGCGGTCGGCGTAGGATAGGTGCTTAGTGTTCCAGGAGTTGATGCGGTTGGTGATCTTAGTGAAGATAGGTCTGCAGTCATTGTATGTGAGTCTACCAGTGATAATGGGGATCCCCAAGTAACGGACTGGAATGGATCCCTCATTGAAGCCTAGTAGGTGGAGGATGGCTAGATGTTCATTCCCCGAGGCTCTAGAGAGAAAGACTTGGCTTTTGTTCGAATTTAGATGGAGACTCGAGAGCGATGTGAAGTCTTGGAGGCCCTCATGGCTGAGCTTGCTTTATTTGAGGTTTGCTCGACAGAAGATCATGAGGTCATCGGCAAAGCAAAGGTTGATGATTTTGAGGGAGTGGCATTTCCAATGGAATCCGAAACCAGGGTCTTGGCTTTTTTGTTGGAGGATGCGAGAGAGTACCTGCATGACAATAACGAAGATGCATGGGGACAAAGGGTCTCCTTCGTGGAGGCCTCTTTTCCCAGCAAAAGGGGAGGTGGTGTTTCCATTTATGCTAATCGTGTAAGCAGGAGAGGAGATGTAGTGGATTATCCAGCCAATCATTTCAATAGGGAAATCCATTGCATAAAGAGCGTCAAGGATTAGTTCTCAGCGGACATTATCGAATGCTTTCATGAGGTCAATCTTAAGAGTGCATCTAGGGCCTTTGCGGTTAGTGTGGTAGCCGTGCAGGAGGTGTTGGGTGAGGAGGATATTGTCAGCGATGGAGCGGCCCGGAACGAAGGCGGATTGGGAAGGGTCGATAAGATAGGGGAGGGCGGGTTTGAGTCTATTGGCTATGATTTCGAGATGAAGGGTTGTCAGTTTTAAGGATTAGGGCAATGAGAGTTTTATTCCAGTCTGGATCCATGTGCCCGCAGAGGAAAAAATGCTTGACGGCAGCACAAATGTCATGGCCCACAATATCCCACCAGGCTTTAAAGAAGCCCGCGTTATAACCGTCCGGGCCAGTGGCTTTGTCACTGTCAAAGTCGAAGAGGGCAGCCTTAATCTCCGAGTCGGAGAAGGGTTTGGTCATGTTTGCTTTGTCTGAGGGGGAGACGGTATGGTTTATGAGGGACGTCACTTTGGCAAGGTCGGGGTAACTGGTGGGGCTAGCGGAACCAAGTAGGTTTTGGAAGTAGAAAAGGAAGGTGGACGAGATAGTTTTAGGGTTGGAATTTGAGCGCCCATCAGGACTGGTGATCGAGAGGATTTCGTTTTTGGCCCGGCGGGCCTTAATGCTATTGTGGAAGAATTTTGAGTTTTTATCTCCAAGCTTGAGCCAAGTCTCACGGGACTTTTGCTTGAGGAAAGATTCCTCGGATCGGCTAAAGAAAATATACTTTTTGGTAGCTTCTCGCTCCAAGAGAATTAGGTTTTGGTCAGAGCGGTTGGAGGCTAGGGCAATTTGGGCTTGGGCTAATTCAGCTTGGGCATTGTCAACTTGAAGGCTGATGTCACTGAATTCTCTTTTATTTATAGACTTAAGGATATGGGCCAGTCTTGTAAGTTTTGCCACAATGGCTTCCATGGGGTGGAGGGAGCAAGGGAGGGCCCAACTAGTGGATACCATCTCTATGAAGCTGGGGTGGAGGGTCCACATTCTGAAGAATTTAAAGGGTTTGGTTTTGGGGATATAAGGAGCAGAGAGATAGAGGATGATCGGGGTATGGCCGGACGTGCGAGGGGGCAAGGTGGGCGAAGGAGTTGGGGAAGTGTCTGTCCCAGTTGCCATTGACAAGGGCTCTATCGATCGTGGAAGAGATGGGGTTGTCAACGTGGTGGTTAACCATGAAAATTTGAAACCTAAGGTACGAAGGTCCTCAAGGTTGTAATTTCTACAGCAATCCTTAAGCGGCGATCGAGTTGTTCCATCTATTATCATTGGAGGTTCTCTCGTGGGGACTGCGAATAGCGTTGAAATCCCCTAAGACAACCCAAGAGGAGGGAGAAGTGGTGGGGGCTATGGTGTTTAAGTCTTCCCAAAGAGGAAGACGGTCGGGAGGGTCATTGTAACCGTAGATGGTGGTGGCGTAAAAGCTAGTATTACGGGAGGTCCAGGTTATTTTGGTATGGATGAGCTGTGGGGAAGATTTGAGAGGAGTTATTTTGAAGACACTATGGTTCCAAGCTATGCAAATTGGGCCATAATTATGGTCCATATGATTAGTGGTAAAGTCCCACCAGGGAAACATGGAGTTAATAATGGTCGTGATGTTTGTGGCATTTACCTTAGTTTCCAGTATGCTAACGATATTAATGCTATTAGCAAAAACAAAATCTCGAACGTCTTTTTGGCGGACGGGATCATTAAGACCTATAATGTTCCAACAAGCTAATTTCATAGATAATAGTTCAAGTAAAGCATTAGAGAAAGATAAGAGCTAAATATTCTTGGGGGAGTCCCCATACATACTAGGCGAGGCTTTCGAGGGTCCTAGGTCAGCGCGCGGGAAAGTGATTTCGGCCGGTGAAGCTTCCCTTTCCGATGGTCCTATCTGGCTGGCGGCAGAGCTGTTGCTGGTGATGACTTGACTCTTGGTCCATGCACGTCCTTATTGAATTCCATGTACTTTTTATGTTGTAGGATCAATCTAAAGATAAAGGTCATTTAATAGTGTCACGATTAATATTAAGAGATACCTCCTCAATTTCAAGAATTTTTGTAGTGGTAACAGTGACTTCCAATTTTTTTATGTTCCATGATCTATTATTCAAAAATTAATTGAATTAAATACCTTCAAACCAAGTTCTATCATTTTTATCACTGAAATAGATAAAAGGCCTAAGGGAGCACCATTTATCTAACCATAAATCCATTCTACCAGTACCCGGTTTCCAAATAATGAACTTCTCAGCCTTATCCATGATATTCTTTAACCTGAGCCAAACCTTGGAGCTTCTGATAGGTTTAGGAGTAGTAATAGGATGGTGATTACTATAGTAAATAGAGAACATCATCTTAGCTCAGAGAGTATTTTGGTCTCGGAATGTCAGCCATAGTTTATAGAAGAAAGCCTCTTGGAGTCTTCAAGCTTCCTGACATTTAACGCTCCTTCCTCATAAGGTTTATAAAGCTTGGACAAATTTGACCAGTTGATAGCTAGCTAGTTTTCTTTAGAGCCCCAAAGGAACTTATTCTAGATAGTCTCAATCATTTGCATAACAGATTTAGGGATCACTGAATTCTAGATGATGTAGATAGGAAAAGTTGAAAATATAGATTGAATCAAGGTGAGTTTGCCTCGAAAGGACAGAACATTACTATCCCAGTCAAAATTTATTTCTGATCTTGAATATCAATTCATCATAGTTGTTAATTCTATTGTTGGTGTTGACAATGATCCCCATGTATTTGAAGGGAAGGAGTTATGCTTGAAGCTTAGAATTCTTTCCAGACCATGAATTCTATGAGGTAACATTTTAATTGAAACAATAAGTTTAGATTTATCCTTGTAAATGAGTTGACCTTGCTTTTTTATAGTAAGGCAGGAAGCAGTTAAATTGAAGAATTTAGGAGTCAGATCCATTGCTGAAGATAAGAAGATCATATGAAATGATAAGAGAGGTATACAATAGTTCCATTTATTCTTGTATCTTTTATATTGATGATCCAAGGCTTGATTATCTAGGCCCCTAATGAGATATTCTTTGGCTAAGATAAAAAAATAACTTAGAGACACGGGGTCTTCTGGTCTTAAACCCTTGTTTCATTTAAAGAAACCTTTCATATTCCTATTGACAATGATAGAAAAGAATACATTGTTTATACTTTTTTCTATCAACTTTAAGAATCTTGAACCAAAACCAAAAAAAGCCATAAATCTTAGTAGAAAGTTGTGATCAAACCTATCAAAGGCTTTTGTCATATCAATTTTCAAAAGAACATTGTTTCTTCTACTCTTTAGGTTTAAGTCATAGCAAAGCTCCTGAGCAATCAAGATATTCTCATGGATACTCATTCCTTTCAAAAATTCCCATTGCTCATCTGAAATTAGTTTAGGTGAAATAGTAGCTAGCCAACAATTTATTATCTTATAGATAATTCTGTTGAACATAGTAGTAAGATTGATTGGCCTGAAGCCCTTCCAAGTGTTTGGGAAATAGTTTTTGGGAATTAGATAGATAACTGATGCATAAACACCATTAGGAATAGGCATATCCTTAAAAACATCTCCAACAGCCTTACATAGATATTTTGAGATAATAGGCCAACATAGTTGATAGAACGTTTCATTGAAGCCATCAGGACCTGTACCACATTTAGGATTAAGAGCTTTTATGATATTATATATTTCTGATTCATTAGGACTAGCCATTAGCATTGCATTGTCCTCCTCATTGATCAACTTTGGAATATAATCAAGAAGATCATAAGAATATCGAGTGTTATGGAGGTTAGATAGCAGGTTCTTGAAATAATTTACTCCACGTTGAGTGCATTTCATGCTTCCAATAGGCTTCCTCTCTAGCTAAAAGAAGTAAGTGAGTTTCTTTAGTTTTATCAAGTAATTTCTTATTTTCTATAGATTTAGATGTTTGAAAGTTAGATTATATGAAGTTGATCTTCTCTTCCACTTTCTTAATAAAATAGAAAATATTGCCCCAAATTTTTTTTCTATATTTGTAGATCAATTTTTAGTCTCTTGAGTTTAAACCAAAAGTACTGAAGAGGGCGTCCCATTATTTCAACAGACCAACTCTTCTCAACCATTTTGTAGAAATATTTGTGCATAACCCACATATTAAGAAACTTAAAGGAGACTTTAATCTTCCGCATGTTAGATGAAATAGCCATATTGATAGGAAACTGGTCTGAAACAAGTTTTGGCAAGATGAATAACTTTTGTGTTGGCAAAATAGTTGAGCCAAGTGTTGTTATATAATACACGGTTAAGCCTTTTTCACTTCCTCCTATTGGTTCATGTAAATTTAGGACCAGAAAAGTCTGCATCATTTAGGTTGCGATCCAACATGACATTGTTAAAGTCATCAATACTTCTGAGACGAGTTGTTGTACAATGAAGCTGCTCATTAGTATTTGAAATGGTGTTAAAAGTCCCCGAGTATAAGCCACTCTTTAGAATCATCTTCAATAGATCTAAGGCTATTCCATGAAGAGGTTCTCAATTTTATTTTCTATTTGGCATGATGCTTAACATTTAGGTGTATAAACTGTTCTTTATTAGCCAAAACGTCAACTGTACAATCTTGCTTCCACATCTTCCTAGTCACCCGCCACGTGTTTTTACTTTTTACCATTTACCATCTACCTAGTTTTTAACCTTAGTGTCAACATTGTTTTCACGTTGAATGTATTGATGAATGGCTAAGGTATGGTGCCAATTTTGTTTTTCTATCCTTTTTTATTATTTCTCTCACTCGAAATTTATTTATTAACTTTTATCTATTATTATTTTTCACTATAAAATATCTTATAACATACTATTCATAAAAACTCTCTCAAAATTATTCATTTTAAATTTTATTTTATTTTCAAATCAGAATTCACAATCAACAATTAATCAAACATACAACAAACAACTTAAAAAATATAAAAATATTTTTTAATTTTTTTAAAATTTACAATCTCAAATAAATGTTGTAATAACTCCAACGAAAGAACCATGTTCAAGGGAAAAATAGTCCATCCAGACTTCATGACATACACAGGATTTCGCCTACCTAAAGCCAAAACACCAAACTCAACACAAGCAGAAAACAAGCTAACTATAGTGAACCTATCTGCCTCAGTTTTGTTCAAAGTAATCACTCTAAAAAGTATCAAAGCTTTGTTAGGTTTACCATTAAAAGCAAAGTTCCACGCCACAAGATCTCTTTCGGGCATTAACTCAAACACCTTGTGTGCGCTCTTAAGGATCCCACAACTCTAGTGAAAATATTACATACAATTTCGAACATAAATCAAATACTCAAATCCACTTGGCAAGATCACAGAATGCACTTTCTCACCCAATCTTACATCAGCCAACTTAGCTACAACCTTCAAAATAAAATAATAAGTATACTTACTAGGTTTGGTGAAAGCCAAAACACGCATAATATTATACAATTACATAGCTGAAATCTAGTAAGAATACGAAAGGTTTGCGTAATTCTGGTTTGGTTTGTGGTAATTCATTCAGTAGAAAGAAACGGAACGGAAATGGAGAAGAACTAAAGAAATCGATGAAGTTAGGGTTTTCGATTTGGAATATAAGGTTGGGAAAGGCTATAATGAGACCTCATTTGGCTATAATGAGACTCCAAATTCAGAATGTTTTTTCTTCAATGTGAAATGTCCGTTTTGCCCTTCATTTATAAGTCCAAGTTTCTAACCAAAAACCAATTTTTCTCCAACTTCTCCCTAGAGCTTTCTCTCTCTAAACTAACTAAAAAATCTAAAAACCATGGATTTGAGTGATTGGAGTGAAGGTTTCAACTGCAACCTTGATGATTTTGCATCGGAGGAAGAAGAGCCGGTGACAGACCACTTGGAAACTCAAAATGAGGTATTTTCCGAATTGTTTCAAGTCTGTGCGAATATAGCGGTGCCACCGCTATATAATGGATGAACTGCGAAGTAGGAATTCGAAAATCATGCAAAATTGGGAACGGTACGTTCGTAGAAATACCTGATGGACGAACAGACCGTTCGCAATTTTGCATGATTTTCGAATTCCTACTTCGCGATTTCTCCAAATAAACGAGTGCACTACACGCGATTTGGCTGAAATATCGAATTTGTTGTTCGCGAAAATGACCTATTTTGGAAATTAAACGATCATCTAGATTTAAATATGTTCTCATATAATTGCATCAATGACATATGTAGGAACCCGATCTACCGCCATGTTCGATGGCCGATTACACGAAAGTGTTTAGTACAGACACTTTTTACACCAAAGCCAATTTGGTTGATTGGGTCGAGTCCGAAAGCATAAAACTAGGATTCATTTTGGTCCGGAGTAAAAACAACGACTGTAGCAAAAGCATGAAAACTCCTAGGATATATTTTAGGTGCGAGAGGCACGGGGTTTACAAACCTAACCCCAAACCGAGGTATGTTAAGAAGCGCCGAGAATGTTCATCGAAAAAATACGGGTGTCCGTTCTATTTAAGAGGGAGTCCGATCTCAGAGCTACCGGGTTATTGGAAAGTGGTTGTGCTAAACGGGAAACACAACCACGAACCATTTTTGCACTTGGATGGTCACTCACGAGCCGCTAGACTAAAAGTCGAAAAACAATTGTCCGTTCGTAGTCAAACGGAAGTCGGTTCTCGACCGAGAGAGTTATATCGCGGTTTGAAGATTAAAGACCCGCAAAATGTATCAAGCATGTGCACGATATACAACATGCGGCAAAAACATGATTTGGTTGATAAAGCGGGCAAGACTCAAATGCAATACTTGTTTGCTAAGTTAAAAGAATACGAGTACTATGTTTGGGAGCGAAGTTGTGAAGCAACGGACGAGATCCTCGAGTTGTTTTTTGCACACCCTAAAAGCATCGATTTCATGCGCACTTTTCCTCAAGTTCTTATAATGGATAGCACGTACAAGACTACAAGGTATAAGATGCCTTTACTTGAAATAGTGGGCCAAAATTCGACGAAGAAGACATTTTGTGTTGCTTTTGTTTTTTTGAGCTCCGAGAAACAAGAGAACTACACTTAGGGATTGAGTGTTCTAAAGAAGGCGTTCACGAACAACAAGTGCGCATTACCTAACATTATCGTCACCGATAGGGAGTTGGCTTTAATGAATGCTATCGACGATATATTTCCGGACGCAACTCATATGCTATGCACTTGGCATATTGGTAAGAACGTCACCTCTTACGCTAAATTTTTTTTACCGAATTCGGACATGGCCGAAGAGTTCGGGGAATATTACCAAAGGGTAGCCTATTTGTCCACGCTTGAAGATTATAACAAAAAACTAACCGATATGCACCACACGTACGCATTTTGTCCATTGGCTATCGACTACGTTATGAAGCAATGGATTGACAAATATGGACATAAATTCCTCAATATTCACACGAACAAATTTAAACATTTTGGCAACCAAACTAGCAATCGGTGAGTTATATTTCCATATCCACACAATATTTTTTAATACAAAGTGTTAGAAATATAATGTATTTTATTTCATGTTATAGGGCGGAGAGTGCTCACTCTAACCTCAAGCGGGCAATTGGTAGTAGTCTATGCACGTTCGAACAATTTTGGAAACATGTTCATGCATTGCTAACCGCTCAACACTCTAACATTTTCGAGTCATTCGAGCGTAGTAGGTATCGTCCAAGAAACTCAACTAGGGGGCCTAACAAAACCATCTACAAGGATGTCAAAGGTGAGCTTTCATCTCAAGCTATAGAATTAATAGAGACAAATCTCGCAACGGCCTTGAAAATATGGTTCACACCCGGAATGTGTGGGTGTGTTATTAGGACAACTCATAATTTACCATGTGCATGCGAATTAGCTTTGATTTATAAAGAAGGAAGGCCGGTTAGAAAAGATGAGTGTTATGTCTATTGGAGTACGTTAAGGATCAAACCTGCGAACATTGTGTTCGCAATTTCATCCCCCCATGGAAGTGCAAAATTGCGAACAGGCACTTCGCAATTTTGCACGAGTTGCAAAGTGCCAGTTCGCAAATTTGCAATCCCAGCAGCCCCGAAACCCTATATCTAGATCCAACCCAAAACTGTAAAAACCAACCCAAATTCGAAAACCGAGGTACCAAAACGTTCCTAATGCATGGACTAACACGAATCTACAACTATTTTTCCAAAAAAACAACTACATATACATGAAAATCGGACTTTTTATCAAGAACCCTAAACTCTAAATATCACTAAAAATAATAAAGTGAAATGCTTAAAAATTACATGAATATGTAAAGGATTCGTACCTTAAGCTGTTTGTAATGTTGGATTTGAGAAATCTTGCGTTTTTTCGGGATTTTGAGTGATTTTGGGAGAGAGAAGAGAGAAGAAGAGAGAAAAGAGAGAAAATGGCTGAAAATAAGGCTTTTATATCAGGGGTAAATGGGTCTTTTTTGGGGTCTCATTATAGATGGGTCTCATTATAGCCAAATAAGGTCTCAATTTAGCCTTGCCCTATAAGGTTTTGATAAGTTTGGGTTTGGATTTATTGTTTTTACCTGGGTACAACCCATTTAAATTTAAGTAAGGTTAAAAAACTAGGTAGACTGTAAATAGTAAAAATAATTGATGGTAAAAAGATGTAGCGGGTGACTGGACTAGTAACTAGGCATAGGGATGGGTATAATTGGGTAAAACATTAAGGGACCCAATAGTGATACAAAACTTGAGATTTTGGGGTGTCACGTGTCAGATTTTCATGGCTCACATGTGCGGATGGACTGATCTTGTAAATTTTTAAAACATGAAAGATGGGTGAGAGACAAAAATGAAGATCGTGGACTAATATGATACATTGATGAAACATAGAGGACCAATAGTGATTTTTAGCTTATTTAGACTGAAGGTCTACTTGCTAAAAATTAGGTGTCACAATAAAAATCAAATGGTAAAACATAAATATTGAAAAGCTTCCAACTCGTTTCTATTTGGGCTTGAAGTAGAAAATCCATTGCTATGCTGATTATATATCTTTCTTTGAATATTAAAGAGATGGAAAATTTTCCGATCTTCTCTTTTATATACATATGGTCCATATCTTTAAACCTTAAAAGCTTCCTTGAAAGCATCGAGCTCATTTTGGTTGAGATTCATTTCTAGGTATTGATTAGGTATTTTTTCTAGTTTTATTTTCCAAAATATAGACATCTTATTATTTGCAAGACAAAATTTGCTAAACTATTGAAAGTCAGTTTATCCTAATTTGATGTTACTGTTAATAACCACACAATATGAAACTTATTTTTCCAAAAAAAAAACAATTAAAGGTATGATAAATTACGAATAACCATATGATAAGTTACTATTTTTTATAACCATTTCGTAGTCTGAAATACACTTAACCATTTTTCTCTTTTGTTTTGTGTTTTTTTTTAAATTTCATAGCTTTCAAACTATAACTTCAAAACAATAATATTATTGGTTTTATTTCTTTAAGACGAACAAAACTAGATCCATGAAATATATTTTTTTATCTGTGGAATTATATGTAATTTGATATGTGGCAAAATAATTGTGGTTTGGTTAAATAAAATGTGTAATTTGGTTGCAAAAAAACATGTTGTTTAGTTGCGAATTTATGTGTTATTTGGTTGCGAAAAAACAATTACTATTTAGTATGAGAAATAAGAAGAAAATAACTGTGGAAATTGGATTTTGTTTGTTAAATAAGTTTGATTGTGTGAAAAAATACAACAAATTTATAGTTGCAAAAATATGTATATTTTTGTGGTGAAAACAAAATTTAAGAACAAAATAAAATTGAAGTTGCGGAACTACGTACAAATGTGTTACAAAAATATAAAGAAAATAGTTGTGAAAAGAGGACTTTGGTTGCTAAACAAAATATGTGCATTTTTATGGTCAAAACAAAATTTAAAAACAAAATAAAATTGAAGTTGCGGAATTACGTGTAAATGTGTTACAAAAATAAGAAGAAAATAGTTGCGAAAATAGGACGTTGGCTGTTAAACAAGTGTGATTGTGTGAAAAAATAAAATATAAACTTGTTTTGTGAAAATAAATTTTAATCGGGTGTGAAACAACTAACATTTTTGTAGTTGCGAAAATATATGCATTTTGTGGTGCAAAACCATTTTTTAAATAAAAAAGAGTTGCGAAATTATGTACACTTTGGATGTGAAGTTTTGTGCAATTTGGTTGCGAAATCAGTCCAAAAACAAATGTTGTTTAGTTGTGGAATTATGTGTAATTTGGTTGCGAAAAATCAACTGTTAAGAAAATTTTGATTATGAATTCAGCCTTGAAAAAAAAATCAAACATATCATTCATGGATTTCATTTTTTTGTCTTTAAAGAATAAAAATATATGTGGTTTTTAAATTCTTCTTAAGTTATGGTTTGAAAGATTTGGAGTTTTAAATGTTAAAAATATAAAAAAATTAAGACGGTACGTGTTTGCGTATTCATGAATATTGTTGGAAGAATTTATATTATATGCCGTTTTTTTAACTTCAAAATCAAACTTTTTATGAGTAAATTAAAACTTAACTAAGTGGTTATCGGTAACGCACTCATTCATATATATATATTGAAAAAAATTATAAATTAAAAATAATAATTTTATTTTTTAATTTAATTGAAACATATTCAAATATTTAAAAAAAATACTATGATTATAATAGGATGGTAATGGATCATCCGTGGATGCGATTCGGACCAACCCACTCACATCTATTTTTTGCTTAATATAGTCTGATCCCGCTGGTTTTGAATCTAATATTTTGAAACCCAAATACGGTATATTCGTGTCCGCGGACCAATCTAGTCCCGTCTACGGATACCAAATTTTATGTTTTTATGTTCTATATATTTTTATATTATTCATATTGTATTACTTTTAATATAATATATTATTTTTTATATATACTATATTTGTTTTTATATATTTTTTATTATTTTCGAGTCTGATTATTTGAAAAGCCAAAACCGACCCAATATATTTAAATTATAATTTTATAATTCATCTAACCCACTTTATGTTGGACCGGACAAAACTGACAAAAATAGAGCAAATCACGCCATTATTTTACTCTCCTTTTCTTTTAGCATTACTTTATATATTTTTATTGGGTTTGAATAGTAATTCGTCCATCATGGACTATCGATTGTAGTGACAGATAGTCTTTGGATTTTCAAAAGTCTGCTGGTAGTCCTTCGACTATCCAGCTTGGATGAAGTTAGTCCATCGCATCTATTGATTAATGTAAAGCTGCCACATGGCACCATACTTAACATAAACTTGCATCACAATTGGTCCCTCGACTTTAACTTTGACTACATTTGAACTTTGACCAAATGTCGAAGGATCATCGGTGATACAAGTTTATGTTGAGTATGGTACCACGTGACAACTTTAAATTAATCAACAGATGTGGGGGAATACCTTTATCCAAAATTGGAGTTATACGAAAATGAAATAAGCCAAATGAATAAGCCAATTAATTGGTAATAATAAACCCGTTAATGTTACCCTATATATTATTATCGGGTTGATTTTTCAACGTTGGAATTCAAAATGATAGTTTATGCAAAAGTAAAGTAAGTCAAATGAATCAGCAAATCAACTTGTAATAATGAATATAATATACTTATGTATATAGTGAGAAATTAAATTAAAACAAAATATTATTTTTAAATATAATGTAAAAGAATAGATAACAACAACAAATAATCAGTGACCATAAATTAAAAATATGATCAATGTCGGGGAAGTAGTAAGCTAGTAGTGAGCAAGGTGGATCCTACACAGCAGAAATGACCTTAAAACATAAAAGTAATAGAAATTAGTAATGTTTAGCACGGTCAATGGATTTTCGAGCCGTGAAATCTGTAACGAGGTCAAAGAGGACGAGATGGGAGATTAGCGACCCCAATGATAGGGAATCTGAGAACATTCTAGCATTCTTCTCCTACCATATATGGTAGATCATAACATAGAAATCGACACGTAAAGAAGACCCATGTCATTAGGAGTGGAGGTCCACGCAGTGGTAGTATGTAGCCCGTATGGCCAAGCGGAAGACGGAGAGTGAACTTAAGCTTCCTAAAAGTGGCCTCCCAAACGAGTTGGGTCAAGGGGCACCAAAATGTGTTTGGTGGTTTTCGGAAATTTGTTTCATAATACATAGAACAGGACTATGTTATAATCAAGGCGGGAAATTCGTCGGATAGAGAGCTTCCCATGTATGGAAATCCATACAATGAAAGAGTGTATGTGAATGTTATACTTGTTCCAAAACATATTGGCCAAATGGACTTAGAGCGTTGATGGCCGGATGCAATGATAGGTCTTCTGATTGTGGGACTGTGATTCCAAATAGGAATTCAAAGCTTAACATCCTCTTAACCTGAGGGGGCATGGAGAAGGCTGCTAACATTATCAATTTCGAGCATATAGCATTGGTGGGACCTTCTAACATAGCAGAGCTGAGTGGGCCAGTTGTAAGAGCCGTTGGTGATGATATCAACAACCATGTTATTGTTGTGCATTCTAGCATAATGGATAATACTACGACCGTAACGGTTAACAAGAGAGTTAGGAAAGAGCCACGGGTTATACTAGAGGGAGGTGGAGATTTCATTGGCTACTTCAACCTTGTAGAGCTTGGAAGAAGAATCATTTATTTAATAATTTTCTTTCACTGTAAACTAAGAAATGAGCCAAATGGGAGGTTCCAGAATTGTTATTTTCTACATTTCGGTAAAAACCCAATTGCACCAAATTGAGGAAGAATTTATGCTTAAAATAGACCATAAATGTTTGACAGCAGCCGCCTGACTCCTGAGGTTAAGGTCTAAAATATCAAGTACAATCTCTTATTAGAGCAAGTTAATCTTAGACCAAGAAATTTTAGAGACAAAAACTTTCATCTCGGTTCCCGACCATCAGGATCTACGAAAGAATTGGGAAAGTTCATTGAGGACTCAGAGTGAAATGATAAAAATGGAAGAGTAACACACTTGTTCGGCAAACATGTTAACCTTGATAAGTTGGAGCCTACTTGCATAAGATAGGTGCTTGGAAGTCCATGATTTGATACTGATGACAATTTTATTGTACCTATAATCGTTTTAAGAGAGGTGAAAAATGATGAGTGGAACACCTAAGAAACTAACATGATGGGAATTTTCCTCAAATCCCAAGAAAGTGATGATGGAATGGCAAATTCAGTTTGACACCTAATGAGGAAAAATTGAATCTTATTGAGATTGAGATGGAGGCCCGAGATGTTGGTGAATTCCTTAAGGCTTTCTTTAACAAGTTTAATGGAGCTAGTGTTGGCATGATAGAATATCATTAAGTCATCCGCAAATCACAGGTTAATGGTTTAAGTTTATAGCACATCCAATGGAAGCCTAAAGAGGGGTTTTGATATTTCTCTTTGAGGATACAATAGAGTACTTGCATGATGAGAACAAAGAGGAAGGGGGAAATAGGATCCTCTCTTTGGAGGCCTCTTTTTTCGCGGAAGGAGCCAAAAACATTATCATTAATGTTTATTGAGTAAGGTATAGATACACAGGATGTTCCATCCAATCATTTAGATGGGTAAATACATTACATAAAGAACATCCAAAAGGAAACCCCCAACGAACATTTTTGAAAGCCTTCATGAGGTCAATCTTAGGGGTTTTGTGAAAATTTTATGTTGGTATAGTAACCATAGAGCAGCGCCTGCTAAAAGAGTATATTTTTGGAAATACTACGACCTCGGATAAAGGTCAATTAAGAAGGTTGAATGAGATAAGGAGGGAGTCATTAATCATTCTAGTAAATATTTTTTAAATGACCTTGTAAATAATATTGCATCAGACAATGGGTCTGAAGTCAGAAGGTGAGGAAGGGTTGTCCCATTTTGGGATCAAAGTAGGGTTTTGTTCCCGCAAAGGTCCATGCAATCATGGCGAAATAAATAATGGAGTGATTTGGTAATATAACTACCATTGATAACCCTAGATGACTTGAAGAAACTAGCGATGTAGTCGTCAGACCCGGATGTTTTACTAAACAATACATTTTTTATCTCATTATTGAGTTTGAGTTTGAGTTTGGTTGTGATCAGGCTTCTAAGTTTATAACAGGCCGGATCATATGAGTTTAAGTTATTAAATTTGATTGTTATCAGGCTTCTAATTCTATCGAGGTCAAGGTAGTTGGGAGGGTTCTTGACACCAAGAATATTAATGAAGTTGGTAATGAAGATGTCCGCGACACCCTTAGGGGAGGAAAAGATATTTCCCTCAGGGTCGTTAAGAGAAACAACTTTGTTTCTAGAAATACGGGATTTGATATTATTGTTGGTTTAGATAATTTATAATCGCGGGGTATTTTGGGGAGTTTATAAGTTGAATATTAATTTCTGAGTAGTGAGTAGTGAGATAAGAGAGATGTATGCTTGTATTTAATGTTTTTGAAAAAGTCTCAGATAAGAATAAAGTGGGGCGTTCTAGAGTCTATTAAGGTTAGGATTCCAGTTACACGGGAGGCTTCTTTGGATTGCAAGGTAAATGAACTGGTGGTATACACCGAAGTGCTAAACTAGGGACTTTGTTTATCCTTGGACCCGGAAATCGTTCGGTACTTTCATTTAATCAAGCTTTTCTGAAGCCAGATGAGTCTGAACGCCTGGTATACCCTACTAGCCGCCAACATCATTTCTTCCAGGTTAGTAAATATCACAATGCCTTTGGAGCAATTTGTTGTTGTGGCTGGTTTATGTAGGAATCACTTGATTCTTTTTTATTAGTACAACCTGGGAAATGATTTAAAGTAGTGAATGATTTGTTGGAGGCGTAGAAATGGAGGACTCAGTTTCCGTTCATAAGTGGAGCCTTGGAAAATGACAAAATGATGAACTACCAAATAAATCTGAGTCAACTGACTAGGTATTGGAGGAGCTCTACGGTAATACTTGATAGGATCTCCACTTATATTTAAATTCTATATTGTTCAGACCAGACTAATTACTGTATCTTTTGGTAATACTTTCAAAGATGTTTTATGAGCACTTGGAGGCAGGAAAGGCTACTTTGGCCAAATTAAATCAATAGGCATTAGAGAATTGGGGGATTGGCTTTCATAACTGTTTTACTTCGGGAAACATGTTAAGGGCTCACTTGTGGAACACTACTGGAAGCAGACACCTCAACTGGGAACAGCTGACCACCCTCCATCCAGCGGACGTTATACTTAGAAGGACTGGGGCAAAGGATGGAAACCAGCCTAGAGTAAAGCTTCTAGCCATCTAGACAATATGAAGAAGAAGAAGAAAGCTAGAATCGACCCATCTCACCTGAATCCCGAAGGAGCCAGTTCAGAGAATCCTGAAGGGATAAATGTTGTTTTTCTAGAAGCAGTGGCTGCAACAGTTAAGGAATCCAGGAAATTGGATCAGTTGTTTTAGGGTAAAAAAAAGGGTCACAAGAGGCCCAAGGAAGGTGACGACCGAAGAGCTAAAAAGCGGAATAAGAGTAATCTAGGGTCATAGGTAATTCTCCTCCCTCCAGTCGACGATCCTTCTCTTCCAAATGATGTTCCTCCACAGCTAGAGGCACCAGCTACCCTCTTTCTCCGGTGTTTCCCATAGCTAACCAGCCAATGATTGAATGAGAGGTCAACATGGATGAGTTTCAGAACATGTATTTTAGCGATCTTGACAATGATGACTTTCTTGGGTCTTTTCCTCATGCCACAATTACCAACGTTGTTACTTACAATGGTGAATATTTCGAGGTATCAAGTGAGTAGGATACCCTAGGTCATGCAGTTTTGGGCTTCATTAGGCCAATATTGGGTCTTGAAAGGTAGGTTAGGGAACATGCTGGGAACATCGACTCTCTTACCACAGAAAATCAAAACTTGAGAGGCTCTCTTTCAACCGAACAACTAAAAGTGGAAACTTTGAGTAAAGATAAAGAGGAACTGAAATCTGAGTTGCAAAAGGCTAAAACTGCCCAAGAAAATCTTCAAACCAAATTCTCTTAACTAGAAACTAATATTTAGACCGAGATCAAGTCTTTGTAGGAACATCAAACCACCAACTCTATCACCATCAACACTTTATCCTGAGAGAAATATAATTTAACAAAACTTCTTAAGGAGAAAGAATAAGAAAATTCCCTTCTAAAGGGAATAATTGAAGGCATTGAAAGAGGTGAACCGAGGACAGGAAAGCAAGAGCAAGAAGGAAAGGGACCACTATATAGAGAAAGGGCTAATATGGTATCATCGCGTATCAAACTGTGTCAGGCGAGAGGTAGTTCCACTATTTTATGGTTGTGCTTGCACTCATTTACTTGGGTATTAGCTGGACGGCTGACCGGGGTAGAATTGATCGAGAGAGGGAAAATAACGGCTTATCTATAGTAGGAGAGTTTGGTTTCCGTGTGTAATTCTGAGACTGTTAGGCTATCACGAAAACAAGTTGGAAGAGCATCAGCTTCATCTCCTTACTCGACAGGCATGCGTTGTCTCGCTCGGAAACTTCTAGTCAAAGCAAGTGGGCAGCCCTAAATCAGAGCAGGTAGGCTAGTATGGAGGGGGAACCAACTCGACTCGATACCAAGACTCCTTACAACTCGCACCAATAGCGGCGCTGAGCAGCCGGAGATTGATTAAAAAGGCAGCCGCCGTCAAAGATACCCTGTATGGTACGACAGCCTGATCCAGTTAACTTGCAGTTACATCCCTCCGCAGATACTTTTAAAATGAAAAGAAAGTAAAAGAGATCCTAAAAGTCAGTTTTAAAGCAGACAAGAACAAGCCAATGTGAGTGAGCTAAGATCATTTCTAGGGCTCGTGAACTATTACGGAAGATTCATCGTAAGTGACTCGAAGAGGGTTGCTCAACTCTAAAATATCCTAAAGAAGAACGTACGGACCGATTATGGCACTGCATTGATCGGAAGAGTGTCAAAGATTAAGGACCTAAGGCAGTGATTGATGACTCCCTTTCTATTTCTTGGTAAGCGGGCTGTGTTAGCGGGGGGTGGTATCTGCTTTTGACTGATAGATTGCATCTCTCTTTTGTCTCTCCTGACCGAACCCGAAAAAAAAAATTACAATAGAAAAAGTTGTTCTTCATGGGAGAGTAGCGTCAGAGACATCTTTATTTGAGGAAGAGGCTTCATCGTCTGGCTCATCCTTGGAATCCAAAAATAAAACAGAGACAGAACGGATTGTCGTCTTGCTTGCTGGGAGAAAGGAAGCTTCCGGACATTCCATCTGCGTGCGATCACTCAGCAATGAACACTAACTAAAAGCGGTCGAGAATGAGTACATATCCCTTACGGGAATCGAACCCATGTCTTCGACATAAATATAGGACGACCTTAATGTTGTGTTGGCTTTGCCAACTTCTAAGGTTACTGGCGGAGAAGAGCGGACGTGGGGACTCGGGTCGGGCGGGGTGTAATTTTTTTCTCGTTGTTGATATCGGCAAGACCCAGCCAGATGATGTCTGCTGGTTGGTAGTGAGAGGACTCTTAGTATCCGCATACCCAAAATGGGGCGCTGATTAAAAAAAATCATTTTATTTGGTTTATTGCTCTCCCTTAGCAGCGGGAAAGGATCCTATCTATATGTCTAGCTTTGGTAGATTTCCCCAACACAATCCACACTTCCAAGCAACATTTTTTGTTGAATGCAAAGCAATAGTAGTGTTGATGATGCCTGCTAGGTTTCGAGGCATGAAGGAAGGTACCGAGAGGGGAGGGGTCTGGCGGCTTTAACGGTGCCACCATGGCATGGTGGCGGCCTCTCTAACCGGTGAAAAGTTGTGGGTGCCCACTAACGGTGATTCATGGCTCGGCTCCTATAACGCAATTACGGGAGGAGTCGTTAGTTGGGAACTGTATCCCTTCGGACCTGGAGAACGTGTGACGCTGGGTCGGGGTTTGGTGACCCAATAGGTCGCTCTTCTATTTGAAGTATCAGGCCCATTTTCGTTGCCTAGGTTACACCTTCGAAATACCCCAGAAGTGAATTTTTCTCTACTTCCCTTAATCTTCACTTTATGCCACGCCGACTCCCTTTTCGTCATAAGGCGTGGAATTAGGCCAAGAGATAACATCAGTGATAAAGAAGTTTATTGTTGGTGTTGTGGATTTGTTGGGAAAAAAAGATGAGGGTGTTAAGTCGGATATGGTTCCGATATTTCATGAGACCTTTCCAAAAAGAACCCTTGGACTTTTGTGGAAATATGTACCATACGATGAAATACCTTTTCACACCATGCCGGATGGTGATAAACATGGTTATTCAAGTGGAAATGATTCTGATAAAGAAACCCGATGAAAAAGCTCAAGTATTGATGCCATGAGTCCCAAAAACGATGATGGCAAGGAAAAAATCAAAGGGAACAAACCTTGAGGTTACAATGTTTATTTTTATGTTCAAAACTAAAGTCCTTGGAGGGCCAAAACATTTTGTTATTATTTTTAATTCTTATTTAGTAAACCAGAGTCCTTGGATGGCCAAGGCATTTTTGTGATGGTACATCGGAGATATTCTGATCAGGACATAACGTTAAGTTTTTCATTTGAATGAACTTCTTTTTATTTTTATAACTAATCTTTAATTGGTATTTAATTTCGCCAAGATGTTTAATCAATGTTAATTCATTGAATCACTTCAACGATATTTCATTTGAAGGATGAAAGTGTTGAATAAATCCAATCATGAGTGTTTAATGAATCTGATCATGTGTTTAACGAATCCAATCACTTCAAAGATACTTCATTTGAAGGCCGCGGTGTTTAACAAGTATTCAATTTATCTGATCCCCTCATACTCACAAAAAAATTTGAAAAAGGCATAAGATACTATTGATTAAAAATCGGACACTTCATTAAAACCTCCTCGTGCCACAAAGTTAGGAAAGAGTATGCTCCCTAATATTTACATTGAGGTATGACAAAGTAAATATTTACGCGATAGTCTTATTCTAAATACAACCTGAGATGCTCAATGTTCCATGGATGCTTCAAAACGTTTCCCTCTTTGTCTTGAAGTTTATACGTTTCTAGTTTGATTCTTTCTCACACCATGTAAGGGCTTTCGTAATTTGAAGCCAACTTCCTGAACTGTCTTTCTTTCAGTATGTAAAAATACTTTTCTTAATACTTTGTCTCCTAACTGTAAATCTCTTCTTTTTACTTTGGATGAAAATCTGCTTCTCATTAAACCCCGATAGTGTGTCATTCTCAAATATGCTTTTACTCTTCTTTTCTCAATAAAGTCCAATTGATTCCTAACTGACATATCATTAGCCTGTTTGGAATAATTTTGAATCCTGAAGGATGGCAAAGTAGCTTCTATGGATTTGATTGCATCCATCTCATAAACGAGGGAAAAGTGTATGCTTGGGTAGCCGTTCGGGGAGTAGTTCGGTAGGCCCATAATACTTCTTGCAAATAACTTGGCCACTTTCCTACATTACCTTGTAGATTCTTTTTTAACCCATCAAGATCGTTTGATTAGCAACTTCAACCTGCCCATTAGCCTGATGGTGGAAAGGAGAAAAAAAATAATGTTGAATTCCTCTAGACGTGAAAAATGTCTTCATATCTTTATTATCGAATTGTGGTCTATTGTTTGTAGTTATTCACCGAGGAACTCCGAATCGGCAACATATGTTAGATAGAATAAATTTTATAACTGCCTTGGAAATTATTCCCACTAGAGGTACTGCTTTATTCATTTAGAGAAATAGTTAGTTGTCACTATTATTGTTTGATACCCTCTGGACACCATGGAAAGAAGTCCAACCAAGTCCAAAACCCATCGATCAAAAGGTATAGGTTTGGATATGGAATCAATAGAAATTTCTGGTGTATGAATTGTATTCCCATATCTCTGGCAAGTATGACATCTCCTGACCATATCCTTGCCATTATTGTTGGCCAGTAATATCCTACTAACAAAACTCATTTGGTTAAGGTCTTATGGCCATAATGTGATGATCCTTCTCCATTGTGAAATTTGGATAAAAAACTTTGGGATTCCTCAAAGGCTAAACAATGTAGGAGAGATCTGATGAAAGACTTTTTATAAAGAATTTACCTTAAAACCAAGAAACCACGGGCCTTGTACTTGAATTTTTAGCTAAGGATCTTGTCTAAAGGCAAAACTCCATCGAAAATAAACCGATATATCTCAAACCTCCAATCTTTGGATGGTAGGTCAGATACACTTAAGCTTTCTTCACACTCACCCTTTATATCTTGACTTGAAATTATGGAGGGGCATTCTTGCATAAGAATCTATGGGCAGGCTTCAGATAGGCTATGGAGGCTAATGAATCTGTCATAATATTCTCTTATCTATGGATATGCTCATACTGGATGCTTTTAAAAATTAAGGCAACTTCCCTTAGTACCTGTATACTTTATTAACTGGTTTTTTTTTAGTTTCAAACAATGCATGAACTTGATTAATAAGTAACTGAGAGTCAGTAATTAACCGAACCCTTTTTACTTCACATATCCGAACTAGTCTTAACCCAACAATGGTTGCTTCATATTCTGACTCATTGTTGGATGCTTTGAAACCAAAAAATATAGCCCGATACATAGTATCACCATAAGAGGAAGTTAAATATATTTCAGCCCCACATCCCATCGTACTAGACCCACCGTCAGTTCGGACTGACCACTTTTTTAGACTTGTTTTCTTGTTATTGTTCGTGAGGCCTTTCAGTGTGAAATTCTACCAAGAAATCAACTATAGCTTGAGCCTTGATTGCGTCTCGAGGCGTAAAATCAATATCATAATCTCCAAGCTCAACTGATCATTTAGTCATTCTTCCTTATATATCAACTTTTGTAGAACATTCTTTAAGGGGAAAGACGTATGAACCGTAATCGAATGCGCTTTAAAATATGGCCTCATTTTTCTGGCTGCTATTACCAATGCTAAGGCTAACTTTTATAACTTTAAATACCTCTTTTCTACTTCCAGTAAACTCTTGTTCACGTAATAAACCGGGCGAGGATAATTATCAACTTCCCTTACCAGAATAGCACTAACGGCATAATCTGATACAGCCAAATATATAAAAATATTCTCTCATTAAATAGGTTTAAATAACATCTTGGATGAAGACAAATGTTTTTTTATTTCAAGAAAGGTTTGATCACACTATGGAGACGAATTGAAATCTTTAGCATTCCTCAAAACTTAAAACTAATTGAGCACACTTGTCCAATGACCTTGAAATAAACCTATTTAACGTAGCCAACCGTTCGGTTAACCTTTGGACTTCTTTAGTGTTCCGAGGAGGATCTGTAGCCAACAGAGAAACTAACTGATCTGGATGAGCCTGTATCCCTTTTTCACTTACGATATACCCTAGAAACTTGCCAGATTAGACTCCAAAAATGCACTTTTCTAGGTTTACTTTTAGGTTGATGGCTTCCAAGTTAGAAAAAGTCTCTTGAAGGTCGGATATATGTTCTTCCTCATCGATGTTTTTCACCATCATATCATCTATATATATTTCCATATTTCTGCCAATCTGAGTTACAAAAGTTTTATTCACCAATCACTGATAAGTAGCTCCAGTGTTTTTCAACCCAAATGGCATCACCTTATAACAATGAAGCCCTCTGTCTATAATATAGATGGTGTGATCTTGATCTTTCGGATCTACTTGTATGTGAATGTACCTGAAAATGCATCCATAAAGGACAATAACTTGTTCCCATATGTGAAGTCTACTAACTGGTCTATTTGAGGTACTGGATAAGGATCTTTAGGACATATCTTATTAAGATCAGTGAAGTCAATACACATGTTCCATTTTCCATTCTTTTTCTTGACTAAAACATGATTGGCAGTCCATAATAGGTATTGAGATTCTTTTATATGACTCATTTTAGTAAGTCGACCCACTTCTTGTACTATTACATCTGCTTTTTCTTTAGAAAACGACCTTCTTTTTTGTACTAATAGTCCAGCATCAGTTCGGACTGACAATCTATGGTAGATTACCTCATCGTGTACCCCGATTACATCATCGTTATATCGTGCAAACACATGTAAATTTTTCGACAAGAAAGACAATAGCTTTTGTTTCAATTTTATTAGAAACTTAGCGCCAATCTTAGCACAATTTCATTTTGCTAGGCAATAGACTTCAACTTATTCTATAGGTATTTTGACACTAGGAGCCTTCCTTGGATCATCAATTTCGTTCTTATCAGGGGAAGGCTCCAATAGTTGTTATTCCTTGTTAACTTTGACTGCCTCCAAAGGCTTTGAGGAAAGAGTCGTTACATAGCATTCTCTAGCCACCTTGTGGCTGGTTCAGACAACACCACTTGTGTGCTAGATAATAGTGGGGGTTCATTATAAAGAATGATGAGGATTATAATGGTGACAATAGCAAGAGAAGTAGCAGGAGCTCTGTAGTTAGGAAAGCTGAGACTTGAAGAGAATGTTTGAGTGGCAGTATAACCCCGTCGATCACAAGATCGATTGATGATGAAACTATGGATGTTGCACCCTATAAACAAATATGTAAATGAGGTTATATGGTTACTTTCGTGTAATAACAGTGGGGCAAAATTTACGTGCAAAACAGGCGTAGTGGTGGCAGCACAAGTATGAACGATCGTTGAAGGTGTTAGGGTAGCGACCAAAATTCCACATCCCACATCAGTAATGCATAGGAAAGATTAGTGGTATATAAGTAAGAATATACCTTAACTAGGATGAGGCCTTTTGGTAGTAGACCAAATGCAAAACCGTGAGGGCCTTTGGGTGCCAAAGCGGACAATATCATACTAGTGTTGAGATCGTGTTGTTCTTACTTATATACGGAGGTGGAAGATGCGGACCGGACCCCCATATTCCAAACTTGTGGTATCAGAGCTCCAGGCCCAGACAGTACACGATGTGGTGGGTGATGTGGGTGAAATTCTCATTAGTCGAAGATGATGAATTAGTAGCCATTCTCAAGGTGATCTGCTCTAGAGATCTTTGTTTGGAGTGCCTGTGGCTCATCAAGCAGTGTGGCTTGATTGGAGAGATTGGAGAGATCTTCGTTTGGAATGCTCGTTGCTCATCAAACAGTGTGGCTTGATTGGAGTGTATCAAGACGGTGGTACTTGTTTGGAGTGGCGCTAAGGAACAAGGCAGGATGGTCGAGATCAGATAGATCTGTTGTAAAGGCTCTAGCGATCAGGCAACCCCAACATGATTAGAGTGAGCGTATGGATGCCAATTGAGAGGAGGTTAAAGTTGTACTTTGTTCGAGAGGAGGATTTGTTAGGGTAGCGACCAAAGTTCCACATCCCACATCGGTAATACATGGGAAGGATTAGTGGTATATAAGTAAGAATATACCTCAACTAGTATGAGGCCTTTTGGAAGTGGACCAAAAGCAAACCCGTGAGGGCCTTCGGGTGCCAAAGCGGACAATATCATACTAGTGTTGAGATCGGGTTGTTCTTACTTATATACGGAGGTGGAATATGTGGACCGGACCCCCATATTCCCAACACATCTTTGCATGTCTCTATCAACACTCTGTACACGCTGATCATCTTCTTTGCAGGATCCCCGTGATTTATGGTGTCAAAATTTTGAGAATCCCCTCCTTTGTTCTGAAATTTATTGTCATCAATGCAATAATACCGCTGGAACTTTTCCCAATCGTCTTGAATCACACTTATGAGTCATCCAAAGTAATTTCTCGCTCCTCATAGGTTACGACCATGTAATCCACCAAACATGCAATAAATATCTCCACTAACATGCATAACTGCTCACCTTTCCTAGGAAAAAACATTATTTTAAGGCTCATGTCTATATTTCCTAGCCCACTACCCAATATATCTCATATAGAATACTGGTTTATTAGATTTTTCAATCAATCCAACTTGTATATGACCGGATCAACCATAAGTTTACCCAACCCGACCCAAAGGAAACAATCTCTCAGTGGTCTTCCTTTTGTACTTAACCCTCAACAACGCCCACTAAGTATTCCATAACTTCATTCTTTTCACCATCCTTCTGTTGGGAATATGGGGGTCCGGTCCGCATATTCCGCCTCCATATATAAGTAAGAACACTAGTATGATATTGTCCGCTTTGGCACCCGAAGGCCCTCACGGCTTTGCATTTGGTCCACTACCAAAAGGCCTCATACTAGTTGAGGTATATTCTTACTTATATACCACTAATTTTTCCCATGTATTACCGATGTGGGATGTGGAACTTTGGTCGCTACCCTAACAAATCCTCCTCTCGAACAAAGTACCACTTTAGCCTCCTCTCAATTGACATCCATCCGCTCACTCTAATCAGGTTGGGGCTGCCTGATATCTAGAGCCTTTACAACGGATCTATCTGATCTCGACCATCCTGCCTTGTTCCTTAGCGCCACTCCAAACAAGTACCACCATCTTGATACACTCCAATCAAGCCATGCTGCTTGATGAGCAACGGGCACTTCAAACGAGGATCTCTCCAATCTCTCTAATCAAACCACACTGCTTGATGAGCCACGGGCACTCCAAATAAAGATCTCTAGAGCAGATCACCTTGAGAATGGATACTAATACATCAGGTTCGACTAATGAGAATTTCACCCACATCACCCACCATATCGCGTACTGTCTGGGCCTGGAGCTCTGATACCACATGTTGGTAATATGGGGGTCCGGTCCGCATATTCCACCTCCGTATATAAGTAAGACCACAACCGATCTCTACACTAGTATGATATTGTCTGCTTTGGCACCCGAAGGCCCTCACGGCTTTGCATTTGGTCCACTACCAAAAGGCCTCATCATAACAATCAGGCTCACCTGCATCGGTTAACAAAATATATTGATCAGAAGGATATCTAGTAGAGGGTTGTCTATCTCTAGTAGATCTCCGCGTTGAAACTTCAAATTGTTCAACATCTTCTTCATTCACTTGTTCATCCACGAAATCATTATCATGATCACCAGTATCAAAAATATGTGAACCTCTGGAAACAGGTGAGTCATCATCCAAATTTTCTTCAACTTCTGTAGGGGTATGTGCAAGCGGAATATGCCCCAAATCTAACAAGTCATTCTGAGACATAGGCACTGAATTTTGACTCTTATCAATATCATGAAGTATCTGATCTTCCATAAACACGGCATCTCTGCTCCTAATAAGCTTCTTATTAATTGGATCATGAAATCTGTAGTCGAACTCATCAAGACCATAACCAATGAATACACACTGTCTTGTCTTCGAATTGAGTTTAGATCTTTCATCTTTAGGAATATACACATAAGCTTTGCACCCAAACACACGCAAATGATCATTAGAAACATCTTTACATGTCCAAACTCTATTTGGGATATCTCCATCTAAAGGTACAGAAGGACTAAGATTCAAGACATGTACCACTGTATTCAAAGCTTCACCCCAAAAGTATTTAGGGAGTTGTGATTGTGAAAGAAGACATCTTACCCTTTCAATTAATGTTCGGTTTAGTCTCTCAGCTACGTCATTCAACTGAGGGGTCTTAGGAGGTGTCTTTTGATGCTGAATACCATGCTGCCTACAATAATCATTAAAAGGACCAATGTATTCTCCCCCATTATCACTTCTAACACACTTCAATTTTTTCCCAGTCTGTCTCTCAACTGAAGCTTGAAACTGCTTAAAGACATCTAACACTTGATCTTTTGTTTTCAAAGTGTAAGCCCAAACTTTCCTGGAATGATCATCAACAAAAGTAACAAAGTACAAATAACCACTAAGTGTTCTTATTTTGAAAGGACCACAAACATCAGTATGTACCAAGTCAAGCAAACTTGGTTTTCTTGAAGGAGCCGAGCTCTTGAAAGATACTCAATTCTGCTTTTCAGCCAAACAATGTACGCATTTCTTTCAATGAGCTTTGTGTATCCCACGAATGTATTGTTTCTTCCTCAGAATATCTAATCTTTTTTTGCTAATGTGACTGAGTCTTATATGCCACAAATCAACCATTGATTCATCATTAACAGCATTGATTTTCTCAGCAGATACCCTTGCAGACATGATGTAGAGGGCTGAATATTTTTGTCCTCTTGCCACAACCAACGAGCCCTTAGTAAGTTTCCACTGCCCATTCGCAAAAATACTGCAATAACCTTCATCATCTAGCTTCCCTGTAGAGATCAAATTCAATCGAAGATCTGGTATATGTTTAACACCCTTCAAAATCAATCTTGCACCCATGCTTGTTTCTTAGTAAACATCACCAATACCAACCACTTTAGAAAAATTATTATTTCCCATCTTTGCAGAACCAAAGTCACCAGAGGTGTAAGATGAGAAAAATTCTCTACGGGAAGTGGCATGAATTGTAGCCCCACTCTCAACTACCCAACCATTTTCATCAGACACAGAATTCACAACGACATCATCAATAACAACGAAGTAGCTCTCTGAAACTGCAGCAATATGTTTCTCGTCACCACTTTCATCATAATTTTTCTCCTTGTTCTTTTCTTCTTTACCATTGTTAGATTTCCCAAAATTATTATTCTTTCTCAACTTAGGACAAAATTTCTTAGTGTGCCCGATCTCATGATAGTAGTAGCACTCCCAATCTGCAAATTTATTAGACTTGTTACGACTCTTGCTTCTACTTTTACCTCTAGTTTTCTAACCGCGATTTTTATTTCTACCACGTTTCTCAATGACTAGAGTTTCTGAATGTGAAGAGAAGCCAAATATTTTTCTTCTCATATCTTCATTCAACACACTACTTTTAGCTAATGCCATTGAGATATTACCTTCAAGAGCTGAATTAGAAAGATGCATTCTGAAAGTATCCCATGAGTCTGGCAGCGAACCAAGCAACCGTAACGCCAAAACCTCGTCATCAAATTTGATACCCATAGCAGCCAACTGATTAATCAAGCCTTGAAAGGTTTTCAAGTGATCTGTAAGAGGTGATCCATCTTGATACCTCAAATACATCAACTGTTTGAACAAAAGTAACTTATTGTTTCCTGTCTTCCGAGCATATAACTCCTCAAGTTTACTCCACAATTTCCTTGCATCTGTTTCATCTACAACATGATTCAACACATTATCATCAACCCATTGCCGAATAAAACCACAAACCTGTCGATGAATAATTATCCATTCTGCATCAGACTTATCTTTAGGTTTTTCATCACCGAACACTGGTAAATGAAAACTTTTAACATAAAGAAGAACTTCCATCTTCGATTTCCATATATGATAATTCGAACCATTCATCGTCACCATTCTGCTTGTATTCACCTCCATATTTGATACAAGACAAGTACACAACCACTTGCTCTGATACCACATGTTAGGAATATGGGGGTCCAGTCCACATATTCCACCTCCGTATATAAGTACGGACAACCCGATCTCAACACTAGTATGATATTGTCCGCTTTGGCACCCAAAGACCCTCACGGGTTTGCTTTTGGTCCACTTCCAAAAGGCCTCATACTAGTTGAGGTATATTCTTACTTATATACCACTAATCCTTCACATGTATTACCGATGTGGGATATGGAACTTTGGTCGCTACCCTAACAAGATGGACGTCAGAGGTTACCATAGTCATGTGGGCCTAGAGCAAGGCAATCGGTTTGGAAAAGACAAAGATCACCAGAACATATTGTTGTAAGATAGTTAAGCTTGGTGTTGGGATTTCCAAACTCGATTTCAGATAGTTCTTCTTCGTTATTGAGTTGCATATCGGCTTGGGACAAGAGAACCGGATAATATTATGGGTGATTCTCCATCAGAATACGAGCCTCTTCCTACACAAGGTTTCAAGCTTGATTTTGGGCGTAGAAATCCCTCTCCGAGCTCGACGAGGGCGGGAAACTTGCATGCACAGAGTGAAGAAGTGCATGCACAAAGACAGGGATACTAGTGTTTACCAATAAAGGATGAATGGTGATGAATGATAAGAAATTATAGATGTTCTTGTCTCAAGAGATGTGAAGATGTTCCATGTGACTTTGGGAAGGTAAGGGGACACTGTTGGAAGCAACTCATCGTTGTGCATGTTGATCTGGGCACAAGCGTTGAAACGCGGGATAACATTTCTCAAAAGGCCCGGCTTCTTAAGGGAACTGAAGCTTTTGCTTTTGGATTTTAAAGTTTTTCTCGTGTTGATCATGGTGATAAAGAAAAGTAAGACAAAGTGAGTCTTTTTGCTTAGATACTTTTTAAATGAAAATGTTAGTGGTTTGCTTTAAAGTGTGAGTTATAAAGAGAGAGAGAAGGAAGGGAGACTCTGGTATGCGAGAGATCTCTGACAATAAAAAACATTGGGAGAGAGTTGATGAAGATTGTTGATTTTGAGAGGGGTGTAGGCAATCATTGATATGGTAATGTGAAGAAGCGTTAGAAAATTTCAGAAAAACTTAATTTTGCTGCATGTTTTAAATTAAAATAGGAAAAATGCATGCAAACAAAGAACGTTTATTGGAGAGGAGAGAACACAATGCATGAAGATATATAGTTTTCGTGTTAAAAAAGACAAAACTTAGATCACATGAGGAAGGCAGGCACTCAGTTTTTTGTGAAAACACAAACACATGATCACTTAGGATATTATTACAGTTAAATTCGTTACAAGAGTTCACTTAAAAGTTATAAATGAAAATAGATAGAAAACAAATTCACCACTGCTTGAAATGGGATAATAAAAACGAGTTTCGTCGATGGAACCATAAACGGGATCCAGATATGAGTCAAAGGTTAAAAAATCTACACCAAAATTTGGAAAGAGAAGCTCTAAAGTTTTGGAAAAAAAATTGAATACAAATATATATAATAAATAAAATTAATCCATCTTCAAGCATTAAAGTAAAAAAAAATATTAAAAAATAATTTTGAAAATATTAGTAATTAATTTTAGAATTCAATAAGAGTTTTAGAAAAAAATTATAAAATAACTATTGAAAAATAACCTTTTAAAACTAACAGTTTTTTTTTTAAATCCGGTAAATTATTTATAAAAAATTTATTCCGGTAATGCTGAATTATTGGACATCATTCTTTTAGTTTTATAACAATAATAATAATAATAAATGGTGAATTCTAAACTCCAATTTTGCTAATATACTTTGCAAAGATCTGATATCTAATCAAAGTGATAATTTATTATAATATTATTTTAAAATAAAATATGTAAAACTCTTGACCATCCCTGGTGTTTTTTTACTGGAAAAGTTTTCCACGACACTTTATATTGATCTTCTACTTGGACACAATCACTTGCGTTATATTTTATTATAAAATTAGAAAGGCACCACACTTTTTATTTTACTGCAAAACTAATACTGTCCGATAGAACATATCAAAATAGAAAAGTCTTTTCATATCAAGAAAATGATTATAACGAAATGGTTTTGGTACCGACTCCCAATTATCACCGGCGTGGGATTAGGTTGAATTAGAAAATGTTTTTAAACTTATGCACGCAAGGAAAAAAAATTATATCATAATAAAAAAATTATATCACTGATAGTGGGGTAAGTAATGGTGGATACTGAGATGTTTTTTTAAGAGGGAATATGCAGTCGTTATTCTATAAATGTGTTCCAAAAGTAAATCACATAAGGTGATAGATTCGAATATCATTTTTTTGCTATGAAAAAAAAAAAATTCTTTTGACTCACCAAACACCTTTAAAGCATTCACTTTATGTTGTGAACATCAATCCAGTTTAAGCATTCCCAAAATTTTCGAGCGGATACTACTTTGGTAATTATATCTTTTGGATTATCATGTATAGACACTTTTTTCACATCAACAATTCCCTTTGATATTTAATCATGAATAAAATTATACCTGACAATTATGCGATTTGTACGCTCGTGGTAAATTTGGCTTCCTGTAAAGTGTATGGCGCTTTGACTGTCAAAATCCATTTTTGTAGTAGTCTTATCCAAACCTAAATCTTCCACCAAACCTTGCAACCATATTTCATCTTTAACTACTTCTGTTATCGTACATAGTTTGCCTATGTTGTAGACAAAACTACAATAGTTTGCAACTGTGCTTTCCAATTGATCGCACTCCCAGTTAGAGTAAACACGTATCCTGTCAGAAATATATTTTTATCCATATCACCCATAAAATCAAAATCAAGAAAACCAACCATTAATCTTGTAATATCACTCAACAATCCACCAATGTCGGTTTTGTTGAAAGTGAAGTCAACGTTTGCAATTCTTAAGATACCAAAGTATTTATTTCACTGTCTACTAGTGTTCTTTCCCAGGACATCTTATGTACTTGCTGACAACACTAACCGCATGTTTAATATAAGGACGTGTGCGTACTATAACATACATGATACTACTGCACTTGAATATGGAATTGATGGAAACGGATGTCGAAACACAGTTGTCGACTGTAGAAATCAAGAAGAAATATACAAACAATAGATATATACCTAACCCTAGGTTAGAATATAAGAGACTCGGGGACTCAGAGAAAAATCTCAATTTTATTCATCAAAGTCTGAGGCAAAACTAGGATTTGAGAGCCTTTTATAAGAGTGCTCGAAACCCTAGCCCAGAATTACAGTTTTTTCCTTATGCAATAAAATAAAGCTCAGTCCAATTTCAAAGTGATTGGAGCTGGTTAAGTATTTTAATAAAATCCAACAAAAATAAGAAAATGAGGAAAATTCACTAAAACAGCAAAACGGAGGTTTAAACAATGGAATTTAGGGCCTCGACTTCATCACGTTGTGATGCCTTCAAAAATTGTTAGGCTTCTCAACGCGTTCGATTTAAGTGGTCACAACGCCTAATTCTGATACCTGGGTCCCAAATAAAACCCGTTTCAGGTTATCCAAAAGAGCTATATAGCCATGGGCTCGTGAAACTACATCATCCTCTCCTTTTTCGGAAGAATTCACCCACGAATTCTCAACTTCATCATCCTCAGCAGCAGCGGTAAATGACACCAGGTGCTTTACGTTGAAAAATTTATGGGTCTTCATGTGGCTGGGTAGCTTCAACCTGTATGCATTGGGATTAATCTTTTCAATAATTTCAAACGGACCCACCTTCCTTGCAGCCAACTTGTTGTACTCGTGTGCAAGATAGCGATCATTGGTCAAAACAGCCCATACAAAGTCCCCCACTGCAAACTCCACCAGACGGCGCTTCCTATCTGCGATAATCTTGTACTTTTGTGTTATTTCCTCCAGGTGTTTGTGGGTGTTCTCATGGATCTCCCATAGATCAGCAATTGTGTTCTCGACCTTAGCTGGAACCTTATCAAACGTTGGGAAAGCTAAGTCCATAGGACCCTGTGGGTTATAGCAATAAACTACCATGAATGGACTATACCTAGTACTGCGCTTGTGGTGCCTGTTGTAGGAACTCAACATGATAAAGGCGGGAATCACATGCTTTCAAGTTCCTAGAGACCTTTGTGTGTAACATGTTGCCTAACCTTCGATTATTTACCTCAGTTTCACCGTCTGTCTGCGGGTGATACGCGCTACTAAAACTCAGCTTCGTGTTTGTGAGGCGCCACAAACTCCTCCAAAAATACCCTACAAACCGCGCATCGCGATCAGAAACGATATTCAAGGGTAGACCATGTAAGCGGTAGACCTCGCGAAAGTATAAATTAGCAACATTCACAGCATCTGTGGTTTTCTTACAGGCAATGAAGTGGGACATCTTAGAAAACCTGTCAACCACTAAAAAAAATAGAATCTTTACCTCTCTGTGTTCTTAGCAGCCCATAGATAAAATCCATGCTCACGCTTTGCTCGGTCCTTCCGGTATTGAGAGTGGTAGGTATAGACCTGCGTTGGAGGATGTACCTTTTGTCATCTGGCAAACTCTACAACCGGCTACAAAACAGATAACATCTCGCCTCAAATGCGGCCAGAAGAACTGACTGGATACAGAGTGAATGGTTTGATCTCTACCTTATGCCCATCAATGTGTCTCTCCTGTACAATCAGTAACCTCAAACTGCCCTTAGGAAAAAAAAAGTAAATTACCTTTGAAGAGGTAACCGTTTCTCACTGCAAAATCTTTTCTCAAACCTGCGTTGACGTCCTCTAGAATAGGACCAAAATATGGATCGATAGCCAGTAGATCCTTCATCATCTCGAATCCTACAACTTATCCTTCCATACGAATCATCATGCTGCGTCGGCTCGGTGCGTCAGCTACGCAGTTAACTGTCCCCGAAGTATGCTTAATAGAAAAGGTAAATTGTTGAGAAAATGTTGCCCAACGTGCATGGCGGGAATAGAGTTTCTCCTGAATCTACAGATGCTTCAAGGCATCATGATCGGTGTACAGGACAAATTCATTGTAGGCCAAGTAGGAACTCCAGTGCTTCAAAGCTCGTACAACTGCATAGAACTCCTTATCATAGGTGTTGTAGTTGAGTTTAGCTTCACTTAACTTTTCGCTGAAGTATGCTACAGGGCAGCCTCGTTGGCTGAGTACAGCGCCAATGCTCAATCCGGACGCATCACAATGCAGTTCAAATCCTATAGAGAAGTCAGGTAAAACCAGAATCGGTGCAATGGTCAGTCTTACCTTGATTTCCTCAAATGCCTTAGCTGGTTCATGGGTCAAGAAGAATGTCTTACCCTTTATATACTTTGTAATAGGAGCCATGATACTTTTGAAGTTATGTATGAACCGTCTATAAAAGGAGACCAATCCGTGAAAAGACCGGACTTCAGTGACGGAAGTAGGAATAGGCCAGTCTCGCACGGTTGCCACTTTCGACTGATCCACTGACAACCAATCTTTTGGCACGACATACCCCAGGAAGACGACCGAATTTGTCATAAAACAACACTTATCGAGTCCCCATAAAACTCTTCTCGCCTCAAAACAACCAACACTTCGCGTAAGTGCTGGAGATGCAGCTCTTCCGTGGTACTATATATAAGAATATCATCAAAGTACACAACAATAAATTTTCCGATGAACGGGCGAAATACTTGGTTCATAACCCGCATGAACGTGCTAGGAGCGTTAGAAAGACCGAATGGCATTACCATCCATTCAAACAGACCTTCTCGGGTCTTGAAGGTTTTTTTCCACTCATCCCTCACGCGAATACGAATCTGGTGATATCCGCTCTTCAAATCTAGCTTCGTAAACACAGTAGCACCATTCAATTGATCTAGTAAATCATCAAGGCGAGAAATAGAAAACCAATACCTGAATGTAATTTTGTTGATAGCCCGGCTATCCACACACATTCTCATTGAGCCATCCTTCTTTGGTGTTAACAGTGCAGGAACAACACAAGGACTAAGACTCTCATGGATGTGGCCTTTTGTCAACAGTTCTTCCACCTGTCTCTGAAGCTCTTCATGCTCTTTTGGGCTCATCTGATAATGCGGTCGGTCTGGTAGGCTAGCACCCTGTACATGGTCAATTTGGTGTTGGATATCTCTCAATGGAGGAAGACCTGTAGGTAGAGTATCTGGAAAGACAACTAGAAACTCTGCTAATAGCGGTCGAACTCGCTCAGGTATACCATAAAATGGATCAGTACTAAATTCTTTAACCACCAAAAGATAGACAATCCCTGTTTCATGAGCATGTTCAATAAACACCTTTCGATCTAGAAAGTTCTTACCTGACTCATTTAATACTGCAATGGCAGGTTTTGGGGAGACCTCTCTAGTTGGTGTTGATATGAACCTGACATTATTCCATATGAAACTGTAGCGGTTCCTCCTACCATCATATGTGACACTTCTATCATACTGCCAGGGTCGACCTAGAAACAAGTGACATGCATCCATCCCAATGACATCGCATCATGCTTTATCCCTTTAGTTACCAACAGAGAAAGATACTAGACATCTTCTAGAGATATTTACCTCACTACCTTTCTTTAACCAGGAAAGCTTGTAGGGTTTTGGGTGGTCTTCTGTTTACAGGGCCAGCTTCTGCACAGCTTCTTCAGAGATAACATTTTTACAGCTCCCTGAATTAATAACGAATTTGCATACCTTTCCCCCAATAGTACAAGTCGATTAGAAAATATTGTTCTGTAGCCAATCATCATCTTAACTTCTGGCTTTCGGCGTCAGAAAAATACGCCTTAAAACCAAGGCCTGACCAATATCTCCTCTTGTAACCTGGTCCTCTGGAACCTCATCAACAACATCCTCTGGTTCCTCATCAAACTGTGGGTCACCCTCCAAGTAAAAATCAACAGTGTCGGCGAACAGACCCCTTCGATTGTTGTGGCTGTTGTCGTAATTTGGACATTATAAAGAAACGTGCCCTAGTTCATGACAATGTTAGCACCAGACCTGTGAGGAATTAACTGTGCGACTAGGGACCTGCAAATTAACACGTGTACGCATAGGAGCATCAGTTGGTACTCCTGCGTTATGGCTTGGAACCGTCCTTTTTGGGAACGTCAATGAAGTTGTTCTGGCAGTATCTTCTCCATAAGGCCTTCGTGAAAGGGCTTTCTCCAGATGTAGTGCACGCTGATGTGCTTCAGACACATTCAAAGGGTCGAACATGTTCAACTGGTCCTGAAATTGCTGTCTCATCCCCCCTATATAGCGAGATACTAGCTGATCTGATGAATCAGCAATATCTACACGGTTTTGTAGCTTGAAAAAAATCGTTAGTGTATTCGTCAACAGTCATTGGCCCTTGTTTAAGGTTTTGGAACTCCTGATAAATGATACGCGCATAGTTGTAAGGAAAAAAACGCAACCCTCATGTGCTTCACAAACTTAGCCCAATTTGTTATTTTGGCTTACCTTTCCTTACTCTAGTTTGCTTGATCTGTTGCCACCAGGATGCAGCTCGGCCTCGGAACTTAGTTGCAACCAATTGTACCCGTTTTGCATCCGGAACCTCCTTGAAATCAAAGACTTCTTCAAATGAGGCGATCCAATCTAAAAAATCCTATGGTTTAAGACCCCCTTGGAATTCTGGGATCTCCAGTCTGAATCCAGATTCCCACCGGTTGTTGGCGTTCAGATCAGAATCTCTCGTTGGCGGTTGCACAAAGACTTGGTTACGATAGTCTTGTGGGGAATATTGACCCCTACCTTATTCTCGCCGAGGATTAAATGTTTTCCGCTCGCGACCAATCTCTCTCTCTCAGATCCCGACGGCGGGTTGCTCGAACCTGGAGCTCGAAATCTGTTGGTTTGGTTGTTCAATAATTTGTGTAGTGCTTCTTGTACGTCTCTCATCTGATTTCCCAACAAATGCATCTGTTCACCAACCTGAGATTGGAATTGACCGAATTCATCACAGTCGACCGATTCGGTGATCGGAAGAGTGGACTTCCCCCGAAAAGATCGCATTGGTGGCATACCTTTGTTACCCACGCCGTATGAACTCTGGCTTTAATACCAATACGATGGCGACGCATGTCGAAACACAGTCGTTGGCTGTAGAAATCAAGAAGAAAGATACAAAAAAATAGATATATACCTAACCCTAGGTTAGAATATAAGAGACTCATGGACTCAGAGAAAAATCTCAATTTTTATTCATCAAAGTCTGAGGCAAAACTAGGGTTTGAGAGCCTTTTATAAAAGTGCTCGAAATCCTATCCCAAAATTACAGATTTTTCCTTATGCAATAAAATAAAGTCCAGTTCAATTTCAAAGTGATTGGAGCTGTTTAAGTATTTTAATAAAATCCAACAAAAATAGAAAAATGCAGAAAATTCACTAAAACAGCAAAACGATGGTTTAAACGATGGAATTTAGGGTCTGGACTTCATCACAATGTGATATTTTCAAAAATTGTTGGGCTTCTCGACGCGTTCGATTTGAGTGGTCACAACGCCTAGTTCTGATACCTGAGCCCCAAATAAAGCCCGTTTCTATTTATCCAAAAGGGCCATATAGTCATGGGCTCGTGCAACTACATCAGGAACCTTCGACATTTGTTCCAACTCAACATCGTCTTTGGCCGATCCTGCTGCAGACCATTTGAAATGAGTAGCAAATGGGATGCTAATTGTTTTAGCATCAAACATGTTATTTTGTTGTAACACTTTTTCAATCTTACTTTATTGAGACATGTGTAATGATCTTATACTTATGTTCCTAATAATATTCATACCAAGAATCTTCTTTGCTCAGCCTATATCCTTAATCTCAAACTCGACACTAAGTTGCTTCTTTATCAACACAATGTGTAACATGCTACGAGCATCAATAAGCATATCATCAATATATAGCAAAAAGTAAACATAAGAATAATATGATATCTTTTGATGATACACATAACTGGCATATGGACTCCCCGTGAACCCTTATGACACCATGAATGTATCAAAACGTGTGTACCATTGCCTAGGTGACTGTTTCAAACCATAGTGTGAATTTTTAAGCAGACAAACCTTGTCCTTCATATTAGGTTCGATAAATCCCTCTAGTTGTCTCATGTAGATTCACTTCTCTAATTCACCATATAGAAATGCAGTATTCACATCCAAATACTCAAGTTCTAAATCTTGCAAAAACTACCATTGCTAACAAACTCGAATCGAACTATGTTTCACCATTGAAGAAAATATTTCATTGAAGTTTATTCCTTCATTTTGAGTAAAACCATTAGCGATCAGTCTTGCCTTGAATCGAGATGCATCAACCCTTGAATTGCCCTTCTTTTTCTTGAACAGTCATTTGTTATCTACTACCTTCTGTTTTTTTAAAAAATCAATAAGCTTCCGTGTTTGATTCTTATATATATTCATGCTCTTTTTTCATAGCATCAATCCATCGATCTACCTCTGAACTCGTTGTAGCAGTCCTATAGCTACTAGATCATTGCATC
Source organism: Limnanthes douglasii subsp. nivea (assembly GCA_036936605.1). Classification (NCBI taxonomy): domain Eukaryota; kingdom Viridiplantae; phylum Streptophyta; class Magnoliopsida; order Brassicales; family Limnanthaceae; genus Limnanthes; species Limnanthes douglasii. Next base: position 1,915,623 of record JAUPFV010000005.1, on the reverse strand, counting down.
TCAACTTCTTCCGCAACTGACAGAGCATATGAAACTAGATTTGTATACTTTTTTGGTAGTCTAATCTTTATTCTTTCTCTGCCCAATGTTATACTATAAGTTTAATGGTTTGGTTCGGGTGCATCAGCGTCACTATCATTAAATATTTACGTTTCACCTCCTGATTATGGATCCACCTAAGAACCACTCGAATTATTCGACCTGCTAGGAACTGATTCTACTTCAAGCTCCACCTGTTTGCTGACAACTGATCATGATTCGACAATTTCGTATACTTTCTTATGACTGTCTATCAAACTAGACTCTTTAAAATTCACGTCCCTACTGATGAGAAAACCTGGAGAATTTGGAAAGGTACAACATAACTTATATCTCTCCACTCCAGTAGCATATCCTAGAAATATGTATCTCTTTTCTATCGGCTCAAGTTTATCATCTCTCACATGAGCATACGCAAAACAATCGAACACTCTCAATTGTTCGTAATCAGCCAACGATGCAGACCAAATATCAAAAGGACTTTTAAAATCAAGAACCGTTGATGGAGACTGATTCACCAAGTAGCACGTCGTATTGATAGCTTCAACCCAAAAATAATTTCCCACACCAGAATACAAGAGTATGCTTCGTGTCTTATCACAAAGAATTATATTCATTTTTTCTGCGATCCCATTTTGTTGTGGTGTTTTTGTACAATTTCTATGACGTATTATTCCCTCAGCTTCGCAGAACTCGTTCAACTCACAACTGTAAAATTATAATCCATTATTGTCCTAAAATGCTTGATCTTTCTCATGGATGTTTCTCAATCATTATTTTCCATTTGATAAATGTTGAATATGCCTAATATTTCATTTTCAAAAAGTAAACCCAGTGCACTCTTGAATAATCACCGATCAAAATCATATAGTATTTGGCTCCATTCTTTGATAAAAATTCTATTTGGGGCCCAAAAATCTGACTGAATGTACTCCATTGTCCTTTTAATCTTTGTTACAGTTAACTTACTGAATATGACTCTAATTTATTTACAAAACACACAGTATTCACAAAATCTCATTCGGCGTTATACCATTTCAATAAATCTATATTTCCTATAACAACTAATCATTTTTCACTCATGTTACCGAAACGCCAATGCCACAACTGATTTTGATCCTGCCGACTTTGGCTATTATTCCCTCATGATGCTACTGCAGCATCACACATAACAACACTCCCTTGGAGAATGTAAAGCCCAATTTTGCAAACTGCCTTTCATACACACCATTGAGCCCTTTGTCATTTTGATTACACTATTATCTGCACGATACTTGCAGAGAGTCTAGTGTCCCAAGAGATATCAGATGTCTCTTTAACTTAGGAACATACCCGCACCTTACTATTCTAGCAACCCCATCAAACATTCTGATTCTGAAGTTATCGATACCACTAACACGGAATGAATGATTGTTCCCTAAATAGACAGTTCTCTGCATTGTCTTGTAAGTATCAAACTATTGCTTGAACTGAAACATATGACACATAGCGCCAATATCGAGTACCCAAGAGTTTTGCCCGAAGTCTGAACTCATAGACAATACACCTTCCGCTAGGTTTGCTGCATTTTCCTTTTGATTTCCCTTCTTACCTTTCAACTTTAGACAGTCTCTTCTATAATGACTATGCTCAACGCATTCATAATAGTTTGAGTTATTGGCTTTTAATTTAGACCTTCACTTCTTCTTCTTTGAGTAAATTACCTTGTTTTTTTTAGATTTTCCCTTAGTTAGAAAACCCTTCGTTTTTGCCTGATTGTCTAGCTCAACAATTTATATCTTTTGATTTCGGCGTCTCTTTGACATCTACTATGGATAATTAATCATTACCATACATTATGGTATCAATGAATTTTTCATATGGAGTTGGTAACGATCTCAATACAAACAAAGCTTGATCTTCATCCTTAATGATGATATTAATTCAAGTCTATAATAATTGATTTAAATTTATCTAAGTGTTCAGTTATGGACATACCTTCTTTCAATCTGAAATTGCACAAGCGTTTCTTCAAGTATAACCGGTCCACCACTGATTTCTTTGAGTAAAGTTATCCAAAATTCTTTCATGCGCAGGAAGCAGTCTTCTCACCACTAATCTCGCTAAAAACGGTATCATTTACACTCATTATAATCTGGCATATACCTTTTTCGAAGATCTTGCTTCTCCTCTTATTTCATCTATTTTGGTAACTTATTCTCCACAACCTTCCACAATGCTTGCAGTACCAATGAATATTTAAACTTAATCTTTCATAATGCAAAGCTTGATCCTCCATCAAATCTTTCAATCTTATATTCTGTTGATGTGGACACCATTACAAAACCCTAATTGCAAAACCTAATTTCACGACCCAAAAGATCTTATACCAATTTTTTATGAATCACTATGTAATGTATCACAAATGGCTCAAGCACAAAATACATTAAAATAAAGTATAAAAGAAAATAACACGGAATTTTACGTGGTTCCAAAAATGTCTACATCCACTGGCACCGCCAGAGAAAAGCAACAAAGCTTCTCATTTTGAGTACATCATCGAACTCTATAGATGGTTATAGATCATTCAATATAAAGAATATTTTTATGATTGCTAAAAAGTTCTATTCTTGTGAATTTTTTGAAGAAGAAAAAATATATTTGAAGTGTGAATTAAAGGATTATGGGCTAGATATTCATATCCATCCAGATTTTAAGGATGTTTCTACTCTTTTTGATTGATGTCAATGAAAGGTGACAACAGAGAAAGCCAAAGTGTATTCACTAATAGATAAATTTTACGTCTTGTTTTGACACTTCCTGCATCCATTGCAACATCTGAGATAGCTTTTTCGGCTATAAAAATAGTGAAAATAAGTTTTCGTAATCGAATGGAAGATGATTTTTTGAAAAATTACTTGTTAATGTATATAGAAAAAGAGATTGCAAAGTTAGTAAGCTTTGATAAGATCATTGAAACATTTATATGATCCAAAAAAGATGAACATATCTCAAATATATCGTCATGTTTTCTGAATTTTATTATTTTGAATGAATTCCACTTTTTTAGGTTACCCACTATTTTGATTTTGATATCTCCATAATAGTTTGTACCTTGTACTTATATTATTATTTTTTAACAAGTTGAATCATCTATATAATTTTATCGTTTTTTTTTTTTAATTCCGCCATAGTTCTATTATACAATTAGTAATAGTATTGTGTATTAGCCGATTTGAATTTATTTCACATGTTTTAAACATTTATTAGATATGATATATGTAGCCGAAAACAAAACAATTACTGAATCAAAACAGGGGATTTCTTTTCAAGAAAAAAGACAAATTAAAGCTTTTTTTTTCTATTTGACACTGCCGGGGTGAATTTTGACGCTATTTGCAATCTTTTGGATTTTTTCTTGGCCCTTCCCCTTTTTTTTATAATTTCCCGTGAAAACATATTTACTTGCAAATATAAGAAGAATGACTAAGACACCTAATTTATCTTCGTTTTCATAAAATGCGTTTTTTCAACTTTGTATGAATCAATCCCTTAAGTACTTTTTTTCTAATTTGGGTTAGTGGGCATGTTCATATATAGAACAAACAAACAATTCTTTTATCTATCTAAATCATATTTCTCTTAAAAATCATATTTAATGATATCTTGGATATAGGAAAAGGCAAATGCATCTAAAAGGGAGATAAGGCTAACATCACCCTACTTTATATGCATGGTTGGTAATGTTTCTTATTTGATAACAAACAAGTGGAGATTTGCTGTTAATGAGACGTGCACTTTGTACTAAAAGACCTACAATAATTCTTATCTTGATATACCATTTCGATGTCTCTTTAGTGGGATGGTTGATATGACTTATCTAATTTAAAGTTTGAAGATAGACGAAAGTTCGGGTTGTAAGTGAAATGTTGGAATGTAACCAAGAGATCAAAGATATATGTAAATAATTATTGGGGAGTTGTATTTGTATTGGATTGATTTTCGTGAAAGAATTGTATTTTTGGAAGATATGGGAGACAATTTAAGATGCGATAGTGGAAAAGAGTTTAGTGGTGAAGATGGGAAAGAAAATGTTGATAGGGGATATTAGGCTAGAAAATATGGCGGTTGAAAGAAAAATAAATAAAATAAAAAATTAATAAAAAATTGTTAGGGAGATATAAATATTTATTTGGATATTAAAGAAAAACAACATATATTTATTTAGAAGGGTGAATATTATCTATTTGAGAATCAATCATCTCCGGATGGAAATGTTGGTATATCTGTAGACACATATATGAACTAAAAACTTTAAAATAGATTTATAGTAAGTTAACATATAAATTTTAAAATTTTAGTTATAAAATTCTAAATTCCGTCCGAAAAGTTTAGTGTTATAGAGATGAATTCAAATAACTTCGGTATCTTCCTATTTTTATTAAATAGATTGGGATTCGGTCTTGTGAGAGGATGTGTCTCCCTTCATTTTGTAAGGGTTGTGGTACTTGTTGATTAGCGGGATTTTTTAAAAAAATAAAATTATACATTAGAAACAATAAATTTTTTTAGAAAGGAACTCGAAAATGAAGTCTTTGTTGGGGTTGAGATTCCACTTCCATTGTAGGAAGAACGTCTATTCGTACAAGAAGTAATAATTTTTAGTTTTTTGTTTAATATGTTGCTTTAGTTCCCTCATATCCGAGACTTGATGTCCATTTTTTATATGTGCCACATTTAGATGATTCTTAATGGGTGGCAGACTCTGATGTCGTCCTCATTATGTCATGGTTATTATTTCATTATTTTGGTGTTGATGACTTATTAACATTGTTCACTCTAAGTTGTAGTGAAATGAATCCCGTATTATTATTATACGTTGGCAATCAACGGTAGAGTTGTTAATAATATTCTCTCTTTTGACAAAAAAATATAGAAGAAAGAGCTTGTTTATGTATCTGACACGTTTGAGACATGTGAACAAAGAAAAAGTTTATAGTCTCTAAGCGCTGAAAAAGGAAAATGAGTGTTTTTTTTTGTTCTGCTTTTTTTATTTGTTTGAACGTTTTTTGTTTTCTTGTGCTTGGCTTTATTTAGTTTCTCTACGCACTTATTGTGCGGAATTAAAGAAGCTTTACTTTTTAAGTTTTCTAACCAATGGACCAACAATTATCACACTTTACGGGTGGCTTGAAACTTCATATCTAACGGTTTGTAGCCTGAGCTAGCCATAAATTTTTCTTTCAATGTCTCGGACGTTCCAACCGAGAATAGTTTTATGGCACCTTCTGAGGCCATATGGGCCAAGTTTAATGTCGTTGGGATTTCTACTCCTCTCATATCTTCTTGGCCAAAGGTTGATAATTCTAAAAGAAATAAAATTGTTATTGGACGCTCCTTTTTCAAAAAAGTTTGAGGTTAAACCTTCTAATGAAAAGACTAAAATTGTCGGAGCTAGACGTGCTAGGTTAGCAAAAGTCCAACCCGAAGTGCCAAAAATGAGCATTTATGGACATACTTTTATCCAAGTTACCCACCATCCTCCCACCAAAGTTGTTAACGTTCTTACTGTTGTTGATCATCTTTTTACCAAGTATGTTTAAAACAAACTTCTTGATACTAATTTTGATTATAAACTCTAACCAAGGTATCTTCCTCAGACCCTTCCTCTACTAAAATCTCAGTTATTACTTCTCTTGTTCGAAAGAGTATTTATTAAGGTGTTAATTGTGTTACAAAATTTCTGGATGTTAGCGATGAATTTGTTAATGAAAACCTTGAATCCATCAGAAACCTTCCACTGTATGCCATCAAATGGGTTATTATTATTGAGCATGTTCCTTTTGTTGTTGAAAATAGTCATGTTCTTGATGGAAAAAGAAAAAAAACGATGGTTGTGACCTTTCTTGATTCTGGTAGTCCTTAATATGGTAAAGTAATGACTATTGTCATATCATACAGACTTACTAATGCTACACTTGTTGAGATATTTGTTTGTTTGGTTGAAAAGTTGATGCTGAAATGTTGAATTAATAGAGGAGTCTAAAATTAGGAATGCAAGGATTTATGAGCCTGTTGGTAGGGAGAAAGTGTCCAAGATTTCAATTCAAAACATCACTACTGAAATTTCTTTGGCCCTGAATGTTGTATCCAATATTGTTGATATTGCTAACATTTTTCATGAGCAACCAGCTAAAGTATAAGGCACTTATGATGTTGCAGATAGAGTAGTTCACATGGATGCGTCTAATGATCAAGTGGCTACTGGTGATCAGTTTTCTAAGACCACTTTTGATGTTTCAATGAATATTTTTTATTTGGAGCAAATTTTATAGGTTTTAGGCATGTTTTATCTCAACGTGTATTAGAGTATGCCAACTCACATTTCCTTTTTAAAGCTGTTAAGAAGACAAATGAAGCTCGTTATTGAAGTTAACCTTATTTGGTTGTTCTTTAATAATTTTTCCTTAGTGTAATTTATTGAGTTTGGTTTTTATTTATAGTGATTTTTCTATAGCTTTGTACTTGTGCACCGGTCTTGCAAAATTTATATTCAAACCATTCGTGACCTTCAAGTTATGCTTGAAGTTGTAGTTTAGTCATTTGAGAGAAGTCGGGAGCTAAAAGATGCATTTGATGAGAAGGGATAATTCTTTATGGTTGATATCCAAGCTAATTATGAAACCAAAGTACGCTTAAAGACTAAGATGAAATCTGTAAATGAATAATTTGCTGCAGCTTTTTGATAAATTGGTAAAAAAAACTTATAATACTCTAAATACAGAAAAACAACTAAAAGAATCTTAACATAAACAGTATGAGGTATATCTTGGATTGTGGAGGTTGAGACTAAGCATATGGAACAGTTGGAGAAATATTAAGGATGAGCATGAAAAGGTAAAAAAATTATAAGAGAGTGTTGAGGATGGATGCAATCAAAATGAAGACTCTACATAAGGCATTGAAACTTAAACAAATGTAGCATGTTGATTGTTGTTGTTGACGAGGAAATTTTTGTTTTCGAAGGTATGTTAGTATATTTTCCATGGTTCAGTGACTGGTAGCCTTATAAAAATGTTGGTGGTGTTGAACTTGCACAATAAAAACCTGGTTGACCTATTTGAGGAACCACATAAGGATATATTGATACATTGGTGGATATATGAGAAAGTTAAGTTGATTGGCCTGATGCACCGAGGAACTTGAGGAAATATAATTGTTTTTCCTAGTGAATTTGAGAAGTTTTGGGTTGTTTTAGTTGAGTTTGTAAATTTTTTGGCGGATCCTCGTGATCTTACTCATATCATAATGTAGGATTCTTATATTCACGTGCATTTATTTTTCTATCATTGTGGTGGGTAGGCGTTTTACTTCTCTTGGCAGATCGATCAGTACAGATGGTATAGGTGCCTTCTAGCTAGGATCATTAGTCTTTGAACGATACTGGTGGCGATTGGTCTTGCATCTGGTGATGTATCGGTAACGGTCCTTCATATGGAATAAGTGGCATATTATTGTTCCTCGTTGTCATTTTTTTAACATTGTACCTGTAAATGCAAATATGGACCATCAGTAACCCTCATATAATGCATCAACCTAATCTACTCTTCATACTCCTCACTCGTTTGATCTTATATGTCGTTGAAGATCTACGACAACAATTATGTATGAGGAATATAGATCGAATGATACCACTCAAAAATGATGAACAAACTGTCGATATGGTGGACAAACAATCAACCCGAATAAGATAGACTAGAAAAAATCATATTTAAAATATATAGTTTTATAAATTTATTTGAATATTTTAAATAAGTGTAAATAACTTTTGTGTTAAATTTAGTTTTTTAAAAATATTTATAATTTTTTGAAATCTAAATATTAGATTTTGAATTCAAATTCAAACCCAATTATAAAACTAAATTTATGTTTTAATTATGGTTTGGATCCTGCTAGATTCCACTCATATATACATATAGATAACAAGTTTTCTAACATGTGAAAATTGGTTATTCTGCAGTAAAATAATCAGTTAGATTGATAATGTTTGTTCATTAGATAAAGTTTATTTTGATTAGAATATGCCGAAGTGATTGTGAATTATGAAAATTTGATAAAATCTGTGCAATTTGATCTTGTAAGATGTTTTGAATGGTAGAATACAGTTCTGTTTTCCATAAAATCTTAAGATCTAATAAGAAAACGAACGGCAATGGCTAAAAACATATCACTTTTACGGAATAAAGTGGTACTAAAACAAAAATGTGTTCGGTAATATAGTTATTATTTTAAATTGGAATGCTAGATAAGTGGGTAACAGGGAAACCATAAGAAGAATTAAATTCGTCATTAAAACTGAAAAATTAGATTTCATAGATCTTTAAGAGCCTATCTTTAAGAGCCTATGATATCTAATTCTAATCTTGTTCACGTTTGTAATAAAATTGGCTTCAATGAAGGTTTTGTTAATATCAATAATAAAATATGGATTTTTTAGTACAATCACTTTCAAATTCAGATTCTTAACAATAATGAACATTCCACCACTTGATGGTGAGAAACTCTACCACTAACATGGTAGCTTTAATCACCATCATTTATGCCAAATGCTTAAGATCCCAAAAATTTTCCTTTTGGGACCATTTAAGGACCATCTCCTCCATCAATCAACCTTGGTGTATTGTTGGAGACTTCAATGAAATCTCCAAAGTTTCTGAGAAAATTTCATGTACCTCTCTTAATTTGAGAGGTATGGATGATTTTAATCACATGATTCTTGATTGTAAATTAGAAGACCCTAGCTATATTGGCTCCAATTTCACCTGGTCCAACAACCATAAATGGAAACGCCTTGATAGAGCTCTCAATAATGCTGCTTGGAGATATCTTTTTTATATTAAAAAGTGAATCATCTAGCCAGAACTTTCTTTGATCATTCGCCTTTGTATCCATCCGTGACCATTTTATTAAACTCATTAAAATAGTATAGAAAACTCAAACTACCTGTTATTATAAATGGCTCTCATTTTGGCTACTTCCCCTCTTGCAATGGAGTCAGACAAAGTGTTCCTATATCACCAATTTTGTTAAAATTCAATTTCTTGGGAAAAAAAATATCACCAATTTTGTTCATCATTGTAGAGAATACTTATTAAGAGGTCTCAAAATTTTATTCATTAAACATAATGCCTTGTATTACAAGGCAATATGATCTATTAACATTCATTGCCTTGCTTATGTTGATGATTTGTTAATTTTTACTAACGGTTCTCTCAACAATGTCAAGAAAGTTTGTGAATTTCTTGTCCATTACCAAGCTTTATCTGGCTAGCAAGTCAATAAATTAAAAACCACTTTTATCTCTTCTACCCATATGAGCAGTATTAGATCCAATAACATTGATAATCTAACTGGTTTTAAACAAAGTCATCTCTTATTTAAACAATTGGGTATCCAAATCAATTCAACCAATTATAACCTTCACTTTGATTATTTAGTTTCTAAGATCAGAAAAAAAAGGATTGGGATAACATTAATCTTTCCTTTTGTGGAAGACTAATATTATCTCAATCCATTCTCCTCTCCTTTCCTATTTATTATATGCAGAACTTCATTATTCCTAAATCTGTCATTCATATAATCAATATCCTCTTATTAATAAATTTATATGGGGCTATAGAGATAATTTTAACTCTATTATTTAGACCTTTTTCTCTAATATGGCTAAGCCATTTGATGAGAATGGCCTTAATATTAGAAATCTAAAAGACATTCAATCTGCCTTCTCTTGCAACCTTTGGCTAGCCTTTAGAGACAACATATCTCTTTGGTCTAATTTTATGCATTATATATGTTTCCCTAACATTAACCCTCTCCAAACCAATATTAAGCCTTCTGATTCTAAAATTTGAAAAAGATTGATCAGAATCAAAGAAATGGCTGAAAAAAAAATATCTTGGAAAATTGGTAAGGGTGAGATTGATTTCTGACTTTATAACTGTAATCATTCTCACCATTTAATCACCTTACCTTACAATTTTATAATAATAATTAATACAATCCTATTAAGGTTAGAGATTTTTGGTATAATGATAATTTAGATCTAAATAAGTTAAATAACAATGTGCTTCAATCTGATACTAATAGAATCACTAGACTTAAAATCAATGTCAACACTAATGATAATATTATTTGGACTATATATCATGATTATTTAGTCTCTCTTAAAGATATTTGGCACAAAATCAAGTATAAATATGATAGATCAATCATTCACCATAAAATCTGGAACAATCATTCTCCAAAGAAGTGTTCTTTCACTCTTTTGATAACTCTTAACAATTACATTATTGTTGATTTTGTTCTTCAAAATCGTAATTTTAGTCTTACTTCTAAATGTCAGATATGTGATAATTTAGAAAACATAAATCATCTATTTGTTGCTTGTAATATGTCTTGGAGTGTTTGGTCTTATTTTTCTGATCTTTTTGGTTATCATATGAACAGACTCATGCCTATTAGTCTTATAGTTAAAATCTGGCTCTATTCTACCAATACTCCTAAAAACATTATCTCTTTATTCCTTCCCTTATTTGCTGGTCTATCTGGAAAACTAGGAACCATGCCAAATATAAAGAATTTAACCCTTCTTCTGATTACATAATCAATAATATTACCATGTTCATTACTACCTTAGACAATGCCAACCTTTTAAAAGCTAAACACTAGACTGGAGACCTAAAATCTGCCTATTCATTAGGTTGTTTTTGCCATGTATCTGCTCTAACTCCCTACTCTTATGTTAAATGGAATCCTCCTAAGAATCATAGACTTAAAATAAATTGTGATTGCTCTAGTTAACTTCTGGTGAATCTAGTGGAGGATTTATAACTAGAGACTCTTATGGTTCTTTAATTGTTGTTGTTGGTACCAACGTTAGCAAGAATATCCATTTAATTGCAAAAACTAGAGCTCTTTTTTTAGGGACTCATTATCTGCAAAGCCAATAATTACACAAATCTCGATATTGAAACTGATTATTTGCTATTAGTTGAAATGTTAAGTTATGATAAGTCCCTTTGTACCTTAGACCTTTAATTTCAATCTGCAGAAAGTTGATTTCTCCCTCTATGACTATGAATCATATTTTTAATTATCAACATCTCGTGGCTGATTGGGTGGCCAAATGGTCCATTACTTCTAAGTTCAACTGCTCATTTACTTCCACCAACTGCCCTGCTCTTCTAGCAACTATTATATACTTAGAGAGTATCAATTTAGGTTACAGAAGATACCTAAACTGATTTTTTATATCTTACTAACATTTTTAGAAGGTATACCATGAACATGTCTCTCTTTATTTTGTTTTGCATGTTACAGAATTTTCTTTGATTTTAAAGCTCTCTACGTGATTGATCTCAAGCTCATAGTATACTGGACACAGGCGGAGCCAGGTGGGTGCGTTGGGGGTCCCAGGAACCCACCTGATTCCATTAAAATATATCTTTAGTAGTAAGAATTTATATCTTCCCTTAGTCGAGTTGGTAAAAAACCAAGTCAGGAACCCACTAGTCATGGGTTCGAGACTTGGCTACACGTAATGTCCTTTTAAATTTTTAATAATTTTTTATTATAATGTAAATTTATATAAATTTGATAATATTGGTATAAAATCCTAACTATCTCATGTAAATATATTATTTATTTTTTATTATATATAAAATTCTAATATATTTAAGTAATTATATTATTTATTTTTTATTATATATAAAATTCTAATATATTTAAGTAATTATAAATTTATATATAAATTTTTATTATATATTATTTATTTTCGAATTTATAATATTAATCTATATTATTTTCATATAAATAGATATGTTGATTTAAAAAAATAATGTAAATTTATATAAATTTGATAATGTTGGTAGAAAATCCTAACTATAAGATATAATCTTTTTAAACAATTTCTCTTTTACTATCGATTAGACAACTCTAACAACAAGCTTCAAACACTATGGTATTTATTGAGTCTCTATGTTATTAATTCTCAAAATTTAAGCTTTGCTACATATCTTATATTACTATTCACTAGTTACAAAGATTAATATTGGTTGATCTATATTTTTTCTTAAGATAGAGAGCCGTAAAGTTAAATTTCAAAGCAAATAGACCTCCATAAATCATAATTTTTATTTTGCTTTGCTAAGTTTAAATTTTATTATTGATTTAGTTTTTATGTTTGTCATTATAGGATGCATTGATATTTCAAAACAAGTAAATTTAGAAAAAAAATACAAATATCTTTAATTTAATCAGTGAAGTTAACCGCAGAGGGACACAAGATTAACTTGTTATTCCAAAAGCACATGTTTCGGTGGTCAATAATCCACAACCTGAAGTTGAAGCACAATCTTCAAATTGGGAATATTTGGAGGCTGATCCAGGGAAAAGAGATCGAATCTCTAGCTTTCATCCAGATCTTCAAGACTCGGTAAGAAGAGTTTACCTTTGAAGGGGTCTAACACAACCTCGTAAGGAGAAATATCCTTATATCGAAGTTACTTAGAATATATTAAACACAATAACGCTGTCCATTGTTGGCTTTGCTTTTACCTGTAGCAACGACGAGTGTTGGGCGAGTTTTCTTGGGTTTGAATTATGTGAAGAAGGAGTTGAAAAATAGAATAAGTGATCCATGGCTTAATGATTGTGTTGTAATATATGTGGCATGATTAGTAACATAACTACCCTTCAACAATTTCAAACTATGAATAAAAGGAAAATTAACTTAGATTTATGTTTTTATTTTAGTTTTTTTAATCACATTTTAGTTACTTGTGTAAAGTATATTATAACAATAAAAATTTAATATTTTAGATTTCAATATAAATCATGTTTGTTATAAATTTTGTATCTTATTTTAATTTATTTGATAATAATCAAAAAATTCAGGACACCACTATGTTTCGATCCTGGCTACGCCACTGATACTGGACATGCGGACATTTGCAGGATCTCATTCTCAAACTAGATTTGTTCTAGGCCTTCTTTGTATCAAGTCATATCATGGCTTCATTGTACACTTTCAAGCCTTTCGCTTTTATTTTAATCAAATATCTCATTTTGTTGGGAAAATAGTTCTCATATAAAATCTTAATACTTTTATACTAAAAAATATTAAATTTTAAGAAAACTTATAATAAAAATTACTAATCAAAAAATTCACTATCAACTTTACGTGAACATTTGATCCCGTTTCATTTCTCATATCTTGCAAAATTATTCATAAAATGGTTAATTCTAAGAATAAAACATATTTAATTAATACACAAGCTACTTCGATTCCATTTAAAAACAATATATGCAAATAATATAAGTTGATTTTCCGTCTACTAAAACCACGACATAAAAATAAAAAATGATAAATTTAATAAAAAAAAATATTAATAACAATCCAAGATAAATTAAAACTACAGATATCAATTTAGATTTTTAAGTATCGAAAACAATTTGTTACATAAGATTTATCAAAAAATCCCCTCAAATATAAAAAAGAAAAACCAAGAATTCTCTTTTTTTAGCTCGCGACTCTCTCTTTTTCTCTCTTTAAAATTTAAATTCATAAATCTCTCAAATTAAAGATTTATACAAAAACATTCACTGAAATCTCAAGCATTTTGCAAGAGTACCATCTTATCATTGACAAGAATTACTCAAATGGGTACCATCTTAACTCCAAAGGTAAGAGAATTGCCCTAAAAATTGACTTGATAAAATCTTTGACAATGTTAGATGACACCTTATCCTTGACATTCTTGTTTCCATGGAAATTCTGGATCAAATGATCACTTGGATTATCCAGTGCATCGTTACCCCTTACTACAACATCAATGTCAATGGTGACCCTACGGAGTTCTTTCAAAGAGGAAAAGAGCTCAGACAAATGGATCTTCTCTCTCATTTCTTGTTTGTCATGGTCATGCAAGTTCTTTCTCATATCTTCAAGGAGAAAAGTAATGACCGCAATTTCAAATTCCGTTGGAAATGTCATAAGCTGAAAATTGTTAATCTTTGCTTTGCGGACGATCTAATGATCTCTTTCCACCCCTTCTCCAATCAAAGAAGACTTCAATGATTTCTTCCTTCTCCATGGGTTGCAAATTATCCCAGGTAAAAGCTAAATTTTCCTATATGGAATCAAACCCACTTCCAAGACTGACCTTATCAACCTCTTTGGTTTCAAGGTTGGCTTCCTCCTAGTGAAATATCTGGGTGTCCTCTTGATCACTAGCCGTCTTTCCCATTCGGACTATCGGCCCCTCTTGCACAAAATCACGGCCTGCATTGGCTGTTGGACCTATAAGTACCTCATTTATGTTGGTCATCTTCAACTCAACAACTATGTAATATTTGATGGTCAAGTATACTGGTCCTCCATTTTCATTCTCCCTTCCAGAGTTCCTAAAGAACTCTCTCAAATTATTCGTTACTATCTCTCGACCGATCATGAGATAAAATTCATTGGTGCTTAAGTGGCCTGGAATACGGTTATCGTGCCCTTCTTTGAGGACGGCCTTGGGATCATGGACTTAAAAATATGGCATCAGGCGGTCGTCCTTAAGTAACTCTAGTCCATCATTAACAAAAATTCTAACTCAATCTGGAGCAAATGGATTAAAATAGAAAAAATTAAAAACAATAACTTATGGGTCATCACTTTTGGTTCCTCCCGCTCCTACACTTGGAGGAAAATTATATCCTTCGGGCCTCTAGCCAGTAATTTTTTCAGGGTGGCTATCGGTAATGGCAAGAATAAGTTCTTTTGGTTTGACCTTTGGCTTCTCTATACATCTCTTGCATCTCATTATGTTCACACCATCATTGGTGATTCAAGGTTAGGTAAGAACAATATTGTCTCTAATTTTATCTCTGAGAGGCGTTGGATGTGACCTCACAACAAGAGATCTACTAGTGTTGGCAAGAGAAGTAACCTCATAGAAATCCGCAACATTATTATTTTCCTTCCTCCTCCGAGTGTCACCCTTGATGATATCCCTTTTTGGGCGGTCAAAGATGGAAATCCCCTCATCACGATAAAAAACACTTGTAATGTCATTCGTACGCCTATCGCATGTTTTGGATGGGCGAGGTTAGTATGGAATAAATTTAACATCCTTTTGCACTCTTTTATTCTCTGGCTTGCCATTTAAGGCAAGCTTACCACGCGCGACAAGATTTTGTCTTGGGGGATTATTACTTCCCCATTTTGCGTCATTTGCAACTATGGTGATGAAAATATAAATCATATCCTATATGATTGTAGCTTCACACGGAGCCTGTGCGAACACGCTCGGGCAAAGCTGATATGATTGTAGCTTCACACGGAGCCTGTGCGAACACGCTCGCGTAAAGCTTGGGGTCCCTTACTATGATAACTCTAATTGGAACTCTTGGCTTTTTTAAGCTTCCAATTAACCCCCCTCAAGCTTACATTATTTTTGGCGTGTTTGCTTTGGTGCTTCTATTTACCATATTTGGAAGGAAAGAAACAACGGAATTCCCGGCTCTCTTCCGAGCCTTGCCTCTGCTGTCTCTTTTCGTTTGCTTGTTGATCTTCATTTTCGCCTTATGGGAACTAAGATTGGTTGGCCTCTTCATCACTAACTTCCAATAACTTAATTTTGTTTCATGTATTTGACTTCCTTCACAAATTGCAGATTCTACCTTGTGGATCCATCTTGTATGTCTCAATCTACTTTATTACGTTTGTCATTGTTTTGCTGTTTTCGCTTGTTTATATTATGGACCTTGTTTTGGTTCTTTTATGTTTTTCTTTCTCTACGGCGTTAATGTCATCCTTTAGGTACTTGTACGAACATATTTATTTCTTTAATGCATTTATTTCAACCAAAAAAAATCTCAAGCATTTCAACATAAACCAAGTACTAAATCAGGTTTTCACTAAAAAAATACTCTATTTCATCTTTAATTTTTCGATTGGTGTATTCGTAGTTATTTTTAACCTTCAAAACTCTATTATCTTTCAAATAAATCTAAAAACACGTATATTTCTATTTTTAAAGACAAACAAAACAAAATTCAGAGTAATATTTTTAGAGAAATTTTGTTTTTCATCTTATTTTCGCAACTAAAGTATTCTTATTATGCAACTCCAACATAATTGCTTTTTCATTTAAAGGAGATTGTCAGTTTTATTTATTTTTAAATGGACCATATATGAATAATATCTTTTGAACTTTTTTTATTATTTAAATGGACCATATATGAATAATATCTTCTGAATTTTTTTTATTAATTTATTTAACATGGTGTCGTATTTAGCATTTTTGTTTATTGTTTCTCATTTCTTACTTAGACAAAAAATAAATTTAAAAATAAACACTAGTTTTCCATTTTCTTGTTCTGCGCACTTAAAAATATAAATTTAACACTGAATTGTTTTCAAATTCATACTCAAAACACAAAATATAAACTTAACACTCAATTGTTTCATAATTCATACTCAAAACACAAGAGTTCTGCATTGGTGATCTAACTTCTGTAAAAGAAAACTAAAAAAATTGTTTCCAACCTTTCTAATAACTTATCCACATTCATCCATTTTATTTCAAAAAATTAGAAAATAATGGTGTTCCTTTTCTGCTAGTTTATCCATATTCTTCAATTTTGTTTCAAAATTTTAGATAAAAGAATAATGGTACGTGAAAAAATTCTTCTTGAAATTTTGAGTTCGAAGGGATACAGGTTCCAGTACTAACAAAAACTAGATATTATTATAGTTTTTCTTATTTTTCTCTCATTATTTCAACAAATCAGTAACTACTTCAAATATAAATACACTATCTATGGGAACAAAACTATAATATTGGGATGCTTTATCTAGTTAAATCATCTCTACTATTTATGCCATACCAAACAAGTCTGTAGTAAACTTTTACCAATTCCAGTGCACCTATTCACTTGAACAGCAAATGATCAATTACCTTTTCACTATCCAAATTTGATGGTCTAACGAACAATTTTTACTTGCCCAAAATAGATTGTTTAAATTAACTAAGCAAGAATAAATTAAAAAGATGAACAGAATATAAATTGAGATCCAAAATGAAACTGATACATTGTTCCCAAAATCTTTGATACTAAGAAAACAAAAAAGACATCTCTTCTTTACCAGATTAAGCAACCAATGTGCTTGCGGTGGTTGACTCGCTGCAGAAACAAAAAGAAATAGTGGGATTAGTCAAAACTTAAACCTTTTAGTTACCGGGTAGAAAATCAAAAAGAACCTAAAGCTCACTATTAGAAATCAGCATACAAATCACTATGTAAACCAAAAAGGCCAAAATGCCTCGATTGGATAAACACATACAAATCAGCATCTATAAGCCTACAAAATCAACATCAACAAAACTTGTCTATCGCTTGTGAGCCCAAAAATCTGCATGGCTACATGAACTAGTATTGTGAGACTAAGTACTTCTGCATCAGCTTTGTTGGATTCAATTGCATTTTAGTTTTGTGAGACTAAGTACTTCTGCTGAACTAATTAGAGACCAGCAAAGTAAAATGCAATTAAATCCAACAAAGCTGATGATGCTGAACACCTAACAGTTAGTTGTCAAAATTTGTGGGAGCTATTATTATATAGAGGAAGATTTTAAAAAGCTAATAAACAGCCGAAAGCAAAAGAAAGTAATAGTCTAACAATTAGTTTAAGATCCAATAAAGTATGCATGTCGATCCAACAAACAACAAATTAACTAATATTTCATTCTCAAAACTGGACAGATATTATTCCAAAACTTTGAAGTTTCTAAAAGACGGTAAATAAAAAAAGGAGAATGCAAAAGAACATTTACTGTACTAATTTTAAGAATAGGGACCTAACGACCCTAAAACATGTCATACAATTGACGTTCACCGGAAAATAAAGAGTTTCCTCTAAACAATGTTAAGAACAAAAAAAGTAAAACAGAAATGGTATCTAATCTCCTTTTGTCAGAACCTAGTAAAACTTGACCAGGAACCCTAACTTACAGAGTATTCACATCAGGGACCAGGTTTTCAAAATAAGTCTAAGAAAGCATTGTTGCAACAAAACAAAGTTAAGAAAAGTTAGGCATAAATGATATCCTCTTGTTAGAAACTAGTAGGACTTGACAACAAAGTGAGTATTTTAGACTCATATTATGAAACCAAGTAAAAAATCAAACTTTTAAACCTACAATTGGTTCATAAGGTCTAAAAACCTAGTCCAGCATTCAAACCAGTAACATTGTCAAAGATCCAAAGTAGGCATTGGGTGTATATTTACATATATGATTATCAAAACGCAAAACTATAAAACTATATAGCAATAAAACCATCAATACACATAAAAAAACAAGGCTTCAATTGAAATTAGTAATAGAATACTCACTACTTCCAGACCGGTGGGAGTTTCTTGGTCTTCTTGTAATAGCGAGCTAGACGGTGAATCCTACTCTCGACAAGAATCAACCTAAACTTCGAATCCTTATCCTTCCTATTCCTCTCTAAATGCTTGCGAATAGCAACAGCCTTCTTAATCAAATGATACAAATCCTCCGGGATTTCAGGTGCAAGACCTAATTTTTCAACACATAATCAGAATCATATTCTATAAATACACTTATAATTCATAAACTAATCTACATAGAGATTGAAGAATGTACCATGAGCTTTGAGAATACGAAGGATCTTGCTTCCAGTGACACTCTTGACTTGAGCAATACCGTGAGAATCACGAAGGATTACACCGATCTGAGAAGGAGTCATACCCTTCTTCGCAAACTTACAGATTTGGTCCTCAACCTTATAAAATTCATAAAATTGAATTAATTGGAGAAAAACATAGCTTCAATTTGAGTATTGTTTGATAAATTACCTCTGGAGTGGTGGTTTTGAGCCATGTTGGTGGGGTTCTCTTGTACGGCAATGCCGATGCGGAGATACCTTTACTGCAACGTCATGAAGAATCAGAGATCGAAGTTAAAAGAAAATAAGAGCAAGAGAAAGAGTAAGGGAGACGTACCCTCGACTGTGCATACGACCCATGGTGACGGAGAGGTTGAACAATGATCACTGTAAAGTAAACCCTAGGCTGCTCGAAAGAGAAGATGGTGAAGAATAATTAGGGTTTTCAGAGAAGAGCTTAAATACATATGGAGCTTAGTTGCAGAAGTTTAATGGGCTTTTAGATCACCCTACATCTATAAGTTAAGGCCCAAAGTTTTGTCCAGCTGAAATTATAAATGCATTTTTTTTTAAGAATTTCACCAAAACAATATCTAAATTAAACTCGATTTTGGATTTTTATTCTTGTTTCGTTTCATGTATATATCATTTATAAATAACGAAACAAATTAAAGGGGAATGGATAACTTATTTTTTTTAACCGTATCAATTTGAGTAAATAAAAAAATATATATATATATATAATAATAGATAAAATTTAAGCAAATTAAAATTAGGGATGGCAATTTTTCCCAAAATCTGCGGGTACCCGACCCGAGCCAACCCAATGGGATGGGTTATGGGTTTAAAAAAAAATTCGTGGATATGTATTGGGTTTGAAAATTTACTACCCTCCGGGTTTGGGATGGGTTATGGGTTTAAATTTTCTCACGGGTACCCAACCTGAACCCGACCCGGTACCCGTAAAATTAATATTATATTAAAAAAAAATTATCTAATATTATTTAACAAATTTTAAAATAAAATTACTGATATTAGTATTTATATTATGTAATGCCAAAAATAATTTATTATTTTGTTAATATATATAATATATTTTGAAAAATATTATTCTACATTTAAACATTTAATTTATTTATTTCAAATATTTTGTTTTTTTTTCTATACAAAACTAAGAATAATGAGTATATTTTCAAAAATATCATCATAAATTTGTTAATTAAACAAAATATCATTTTACATTTAAACAAAATACTTGCTACTTATAATGATTATAGTATATTTTGAAAAATATCATCGTAAATTTATTAATTAAACAAAATATCATTCTCCATTTATACAAAATATTTGCTATGATTATACTATATTTTGACAAATATAATTCTACATTTAAATATTGAATTTGATTTTTCAATATCTCTTTTGAAAATATTTTTTATTTTTCTGTCAATAATAATATTATTAATTAAATTAAAAAATATTTACTAACATATACCGAAACCATATATTAATTATTAAAAAAAAATTACTAACATATTTAAATTTGATATTTTTAAATATGTTTCCTTAATTTTTTAGAATTAATATCAAATTCTAGAAGATCTAATAATATTTTTGATCAAAATGAAAAAAAAAATCATGGGTACCCCGGATGGGTACCCGAACCCGGCGGGTTTGGATGTGGAGAAAAAATATTACTACCCGACGGGTACGGGTTAGGGTATGGGTTTAGAAAAACATAGACGGGATGGGTTACGGGTTTAGCTATACCCGCACCCATCCCGACCCATTACCATCCCTAATTAAAATTAAAACAAATAAACGGTTGAATTTATTTAAATTACATATGGTTTATTAAATTTTTGAATGTGGTCTAAATCGTTCAAAATCTCCACCCAACGAAATTGTTTATCTTTTTAAAGAGAAAATACAAAATCATTATGTAAAAACAAAATATATATTTAATAGAATGAAATTTTATTAATGGTAACATATGGTTTCTAATAAAATACCTCTAAATTATTAAGTAAAAGATTTTAACATTCGTACCTCGCAATTCTATTTATTGCATATCATGTATAACATAAAAAATGATGGAGATCCCATATAATTGTTACTTATTGCGGGAGAACAAATATTCATTGGTTTTGTAATAATTACTTATAACACTATTGACCATATAAGGAATATATCTATGGATCCATGTAACCCTATCTATCTTCATAAAACATGTGGATCAATAACCACATGCAAGTATGCAACTACAATATTTTTATTTCAGAGTATTAGTGGTTTAATAAAAGCAAATTCATAGTAAGTTTTTAAAAGAAATGATAAAAATAATCATTGATAATTATTTTATATTCGTTGTACAAAACAATATAGAAGATAGAAAATAAGAAATGTTATTATCGAAAAAAATACGTGATTTTCCGACTATCCAAATATGTGTTTGATATTTGTCATTAAACTTTTTATATGTCAACATCTCATATATAGTCTAATATGCATTAGTTATCTCTTTAATACCTAAATTCTTGGTAGTTCCTCTTTAAATAGATAAAATTGTTAGCAGTCAATAAACTAAAATATGAAATACATATATTAAATTACTAAATATAAATCTAAACGTAAGTACACAAGTTTGATAAATCAAAATTAAAAACTTTTTTAAAATTATGTATATCCAATATCAATTTATTTAAATATCCTATTTTTTATTAATTTTAAATGTGTATACATACCTTTTGACCTTTGGGCATTAGTTATTTTTCTGTTTTTCTCATTGGATTGATTCGACATCCCACTGTGTGTTTTGGGACAATTCCAGCGATAAGCTTTATGACTCTATCAATGTGTTGGTGTACTGTTCATAATCTTGTTAAATCTACGTTTCACCAATGTTATAAGTAACATTAAATGCAACTCAGTTATTCCAAGTTATTCTACAACAATCTTACCTTACTCGCAGTCATACATAGCTCAAACATTTGTTATACCTAGTTGTTTGTTGCTCGCAGTCATCCGTATCCCAAGCAACTTAGGAATATTATTGGTTGTATTATTGCTAGACATAATATTTACATTTTTAGTTTTACCTAGCACACAACTTTCATATAAGCTCAAATTTTGTACTATTTTAGCATCCAACGAGCCTTGTTTGCTAAGCTCAATGAGGTATTTCTCACTCATGTTACATAATCTCAAATGTCACAACTTACTTGAATTTTTATCTATATTATAAACACATCAGGTCACTATAAACATTCAATAACTAATGAGTCGTGCATAATCCTAAATATGTAATCTTCACCCTTATATGTAAACCCTTCATCATCTATCACGCCGATATAAAATAGGTTTAGTTTAACTTTGGGCGCATACCTCACTTTTGCTATCACTCTCTCAAATTTTTATATAACTTGAGCCAAACATTCCCCATAAATTTAAAGGGTATGGATCATCATTCCCAAGTATAACTTTGTCACTTTCAAACAATCTTAGTTTTTAAATTTTAGGTTGGACTTGTTTTCCTTGTTTTGGACCCTATTATGCAGTATATGTATAAAATGTTTTTATTATGCTATAAGTCTTGTAAATGTTACAATTTCTTAATTTCTACATAAAGAAGTATTACGTTTTTATAAATATGGTTGTTAATGAAAATGAATTTCCTTGTTTAAAAGGTTTTCTAAACACTTAACAAGTTCAGAATTCATGTGTATATCCTATGAGTTTATGGATTCCTAACCTTCATAGAGAACTAGTGACTGGTGGCATAACTTCATTTACAAAACCTATCTCATGTGTTTGTGGTGATTAGGCTACTGCCATATTCCCTAAACACTCATAAAGTTTGACTGTTATTCAAACAAACCAATGTGAACAAATTACTATCCTTCATTAGCACATATAAACACAAAGTATTACCTTACAAACAACCAATGGCAACCAGCATATATATACACATAATCATATTTTATATGTAAACAACCCTACCATTTGACCCATCATTGCTATACATCTACCGTTCTATAATCCACACATTTTATCAAATAATCAACCACAACAAAAAAAAATATTTAATGAAAACAATAAATGGAACTCTAAATCCAAAGATTCATTATATTAACTCTACCACTACCGATGACTATTTATCATAGAAATTACTAGATTTTCTTAGGCATTGGGAAACTCTAAATTTTCTTATGCACAAAGAGAGCAATGCTTGTAGCCTGATAATCAAGGCTTTTGCAATAAGGTTGATTTTGACAATTATTGTCTCAACAAATTGGGATGTGAGACAATTTGAGTCCTATATATGCTCAAGCAAGTTCCAAGATCTTGATATTCTCGATTGAGAGATACTCTATTGGATTTAGGGTTCAAGAACTCGAGAGAGAATAGAAAAGATGGAGACGATTATGGTGTATGGTTTTTAAGAAACTATAATTTGAAATGGTCTAATTGGAGGTACAACCGTTTCAAACTAAACTTTATACTTTAACAGTCAAATGAGCCTAGCATTGGTTTTGGGCTAGATCTCACTTGAGAAAAATAATTTCGTTTATTTATGTTCAAATCTATTACACAAGAAACGCATAATATAAACATTATAATTTGATAAAAAAAATTGTACTAAACAATAATACATTATAGTTGTATTCTTAACAAAATCCTCACATGGATAATTATCCAATTGTGACACCAAGATTGTACATAAATACACCTAGTATCATAATAATAATCTATCAAGCAAAATAAATAACAAAAAGAATCTTTTGCTCATTATTTATTTTATTAATTATTATTACTAGTAATAGTATTAGTATCACTATTAATATTAATATTAAAAAATCGATGAGTGTACTAAAATTTAAATTTAAATTTATTGTTTTGTTATATGTAGGTTATAAATGGCTAGAAGATTGAGCATAAATGGAATATGAGTTTAGCAGAAAGTTTTGGTCTCAGTGAAAGAGGTTTGGCTATTGAAGAGAGCTCAGCTTCCGAAAAGGGTTTGGTCAATGTAGGGTCTTAATATCAGAGTAATGGGTTGGCGACTATAGGGAGTTTGGTATTTGAATGAGTTTAGTCTTGGTATAAGAATTTAAGTCTAAACATGAGGTAAGTCTCGACATTGAAATATTTAGCTTTAGGAAACTGTAAGCTTTAACTATTGTTTGGATATTAGTCTGTACTAATTTGATTTTTATTGAATTTAATGAAGAATAGTTAATGTATCAAGGTATAAGTTTGTTATAACTCATTAGATGTATTATTTGTTAAAAAAATCAGTGATATGGATTTATTACATCTTTATTATAACCATTTGGTGCACAAATTGATCATAGATATTGCTTTGAATATGAACAAGTTTGTTGTAATAGTTTTGATTTGTTATTGTGAGCATCATATTTAAGATCTTATATATATACCGTGAAAAAATATATGTACAAGGCGTATCCAAAATTATAAGGAAAGCATTCTTACTATAAACATAATTTTTAAATAGAGAAGCCTTTTGTTTGTGAGAAAATACTTTTATCGAATTAAGTGATTTTAGAGTTGATTAATTCTTGAAGAGAATCGGTAGAAATATATTGAGAGTTGATAGATATTGTAGTGTATGAATGTTTTTATTGATAGTTGTAGGAACAAAATTGCAAGAATTGTGGTACCAAAGCCAAATCAAATTTTCCAATATTAACATGGATAGTTAAGTGGGTTAATTTTTTAACAAGTTTTGCGGTGAGCATGAAGATCTAAAAATGGATATGAAAGTCAATTGGTCGTTCGTGGTCAACAATAAAGAAAAATGAGGAAGATATGTAAAGATGATAATGAAATTTGATGTTGATAAATTCACTAAAGATAATGATTTTAATATTTATAAAATTAAAATTAAGTTTGTCGTTGTATATAGGGGGTTGTATATGTTATTGATGAGAAAAATACAAAAGATATTAATATTCAAGTATTGTCCAAGGCTCATAGTGCTCTAATATTGAGTTTGGGATATGAGGTACTAAGGGATGTGTCTTAAGTGTCTACTATCATTGAGATTTGGATTAAGATTAAAGTTATTTAATTGAAAAAATATTTAGCTAATATATTGTATCTCAAGAAGAAGTTGTATACTATAAACATGAATGATATCGTAGAGATTCAGAAACACGTGGATGGTTTTAATATGTTCATTATCGATTTGAATATAATAAGAGTCAAGGTTGAAAATGATGATCAAATAATTATCGTCTTGAGCTCTTTGTCAAACGTGTATGAATAATTTGTTGACCCTATACAATATGGTAAATAATATATTACCATGTATAGAGTGAATAATGTTATGAATTTAAAAGATCTTCAAACGAAAGTTGTTCTGAAATGAGTAACCAATTACCACACAATATCTAATTTTTTATAATAGTTCAAATACTTTTAGTAACTATATTACGCTATTTTGTATATACCATAGACCTCTCTTTTTATCCTTCCATATTATTTTCTTTTATAGTTCTTTTTAAAAAAAAATAGAAACCTTAAATATCTACATGAAATATTTTGTGTAGAAAAGGAGGCTTAGAAATAATAATACAATAAATAATAAAAGAAACTCAAAATTTGGATCTCGGATGCCAACTACTTATTTAATAGTGAAATGTTGGTTCTACAAAAAAAGAAGGTCATATCCGAAGAAAATATCTCGAAATAAATACATTTAGTAAAAATAAGTATTTTAAACATATTTAATGATTATCTAATACACTTAAATCAAATTGGTTATAGTTCAATAGTTTATGAGCTTGTGTTAACAATTATACAATTCTTGTTGTGCTTGTATTGATTAAAAATATTTATTTAAACCAAATCGGTCAAAAAAACTATAAAATTTAAACATTTGGATTGATCTAATAATTTTTTAATCCAATTTTTACTTTTAATGTAAAATAGTCAAAACATAAACAAAAAATATGATATATAATTTATAAAATGTAAAATTTTAGCTATTTAATTATGTTATTTTTATATGCTGAAAATTTATCATGTGGTTAAAAAAAATATATAGTACAATATGTATATGTATATAAATATGTCATGTAATTTTTTATAAACTGACTTGAGTTTGATATACGAAAATAACTAATAAATTTTTTAAGCGCAACCTAGTTGTAAGATTATGTCACGTGGCATGACAATAATCACATGAAGTTTAGAATATAGAGGAACTTTATATTTTAAATTTTGTTATCTTGCTACAATAAAAATACGTATAAAATTATAGTTTTCGGTTTCCTCTTGTTTCGTCAAAATTTAAAAACTTAGAAGTATGAAATTTTACCATACATCATTACTTATTTATGAGTGATTTCATAGACATATGAAATCATTACCAATCAAGAACGAAACATCCAATATACATAAACATAAAATAAAAATAAAATGTTCATGTAAGTTATGAAGTTTTAAACATATAATAGATTTTTTTGATATAATTGATGTGTTGGCTTACAAAGTAATAAGGAAAAAAAACATTATTCAAAATCTTAACAAAAAATTAGTTAGTGCACACTATGAAATAATTTATTAATGTATAATAATATGTTATGTTACATAACAATAAGTATAAATTCTAAACAATACCAACTACTTTTCATATTAAAAAGATAAAAAAAAAAAAAAAATTTATAATTTTTAATTTAAGATAAGATACATGATAGATTATATATTAGATAATTTATATCATCATCATTTCCATATTATTTTTAATTCACATGGGACTTCTACTTTTGGAGATATATAAAGCTCCTCTGATTATGTATAGTGGGCATATTCTCATGGGATGTTTGGTGAAAGGTGATATATTTTGACCAAATATTATTTTGTCTTATTTTTTACTTGTTGACTCTTGAGTCGAATACTATAAATTTGCGCCTTCCGTTGTTAGCCTATTTGGTTTTGCTTTAAGTTTCATAATTATATGTTTTTTGTTTGTAGATACTGATGAGGGAGAATAAAAGACGTGGTGAAATTATAAAGAAGAGGTTTGTTAAGGAGAAAATTGTAAAGAAGAAGCATGATATGAGAGAATTGTAAAGAAGAAATTGTATTAGGGGAAAATTGTATAGACTATTAAAGAAGTAGCCATTATGAGAAGATAAAAAGATATAGGGACTAAAAATGTAATAAACGGGAATTAAAGCATGTGGGACCCGCAATTGTACTATAAAAGGACCACACACGCTTCACAGATCCCGAGATGAATAGAATATTACTTGCTCTCTCTACTTAACCTAATCTTTACTTTCTCTCTCTAGAAAGACTCCTAAACAAAGTATTGCAGACTATTTGGACACTAAAAGATCTTCATATCGCAAAATCACCCCTGAGCACTCTTAAAACTCTTGAGATACCAATTATATCAACTATTTTATTTGCCTCATTTTTTTGTATATATATCATAATAGAAAAGTAATTATTGTATTTAATTTTAATTTTTTATTACTTATTCACAGTTTTACCCCCGACCGACTCTGAGTATAATATATGATCCCAACTAGAGTTACATCTAACATAATTTGAACCTTTTAAAAGTTAAATAAATATAATTATTTTATCTCTCTCACTCTTAATGTTAAAAGGTAAACCGCGTGGAGTAACGATTAATATGATTGATATGATGTGTTGATCATATTTTGTAGTAGGTCTGGTTGTGATTATTTGGTTCTTTGATTCGTAATAGTATCTTAATAGTGATATGCATGCTTACGTATATGTATTTATGAAATTTACATGTTATTGTGTTGTGTATCATTAGCGTCATGTGTCACGTTTGAACACACTTGGCTAAATATAATGGTATAATTTTAGTCATATACTTAATTTTATGTTGTTATAAGATATTCATGATGCATGTTTTAGTGATAACAATCATAAATTCTCATATCATAGAGACAATTATTGTATGTATATGAAGATGTTTAATATAAATGTTAAGTTATCACCACACACCATTTGATGTTTGAGTTTATAAATACGAGGTTAAGGTAAGTCATTATTTGTTGGCCTTTAACCGCTGCTGAAGATACTTATTCTAATGTGTACTAATAAAGAGCGAACTATGTGAAAATATTACTTTCGACTATTTTTTTATCATATTATTGCCAAAGATCTTATAATAATTATTATTTTTATTATATGGGTATGAAAATTAATAAGTACATATGTAGCCACATGTTTGGTACTGACATGTTATTGAATATTTTTTTTCTTTATGATAGATAGGTAGAGAAGCCTTATGGATTTTTAGAGTGATTTCGAGTTCCTAAGAGGTGTAGTAATTTTTTATTTTATTTGAAATCATTGTGAATATATTAATTAACGAGGTATGAGATTGTAATTTTTTTATTAATGTCTTATTATTATGCTTCATTATAAAGAGCACAGTTTAATATGTTAGAATGAGTTAAAGTAAAATATGTGGTTTATTTGTTTTTTGGTTTATGTTTTATAATTATTGCATTCGTTTACGCTGACATCCATTAAAATGATAGAATAAGTTAAAACATCTAAGGTCTAAGAAATTTTAGAAATTAGTGGACTTTATCAAAATTCATGACTTAAATATCAATTTTGGTTGATTTTTAGCATTTAAAGGGTGTTGGTTTGCTCAGTTATGCAAAAATTGGATAAGTCGAAAAATTACATGTTGAATGCATTGATGATGAAGACAAAGCACGTGATTGGGGTGGTAATGATGATGATAAAGTTGTAAGCCTCTCAACTTTTTTATGTCCTTATTAAAAGAAGACAAAGTAATTATCACCAATATAGTGACTGTTAAAAAACAAAGAGAGAAGTAGCCGCATGAGGCGGCTAGGGTTTTGTGTTTATTATGGAATGTGTCCTTTTTGTATTGAACTGTTTTTTATTTAATCAAATCATTACAAGTTGCGCTTGTTTCACTAGCAATGGTAATAAGGCTCTCAATATATAGAGAACTTAGAGGCCTATACAAGGAAACTTAATACACTGATTTATAAGGAGAAGATTAAGGACAGTATGTGAAATCCCAAATTATAGTGGTCAATAGTTGACCCCAATTATTACTCCATGAATCCACTTTCCAAATTTAGTCGAATATTCTAACACTCCCCCTCAAGTTGTGTAGTGGGATCACCAATACCCAACTTGGATAAAACTGATTCGAATGTTCTTGCAGCAACCGTTTTTGTCAGGATGTCTGCTAGTTGGTCTTCGGATCTAACAAACGGAATTTTGACCGTCCCATCTTTAATCTTTTCTTTTATGAAGTGCCTATCTATTTCAACGTGCTTTGTTCTATCGTGCTGTACCGGATTCTCTGAAATTTTAATCGCAGCTTTATTATCGCACATTAACTGAGTTGGACACTTCAGAGGGGATCTGATTTCTTTCATTATCGTCTTTAACCAAAGTATCTCGGTAATCCCCTTAACGATTCCTCTAAATTCTGATTTAGCACTTGACAATGAAACTACTTTCTGTTTCTTACTCCTCCAAGTAACCAAGTTACCTCCAAAAATAGTAAAGTAACCAGCAGTTGATCGCTTGTCGTTAGGATTCCCTCCCCAATCAGCATCTGTGAATACTTCAACATCAAGGTGTCCATTTTTCTTAAAAATTATGCCTCTTCCTGGTGTGCCTTTGAGATATCGAATAATCCTCATTACTGCCTCCATATAGTGTTCCTGAGGATGATGCATGAACTGGCTAACTACTCCCACCGCGTATGCAATGTCGGGTCGAGTGTGAGCCAGGTAAATCAATTTTCCCACCAACCTTTGGTACCTTTCTTTACTCGCTGTTGTGACCCCTTCAATTATCTTTAGTTTGTGATTCACAACCATAGGAGTGTCATTTGGTTTGCAATCCACCATGCCAACTTCAGCTAATAAATCCAATATATATTTCCGTTAGGAGATATAAATCCCTCATCTTGACCTAAGAACCTCGATTCCTATGAAATACTTCAATCCCCCAAGGTCTTTCATTCCTAGGAAATTCTTAGGTTTTCCCTAAGAGAGCTAATTTCTTCTTCGTCATTCCCCGTTATAATCATATCGTCGATATATATTATAAGACAAGTGACTAATTCTCCTATCTTTTTGTAAAACAAGGTATGATCCCCATTACTCTGTTTGTAGCTATACTGCTTTATTGCCATTGTAAATCTCCCAAACCAAGCACGAGGAGACTGTTTGAGCCCATATAATTCCTTTTTCAGTTTGCATACCTCATTTTCTTGAAAACCATCAGAGAACCATGGTGGGGGTTCCATATATACCTCTTCTTCCAAGTCTCCATGTAAGAAAGCATTCTTTACATCAAATTGATGAAAAGGACAATCTTTATTCGCGGCTATTGAAAGTAAAACTCTGATAGTGTCAATCTTTGCAACCGGAGAGAACGTTTCAGAGTAGTCTATACCATATGTTTGTGTATATCCTTTAGAAACCAATCTTGCCTTGTGTCGCTCAATGATGCCATCAGATTTATATTTTATATTAAACACCCATCTACACCCGACTACTTTCTTCCCTTGTGGTAACACACAATTCTCCCATGTACCATTCCTTTTTAGAGCTTTCATTTCGGTATTCATTGCCTCATGCTATTCAGTCATCTTCTTAGCTTCTTAAGCTGTTTTAGGGATTTGTTCAGATAGAATAGTAGCTGAAAATGCCTTTGCAATCTTTGTCATTCATTTCATGTCTGTTTTTACCAGATATGTAGAAGCACGAGGAACGTGTTCCGGTGAATACCGGTCATGAGGAACCCCTCTAGTTTTTCTTAGGGGAAGAACCAGAGTTTGAGTTTCAACAAATGAACTTCCTAAAATGTCATGATCAGTAGCATTTTGTGAGTTATGACATTGTAAATTGTTTACCTCTTGATGGACAATTTCTTCGGTTGATTCGCTGGTAGTATCCATGGCATTTGTTTCTTGTTGGACATTGTCTTCGGGAGAATCATTGGTGGTAAGAACTGCCTCGTCAGTCTCCTTTATGTTGGAAGAGGTGTGTTTGGTGGCGCCATCTACCGACTCTGTCGGCACATCCTCAAAGTAACTTTCATATAGAAACCAGTCGAGTGATTCACTTACTTTCTCCTCCTGAGCACGAGATTGGTGGTAAAAAAGAATTGGATTCTAAGAAGTCACAGTCCATGGTGACATGGATTCGACGACTAACCGGATTGTAACACCGATAACCCATTTGATGGACACCAAACCCAACAAATACACATTTTTCAGCACACGAATTAAGTTTGTTTCGACTAGTTTTAGGGATATGAACAAACATCGAACAACCAAAGACACGAGGTGGTAAGGTCATAACATATGGAATTGTAACTTGGGTGGCAAGCACTTGTAATGGAGTTTTATTTCCTAGACATTGAGTTGGTAGACGATTTGCAAGATACGTGACTGTAGCAAGAGCTTATGGCCAAAGAGAATGAGGAACTCTAGATTCAATCATAATAGCACGAGTTTTTTCAAGTAAAGTACGATTTTTTCGTTCTGAAGTACCGTTTTGTTGAGGTGTGTTTGGACAAGTGGTTTGATGGATAAGACCATTTGTTTTGGAAAAAATTATGTATTGTTTGGTTAACAAACTTTGTTCCATTATCAGAACGGAGAATCTGTATTTTTTTTTCAAATTGAGTCAAAATCATTTTGTAAAAACAAACAAATATTTCTGGTACTTCTGATTTATGTTTCATGAAGTATATCCAAGTCATTCTTGCGAAATCATCCACAAATAAAACAAAGTATCTGATTTGATTGTTAGTGGAATTTGGTGCTGGACCCCAAACATCAGAATGGATTAGCGAAAAAGCATAATCAACTCTAGTATTACTTTGATTAAATGAGACCCTACGTTTTTTTGCAAGAATGAAAGTTTCACATTTCTCATGAATGGAATTATTCAAAAAAAAACTAGGAAACAAACTTTTAAGATAGCTAAAAGAAGGATGACCAAATCGTCGGTGCCATAACCAAAGGTGCTTTCGGTTGTTTCGTGAGCGAGCATGGCATATCCCTTATGAACTACCTCATCAACATAATAGAGACCTCCTTGTTCAGTACCATGCCCAATGATGTCCTTCGTACGAATGTCCTGTAAAATGCAAAAAAATGGATACATAAGAACCACACAGTTGAGTTGTTTTGTCACTTGACTAACAGATAATAACTTTAAGGATAGTGAAGGAATGTATAGGCAGTTTTTAATTTCCATTTTTTCCGAAAAAATAATTGAACCTCCCCCTTTGACTTCACAAATTTATCCACTTGCAGTCTCAAAATGGGACTTCTTTGGAGATGACATGTCACCAAAGTCTTTAGGATCATAAGACATGGTGTCCGTAGCCCCGCAAGCAAATATCCAATTCATTGATTTCTCAAACCCTTTACCTCCAATTTTTTCATAGGAGTTTGTCGTCATTCCTCCAAAACTAGTGCCACTTCCTTGCTCATTTTTAGTCGGATCTTCACCACCACTTGTAGACGAAGCCCGTTTGACATTAGATCTGAAACGCTGGTTATTTTTCTCTTTATGACCGTCCTCCCACCATTCTGGATAGCCAACCAGCTGGAAACATGCCTCTTTAGTGTGTTTCTTCATCCCACAATGAGTGCAAAACAACTTGGATTTATCTTCTTTCTCTTTGGATCGGAATTTAAACCTCCGTGCAGAATATTTAGCAGCCAAACCAATTCCAATTTCAATCGAGTCGCTATCAGAAGAACTTGATTTTAGTATATTAAGCCTGGCCACTTCCCTTCGTATTGTAGCATATGCTATTTCCATGGAAGGAAGAGGATCATTTTTCAGGATATCTCTCTTGACTGCTTCCAGCTTGTCATAAACTGCCATTAGCAATTGATAAAGTCTTTGTTCTTGAGTCTTCTTATTGTAGATCTGAATGTCTTTTGGGTCTTTCATAGGGTTCGGATCTCGCCTATCTATAGACATCCAGATGTTCTGTAGTTTGTTCCACAAGTCTTCTAGTGTATCAGACCCTTGCCTTAATGAATTAGCCCTCTTATGAAGGTCAAACACCTGTAACGAATCTGTACCAGCACTGTATGTGGTGGCTAACCCATCCCAGAAGGCTTTTGCAGTGGGATATTGCGAGACATTATTCACCAAGCTGGATTCAAGATTCTGGATAATCCGTGTGAAAACACATTGATCATCTTATTCCCATCTTGGATATGTGTTGTCAGTTTTGGATGGAGGTGTCGGCTCCCCTGTAATGTGAGAACCTCTCCCCCTTCCCCCAACTACTTTATTCATCAGGTTTGCCCATATGGCATAGTTGTCACCACCGAGTTTAATCCCTAGGGATAAATTCTCGGGGTTAGTTGTTTGTTGTTGTGTTCTGAGACCATTTCTCATAATGGCAGCAATCTGCATTGTTAATTCATCAGGGATTTGACTGACCACGACTTTATTTCCAACCATCTTTGTTGAGGATGTTCAGAATTCCCAGAATCACACGTGCTGATACCATGTTAAAAAACAAAGAGAGAAGTAGCCGCATGAGGCGGCTAGGGTTTTGTGTTTTTTAAGGAATGTTCCTTTTTGTATTGAACTGTTTTTTATTGAATCAAATCATTATAAGTTGCGCTTATTTCACTAGCAATGGTAATAAGGCTCTCGATATATAAAGAACTTAGAGACATATACAAGGAAACTTAATACAATGATTTTTAGGGAGAAGATTAAGGACATTATGTGAAATCCCAAATTATAATGGTCAATAGTTGACCCCAATTATTACTCCATGAATCCACTTTCCAAATTTAGTCGAATATTCTAACAGTGACGTCAAAAAATTATGTCATTAAGATATCGAGGAAGATAAACAACTAGTATTGAAGAAAAGGAAGATGCATCAACACAATAACTAATTAAAAGCGTCGACAAAAGGTGAATAACACAACAAAATGAAAGCATCAACAAGATATATGATAATAGACGACCAATGCTACAAATGAGATCCAAATGAAACCCTAAAAAACTTAATGATAATAGAGAATTTGAGACATATGTCATATATTATTAAAATGTCAATGGTAATTAAGAGGAAAAATAGTAATCTTTTATAATAGATGTGTGTCACATGTCATAAGATACATGTGCTACATATCCCTAGCAGTAAATTAACTATAAATAGAGGATTCAATCGTTGTTAAAAGACTAATTCTTTAATTAATAATACTAATATAATTGCTCTTGATCATTTCTAGTTTTATCCTATTGGCAATATTCTAATGAAAAAATATTCTCATCATTTTTCCCCATCTATGAGAATGTCTTCAAATAAACTCTTTACTTACCCAACGATGATGACTAAATCATAAATTGAAGAATAAATATCTGAAGAGTATAATGTTTTTCCATTGAGAAGTTTACCAAGATTTCTTTCGTCGGTTAATGGGAAAAGTAAAGTATAAGAAGTTGAAAACATGACTTATGTACTATTTTTTGAAAACAAACTATATTGGCAGAATATATAACCATTAATTCAGTTGACAAATCATCTTTTCATTTACTTAAATATCATACTTTAATTCGGTTATTTACTAATGAAGATTTAGTAAGATTATTAATTATTCGTATAAAATATATAAATTATCAAAAGATTCCAACAACTTTAAAAATATATTTTAAAAATTTAACACAAAATATTTATTGAAATGTGTAATAAACTATTTAAAATATTTAATAGTTGAAAAATGTAAAAATGTAAAAATTTCAGGGACTATTGAGATATAATTTTAAAGATATAATAATCTATTAATTCAAAAATTGTCAAAAGATCTTAAAATTCCTACTGCTTTTAAAATATAGTTTAAAAATCAAATAAATTATTTGAAATATTTAAATAAAACTAAAAAAAAAATCAAGTAATATTTTCAAATATTTCGTTTTATAATATATTTATTTTAAATAAGTCTATTCAAATAAATTGAAGCATATAAATTAATTTTTAATTAATATATTAAAAAATTAGTATAAAATAGCAAGTGTAACTTGAGATGGCAATGGGCCATCAACGAGTTGGGTCCGGGATGGCCCGTCTCTGCCTGAATCTGACCCGTTCTGGGGTAAGAATTTCTAAACCCAAATATGACTGCAGATTTGTCCGACTCGACCAATTTATGTCCGCGAAATGTCCGAACCGTCTTGGTCCGTTTGTGTCCGTGGACTATCCGGCCCGTCCAAGTCCAATTTAGCCCGTTTCTAATATTTTTTATTTCAAAAATAATAATGTAAAAGAGATAAATTTAAAACATAACAAAATAAACACAAAATATTACACAAAAACAGTCTTTAACAAAACAGTCAATCCAAAATGTAAGTGAAACATTAAAACAAAACAAAACATTCTTAAAATTTTCTTTAGTTTCCAATGGTGTTATCATCTTCACCACTTAGCACAACAGTTTCATTTTCATCGTCAAAATCCTCAAGAAATTTTTGAAATGTGGCTTCCAAATGTGTCATACCTTTTGGTGACGAACCTAACAAATAACATAATCTTAAGATAACTATTAGTAAACTTACAAGAAAAAAAACAATAACTAGAATTTAAGTAAATAAATAAATACCTTTGATTTCATTCCAAAACCAATTTTGGGTACATATTAATGCTTTACGGTTTTGGAAGCAAGTTTACTACGATGTGGGCTTAGTAACTGACCGCTAGTGCTAAAAGTAAATTCTGAAGCAACCGTTGATACCAGAATCGTTAGAACATCTCTTACTATTTTTTGTAAAATAGGATATTTCAGACCATTTACTTTCCACCAATATAAAACATCAAAATCATCAGATGTAGGTAAGACATAATCCTTTATATAAAATTCTAATTTCAAATTTATGCTTCCAACAACATCGTTTTTCCTACTACTAACATACTCATTAAATTTAGAAGAATATTTTTCATTGAGCTTTGAGTGACCGCAATGTATTTGAAGCACTAGATATATGGTCAATATTATTGTTATCGTATTCTCTGACCAAAACATAGCACACATCTCTCACTCTTTCGATCTCTTGATCTGTTTTGGAACCATACATCGAATTGAAATAAAACAACACAACATCTATTTTATATTTAGGATCCAAAACCGCAGCAACACCTATTATTCCATTAATTATTTTTCAATAATTGTTGATATTTTTCAAACATACGATATACCATAATTTTAATCCTTGAAGAACTTGTAGTAATGTACCATTC
The DNA here is from genome assembly GCA_036936605.1 of Limnanthes douglasii subsp. nivea. NCBI lineage: Eukaryota > Viridiplantae > Streptophyta > Magnoliopsida > Brassicales > Limnanthaceae > Limnanthes > Limnanthes douglasii. The sequence goes on along the minus strand of JAUPFV010000005.1, from coordinate 1,879,566 downwards.
TCTTAATGCTATTCGAATCTCACATAATTCATTGAAATAAAATCAACAGTTGGAGATAAAGTACCTCAAAACGACTCGGTAACATTGTGAAACAACTCCAACTTTTCACATATATATTGAGCTTCTTCCCATTATATATCACTCAAATTACAATTATTGTAGGATCTTGTTGCTTTAATCTGAAAAAACATCATTATATTCCAAAACTGAAGATAGCATATAAAATGTAGAATTCCAACGCGTTTTACAATCAAGAGCAAACTCTTTCGTACACTTAATCTCTAATTGACATACCCTTTCTTTAAATTTTTGTCTCTTTTGCGTGGTGTTGTCCAAAATAGTACATTATCTCGAACGTGTTCAATGCATTCTTTGATGACAAACAGCCCCTCTTGTATAATCAAATTTAATATATGGGTTGCACAACGCATATGGAGTAGATCTCCATGTAACATAAGTTTATTCAGTTGAAGTTTAGTCAAAACAAGTCTTACCATGACATCATTTGTAGTACAATTATCAACCGTCGACGTAACTATTACCAATCAATATTCCACTATAGACAACACTCCAAAAGTACATCCGCAAGTACTTCTTTTGTATGTGGAGAAAAAACTTGTACAAATCTGTAAAAAAAAACAAATTTAAATAAACAGTATAAAAACAAGTCTTATAATAACAGTAAAAATCAACTTAAATAATTAGTATAAAACTTAGAAAGAATTAAATCAACCTAAAGCTAATAACAATAACAGTGGTGACACGACATGCTTTTCTATATCTAATAACAGTGGTATTATGTGTTATTATTATAACTCTTATAATAACAGTGGTATTGCATACTTTTCAAAGGTGTATTTTATAGAATATTAGCCTGAGTGCTTCAACTAAAATATGCTTGTTGTAAAAAAATTCAAGAAAACATATCAACATAAAAAAGTGCTATTATTTTACTTCTGTTTACTTTCGATGGATACACTGCATTTGATTATACACACAAAGCAGCAAGTAAAGTTCTCAACACATATGTACACATATCTTAGCATATAATTATTAATCCATGTGCCACAATTACGATGTGCTACAATTAGCTAATAAGGACAGATATGTACCTAGATTCAGAAAAAACAACAACAACAGTAAGAAGATTATTTACAATCAACTAACACACACATAAACTCAATCCAATATTTCTTATCCATTTAACCTTGCAAATAGTAAATTTCATTTTTTGTAAAGAGAACTATTTTTCTTGTGCAAGTAAGAAATAACTTTAGGTTAAATACTAGACCAACTTACCAATCATGGCATGCTTTTATAAAACTAATAACAGTGGCATGCTCTTTAAGGATAACAATGTCTTTATGGACAGAAAAAAAGCATTAAACAAAACTAATTTTAACTTAAAATTAAACAACAGTAGTATTTAAATTATCAGAATAAAATTCAGAATTAGTGGTAATACCTGATAGTACGACTCTGTAAATTCTAAGAATTGTCGATGTAATGTACGGTAATTACCATAAAACCTTTAATTTTGTTTGGTGAACACCATATGTCCGTTATTAATATGTCCGTTGTTAGAGTGATTCTACCATAATTTTTTCCTATCCATTTTTATTAGTTTTTTGCTTCTCAAGAATTTATATCTTCAATATATCACTTTTTATCGTGTTTCTTAATACCATTTTAAACAATGGTTGGGCATGTGAAATATATATTCTCAATCTCAAATGATCCACCATAGAAAGAAGGTACTCGTGCATCACAATCATCTTTGCAAGATGATTTCTCAATAAATCTTGATCAAAACTATGAGTACTTAAATTGTTTTTCCATTAGCTTTGCTTTGATGAGAACTCAGACCTTGTTGTCAGATGTCAACATTGATTTGTTCCTATTTTAGAATTTGTAACGAACGATTTTGAACAATAGTTTCAATCTGCTTTTATAGCCCCATTTTATCTTTTTCTTTTAAAATTCTTCCACACAATTAATTTCAAATGTGAAGTATCGAATTCCATGTTGTCCTCACTAGAAATTGAATTGAAGGATCATTTCCGGAAATCAACTTAAATCTAGATGTTTACAACTCTCATTCTCAACTACTAGTGGAAATACATTTATAGCAATAATACATTAGTGGTATCAAATAAACATTAATATTATACCGTATCCTCTCACACACAAGAAACAATATTCATTCTAAAAAATCGAGCAAAATTATACGTCAGTTAACAAAATCTGAAAGGTTAATCAACATACTAGTACACTACACTAGATGAAATGCAATAAGTAAATGTATTGATATTGGAATCTAATATGTAATGTACCTTTATGTTGGATATATAGAACAACAGCAAGATACAATTCTAAAATCAATAAGAATATACTCATCAGCTAAATTATCACAAATCCAAAGAAAAAAGATTGTCAAATGTCAAGTCAATCACAAGAACACCAACTACTCTAATTTATCCCAACTAACTAGAAGATAAAGTCGTTTCTTTTGTAGTATACACAATATATATATATATATATAATCATTTTCATAGTCAAGTTATTAATGAAAACAACAAAGTAAAATTAAGAAAGAAATAAGGAAGAAAAATCAGTTTGGCTACATTGAAAATTACCTGTGTTGGAGGCTTGAGCACAAAAAATCTTCCAGAAATTAACGCATGAGCTATTTTTGAAACAGTAAGGTTGATATGATAGTTAAATGGTGGAACTACTAAGACAACACAAAGTGGAATCTGCAACGTTTATAAGAAAAAACCGAGTGTAAAATGAACTAAAATGTTAGCTCGTAAGTAGATTAAATATGTTATTTACCTTAGAAGTAAGACAATACTTGGTCATCTCGTTTTTTCAGAAGATGTCTGACATGAAAAACTTGCCTTCTCCCATAATCCGGACCTTTTATTCGACACACTATGAAATTAATTCCATGAATCTAACAACCTTATTAAAATGGTGAGAATTAAATGTCATTATCAACATCAATATCAAAATCAAGTTTGACGAAGAACTAGCATACTTAAAAAGGATTACAAATAACCTCAGTAACAACATCTTTTACCGGTTTAGGTCAAACAAAATCAACCAACCAGTTATCAGACAAAGAAATGTAACGAGAACAGTTGAAACAAACAAGGAAATGTAACAAGAATAGCTGAAACGTACTTTGTTCACAAGCAATGGCCAAATCGAATTGATCCTCGGAATACCAATACCACCGAGAAACATAAATCCACAAAACCAGCAAATGTTAATACAACTTTCCGAAACAAAATTAACCTTTATAAAAAGAACGGAATGCATATATCTCGAATCCATCTATTTATCTTTCGTTTTCTAAGTAACTAAGCTCTTGCGGCTGCTTCTCTAGGTGTTATACTTGTAAATAAGTGTTTACATTGGAGACTGTGATCTACAGTCTCAAAATTAAATATTTATACTCAATTGTTTTATTTTTTTAATATATTAATTTTTATATATAATACGTTATGATACAGTTTAATACATAAATCTTTAACAGTGGCATGGTATTAATTTATATATAATATATTATAATGAGGAAAGTACCCATAAATGGTACCCACTTTTAGACTAGTTTCATAAAATACCCAGAGCCATACTTTGGACCAAAATACCCTCTAGGGTATAAAATGGGGCTTTTTGGTTGAAACTCACTTTTTTCACCTTCTAATCCTGACTTTTGGGTTCCAATTCCCTCCACTTTCACATTTCTAATTTTGAGGAGAGAGAAACACGAAAAACGATAGCGAACCCAAAACACGAACTTGAACCCAACGTGCTGTAACTGTTCCATCAACCATAACCGTTCTGGCGATGATAACATTTTCCCCGACACCGATCAAGAGGTAGAGAAGGAAGCCATCGTCGAGCCACCGGTGTCGTTACTGTCGAAGAGGTACATTTGACGTAATTGTTGTTTTTGTCGGACGTTTGAATGTGGCTCTGTGTGTTTAACAGTAGACTGTATTAACGTCGTTGGAGTAGTCACTATATTTGAGTACTGTATTGGACAGTTCTCCATTCTCCGGCGATATTTTTGCGTTTCGTTTATAGTTGTATGTTAGTGTTATTTGCTGGTGTTGAAATTTTGTTGTGTTCCTGATATCGCGTCTCATCGTTAGTAGTTAAACATGGCTGGTTAGTATCAGCGTGGTTATGATAGTGTTGATAATGCTGTCGGAGAATGCCGATGGTACTGGGTAGGTTGTTTTGTACTCTAGAATCACAATGCCGGGTTCAGTTACGCATGTTTAGCAATGTATAAATTTGAGGTAGTTTTTGGTTCATATGCAGAGATGGTGTACGTATCTAGCAATGTACATAATATTTGTGGTCATATCTAGCAATGTCAGCAACTAGTTTACTGTAACACACTGCACGTCTAGCAATGTAGTAGTTAAACTTGGTCATGTCTAACAATGTAGCAATGAAGTAAGACTCATGTTGTTGTCGAGTTAGTTGCACTACTAGTGTATTTGATTGTTAATGTATATGTTCGCTACTTAGTGTGGACAGTTTAATTGCTTGATGGTTGAAATAGATGTTACTACGGGATTGTTTGGATTATAATTAAGTTGTGTTGAAATGGGAATATATGTAGGCAAACATGACTAAGACGAGATTATTCTACAAGTCAGGCTTAGTGAGCATAATCAACCTTCTAAGACGGGATATAATTACATCAGAACACATAGATACTGCAAGAGGCACATCGTTCTATACGTTTCTGAAAACATCGTTCGATGTAAGGAACGAGAATCTGAAGCTGAAAAAGTTCCACAACCTGATCGAGAAGATTTGTACTTTTTACGATGTGAAAATGAAGGCTTTCAAGATAGGACGTAAGCATTTTAGGCTAATTACGAAGGACGTGAAGGCCATATTTGGGCTGAAACACGGGAACGAGGATATACCAATGAATAAAACAGGAGCCTTTATCGGTCGATTTGCTGATGGAGCTTAGAACGATTCCATTTTAATGCAGAAATATATTTTATCCGCAAACAAGGAGGAGTGGGCCAACCAACAACAAATCAGTGTCTAATGCATTGATAGAGGTGAACGAAATCTATAAATTTGTATTTGTTTCGAGTTGATGCTGCAATATATTAGTATGATACCAAAATTTGCACGTATCTAGCAATGCAGCCTACTCTATCTAGTAATGTGAAAGCAGTATATTAGTATGTTGATGTTTGTGTAAATGTACCTAGAAATGTCTTCTTATATATCTAGAAATGTCATAGTATGCTTAACTATTTTGAATTCTTCTTGCATCTTCTGAGTATGATGTTATTTATTTTGTAAGAATCGATCGAGAAAGCAATAAGGGAAGGAGGGGAGGACGAAACGAAGGATGTTGCTCGTTTGTTGATACTTTTCATATGCTCAACACTGTTCTTTTTAGTGTCAGGCGATGTCCTTGGGTGGACAACAGTATTCTACGTGGAGAATCTAGAGAAAATAAACGACTATGACTGGTCTAGACCCATCGTTGAAAAACTGCATAAGTCACTAGACAAATGTATTAAGGCCGGGAATCTCGGTAAAGTGATCAGATGTGTTGCTCTTCTATTTGTAAGTACAATGGTTTATGATCATCACGTTATTTTCAAAACCGTGTTTGTAATGTTGAGTTATATTGTCTGCAACCATTTTTGATGAAGCACAGTTTGATAGACGTTGAAATACCAAGGCCAAACATAATCCCTATGTGTTACAAGTGGTGGGGATTGGAGGGGAAGGATTCAACATTTGAAATAATCTAGATGGTGAGCGAACTCAGAGACGACCAGGTATTTAACGTATCTAGCAATATACAATTTTGTATAACCTATCTAGCAGTTACACCCAGTACTTAAATTGTAACCATGTATCTACCAATAACCAATAATATAACATATCTAGCAATCATAATACCAAACAAATCGCATCTATTGTAACATCAGTTGGCAATAGTAATTGTTTGTAAATCGCAACCATGATTATTATATTGTGATGCTGAATGTATATTATACTGTCAAATTGCATTTCTTAGGTTATGGACGATGAGCTATCGTTGACAGAGGTTGAATGTGACACTTTTGGAGAAATTGAATTGGGGATAAACTATAAAGGTACTGCGGAAACAAGTAAGGGAAGGAGTCGGAAAAGAAAAAAGTCTGTTGCAAACAGAAGTATAAGAAGGAAGAAGAAACAGGTCCATGATGAGGCTGGAACAAGCAGTAAAAGGAGTTCGAACAATGAGGTTGAAGACAACACAACCACGCCAGAAGAAGGAGAGAATTATGATGTTACATTGCGTGAATTCATGGGGGAGAAGAAGTCGAGAGTCGGTACAAAAAAGGCGAGAGGTTGAAAAAGAAAAACCATTGTAGGTCCAGTATTCCAAGTTTTGGAGGGCTGTCACTGTCGGTGCTGCGTGACAACCGGAAGCTGAAAAAGCTAGGGGTGAGCAAAAACCGAAAAAAACCGAACCGACCGACCGAACCAAACCAAAATGGTTCGGTTTGGTCGGTTTTTTAAAACTAGATTTCGGTTTCGGTTTTAAATTTTTAAACCGAATTTAATTCGGTCGGTTTTCGGGTTGTACGGTTTAACCGACCGATTTGAACCGAACCGACCGAACCTATAGAATATATTGTATATGTAATATGTAGACCGTATTTGAAATAAGAATCATCTCCACCTTTAGCCTAGTGGTTGTACACTTAAACTCAAGTTCTTTTTTGTACCCCTGTCTGGGGTACGAATCCTGGCTGCAACATTTTTTATTTTATTTTTTCGTTTCTCTTTCACGAATTTATCTAGGGTTTTGTTTTGTATCAATTGCCAACCACTACCACTCGAGAGCCTGTTAGCTAGCCTTCCTCTGCTCTTCACCTAGGCTATAATCTCCGTCGTTGGAGTCGACCGGCTGCTCAGAGCCTGTTAGCTAGCCTTCCTCTGCTCTTCACCTAGGCTACAATCACCGCCGTTGGAGTTGACCGGCTGCAAAAGACTTTATACAGGTAGAAGTGGTGGTCGAGAGAAACAGTCAAAATGTCATCCTCATTGGAAAAGTAAGTATGACTTGTGATGTGTCCTACACATCTTTGTTTGATCAATTTCTCGATTTTTCATCTCAAATTATAGCACCACTGTCTTTTGTTTATCAAGTTGTTGAGGATGAACTGTTATGAAGCACCAAATCTTTACATGAAATTTAGGAGTTCCATCACATTCCATGGATTGGATTTGTTACAAATATGGTTAGCTAGTGAGGTTAGGGAGGTTAAGGTGTTAGTTAAGTTTTCTATGATAGGATAACTGTAAGACCAGGCAGATTATAACTCATTTCAGGCAGCACCTGTATAGGTCCTGAATTATAGTAAGGAAAAGTGCCGCTCTTGTAATTCACATCTACTTGAAACCGATAAGGGTTGTGCTGGACTACACCTTTCACTAAGGAAGGGTACTGAATTTCATTCGGCGTACCACCACCTCCATACATCACCATTGAGTTGTTCTCCATTACATTTTGGTTCAACGGATAATATTGATGAATTAATGGATAAGCACCTTATCGTTGTTGTTCTTGTTGTTGAGCCATTTGGTTGTAGAGAAAAAGCTAGTTTTGGGTCGGGTTCTGGTTCAGCAAAGAACAGTTTTGTTGTATGTTGCTCGGTAAAAGCGCTGTTTTTCAGACGTGAATTATAGATTTGGTGATTTTAGCATATATAGCAGTCCAATTAGTTATCAAGTCTTAAGCAGTTAACATTAATACTTTCAAATTATAAGATAGCTTTTCGGTTAACCTACCTGTTGGTGATACAGAAATGTATATTAGCTGTTATGTCAACTTCTTTCAAGTTATCCAAAACTACCTGTTGGCAACACGTACTGCCAGTTCATGTACTTGGAACTCTTATCGATGGATATGGTACACCCTAACAGGTTCAGCAAATAACCTGAGTCACCTCCTCATCCACCAGTGAGGGAATTCTGTCCATATATGGATTTGTTCTGATTATGCTGATTTTAAGACTGATAACAGTAGAGTGCTTGCAGGTTGTTGCAGATACAGGACTTGAGTTGCTTGCAACAGCTTTAATATTCAGTTTTCTCATAAGTAGTTTGCAGATTTTGCAATTCAATAGTTTGTTTACAGCTTTTCATATATGTCATTTGATTTTTACATCTGCTCAATGCAGATTTACTAAGATGGCTGGGGAAAATGAAGTTACAAATGCAGAAAGCGCAAATCAAGAAAACGTCGATGCTGTTATTGCTGGTCAAAACGTTCAAGGTAATCGTAGAATCCCTCGTAGAAAAACTAATGATATGGAAGAGGTTAGCACCGATGCCGTTATTGCTGGTTAGAATAGGAAAATATCATTTGTGTAGGATCATTTCACCGAAATTGAACGTAAAAATCCTAACGATATTCGTACCGATGCATGTAACTACTGCAAGAAAATATACAATTGTGATCCCAAATAAAATGGAACATCCACTTTAGGAAACCATCTAAAAAACCAATGTAAAAAGTATCCATTTCAAAATCTTGATAAGAATCAAACAACTTTAGGGTTTAAAGTGAGAGAAGGAGATAACCGAAGTGAACTTGTAGCTGTTTCTTTTAGTGCGGAAGCTTGTAGAAAAGCCTTAGCCAAAATGTTGATATTAGATGAATTGCCCTTTAAATTTGTAGACGGCGGGGGCTTTAGAAACTTTATGCTTGTTGCTCAACCAAAGTGGACAAGTATTCCATCTCGGTTTACAATTGCAAAAGATTGTTTCAATATTTTCGTAGAGGAGAAAAAAAAGTTAAAAGCAGCCATGTTAGGGCAACGGGTATGTTTAACTACGGATACATGGACATCTATACAAAATTTGAATTTCATGTGTCTCACCGCTCACTTTATAGATGCTGATTGGAAACTACATAAAATAATTCTAAACTTTTGTATAGTTGAAAGTCATAAAGGTGAGGATTTGGGGAAGGTTATTGAGATGTGTTTGCTTGAATGGGGGATTGATAAAATTCTTACTCTCACAGTTGATAATGCAAGTTCAAATAATAAGGTTATTGAATTTATCAAAAGCAAGACTAAGTATAGAAGATGTACTATTTTAGAACATGAATTCTTGCATATGAGATGTTGCGCCCATATTTTGAATCTTGTTGTTCGTGATGGATTGAAAGAGATGCATGACTCGATCGCTCGAGTAAGGAATGCAGTGAGGTATGTGAGATCTTCCCCACAAAGGTTCAAAATCTTCAAACTTTGTGCTGAAAAAGAAAAAATTGAATGTAAAAGCATGGTTTGTTTGGATGTTCCGACTAGATGAAATTATACTTATATGATGTTGGAAAGAGCTGAAAAGTTTTCTAAAGCTTTTGAACGATTAGAAGAGGATGATCATAATTTCTTGTTAAATGTCAATGATTGCGATGGATGTGATGATGGATGTAGTATTAGAAAAACGAAGAAAGTTGTTTTGGGGCCTCCTTCATTTGAAGATTGGCAACAAGTAAGACTGTTTGCAAGATTTTTGAAAGTCTTTTATGATGCTACCTTACGTTTTTCGGGTTCTATGCATGTAACTTCAAATAGTTTTTTTTATAGAACTAATCACTATCCAAGACGTGATTGAGTTGGAGGTACGCAATGAGAATCCTGGACTGAAATCAATGGCTCAAAGTATGAAGAGTAAGTTTGAAAAATATTGGGGAAACTTTGATATTATGAACCCTTTATTATATATTTCTTTGGTTCTTGACCCTCGTTATAAGATGTGTTATCTTAAGTTTTGTTTTGAAAATATTCTTATGTATGATGTTGAGAGAAGCGATTGTTTGTTAAAAAAAAATCAAAGATAAGCTTATTCGGTTGTACGATTCATACGTTGTAAGTGAAGCTGGGGTAAATTTAGAGAGTCAAACAAGGACTCAATCAATGGGCAACGAAATGGAAGAAAATGTAGATCCGAGAGTAGTAAGAATATCACAATTCAAGAGACATTTGAAAGAAGCTGATTATTTTCAAAATCAATCGGAAGTAGAAAAGTATTTATCGGAGAGTTGCGAAGATGTAGAAGAGTTTGATATATTGGCATGGTGGAAGATCAATTCTCCAAGATTTCGAGTACTTTTCGTAGTTGCGCGACATGTTCTTGCAGTTCCGGTATCGACGGTAGCTTCTGAATCCGTATTTAGCACTGCCGATCGTGTTCTTGATCCATTTCGTAGCGCATTACAACCAAAGATGATAGAAGCCCTTATTTGTTCACAAAAATGGTTGCGGTCTTCGTCAACTCCAATAAATCTCCGAGACACAATGGATTACGTTGAAGAATTTGAAAAAATGGAGACAGGTATATGTATTTATTATATATATATATATATATGTTTAAGCTTTAAAAACTAACATTTTTTTTGTTTTTATTTTATAGAATTTACTAAAGATACTAGTGAAGGAACGTCATCGAATATGAATGTCACTAGAGATGAAGGTATGTGTACCGTCAACAAACAACTAAGAGTTTAGTAGCTTATTATCTAATGCTTTGTTTCATTTACTAGCTTTGTTGTTGTTTGATTGTTTCTTTTTACAGAATGGGAAGAAGAAATACGTGTTAGTTGATGCATCTTATTTGATTGAAGAATGATTTCTTCAGCTGCTTTTCTCTCTGTGTTTTCTTAAAAGCTTTGTTAAGTAGAAGAATGATTTATTTCTCTTTTTTATTGGTGTGTGTAACGATACGATGACAATCTTGTAAAACAAAGATGCAGTAATTCTCCCTGGCTGCAACAATTCTTGTAGTAATCATTTCCTGTTATCTAACTTGCCCGCAATATCTGTAGTGATGTAAGATTTTAGAATATGAAATCTTTTTTCTCTTCCTATTATCTAAGCAGTAGCATCGAGGTGCAGCAAACAGAAAACGGCTTCCAAGTCCAGATGTGTGCAGAAGGGGTGATGAAGAGCTTAAGATTCCATGTGGCCTCTGAACGATTTCTGAGACATGTAGGCATACACCATAAAGTGTGGCATTGTATGCCACCTGATCAAGGGCAAAGCAGATATTCGAGCATCAATCTAATGCTTCCTTGTACATTTTATTGACAACTTAAATGAGAAAACAGACAAAAAGGATGAAGAGCTCGCCTTGAGTGAAAACACAAATGACGCATCGTCTCTGCCTAGATGCTCCTGAGATGAGTGATGAACATCGGAGTTAATTTTTCATGGTACTTGAAAGGAAAAGTCTCCAAGCTGATAGAAACATCTTTGGAACAAAACATCCAAAGATGAATATAACTTAGCTCCCATTAGTTGCACCGTCTTTTCAATTTTGGATGAGAAAAAGGAAGAATGGCCTAAAAAGTATATGTTGCCTTGCATCGTCCTCAAATTATTTTTAGAAAATTAATTGTTTGGATTAAAGAAAGATCTTCGTTATTTTTTAGACTGACTAGTTCTTTCCCTTGTTAATTAATTAAAATATACGCATACGTGAAAATCATCTGTAATATAAGTATAATCATTGTAATCATGATATATACATTTCATCAAAGAGCAAAAGGATAAATATATCATAGATCTCAATCATTGTAATATTACTATATTCGTCCATAAATTCTAACCTTTTAGCTTTGGATAGCAGATGCTAACAAATTACCATTAGCCGCATGTTTTAATAATGTCGCACACATCTAACTTCCCTTCTGCACACATCTGGACTTGGAAGCCGTTTTCTTATGAAATCTTTTTTCGAAACCTACACTTTTTTGTTTGAGTACTTACTTGTAGTTGTATGAATATCTGCAACAGTTTTATTGTTTGGGCCAAACCCATTAGATTTCATAAGCAAGTACAAACCCATTAGTTTAGGCACCGAACCGCACCGAACCGCACCGAATCCACTGAACCGCACCGACCGGTTGAAAGTTGAAAACAAAAAGTTGAAAACGTCGTTTGAACAGAGAAACCAAGAAGTGAGTATTCACATGCTTTTTACGGACTAATAACGTTTATATGCTGTATTTATCGAAGGTGGTTACACTGTATCTAGGAAATGTTTAGATGCTGTATCTAGCAGCATCATTATAAAGGATCAAGCAACATCATTATAAGGTATCTAGCAATGTTAATATGCTGCATCTAGCAATGTAAAAATAATGCATCTAGCAATGTAAAAATAATGCATCTAGCAATGTTCATACATAGCATCTATCAATGTCAATATGCTGTATCTAGCAATGTTCATAATCCTAATCTAGCAACCTTGTTACAACCCATCTAGAAATGTTTATATGTTGTATCTATCAAAGTCGTTACACTGTATCTATGAAATGTTTAGATGCTGTATTTAGCAACATCATTATAAGGTATCTAGCAATGATATATTGTCGTGTTTGTTAATGTGACAGATGGTTTATCTAGTAGTTAAAAATAATGTATACTATTTTGTATGCTTGTTTGATACACGTTGAAGAACTGAGGAAAGAGTTAAATGAGCTGAAACAGAAACTCAAGGTGGAAGAGGAAACTGTAGATGTTGAGGATGACGATTAGCTGAACACCTTATCAATGTCGTTTTGCCGTGAAGATGAGGAGGATACTGAAACTGTGGCTGCAAATATTAGCGAGAAGGTAGTTAAGAAAACATTGGTTTACCAATTTCGCAGGCATGGATTTTTTCCCAAGAGAAGCTGACAAGTTTCAGAGACCCAAAAAATAATATAATAAGAGCATGTTGAGGTGGAGTAAACATCGGAAGAAGAGAAGGAGTTTGAGACAGCTGAGACAAAATAAAATGAAGTATCCGAAGAGGATAACTTAGAAAGAGATGAAGGGTCTACTCACTCTGAAACATCTGTTGAACCAAGGCCAAAAACTACGTTAGAGGAAGCTATTGTTGTTGATGTCGCTCGGAAGCAGAAATGAACTACAATACTTGGTTGTGACGCTGGTAATGAGAAATGGGATGTGGCAGCAGACTTATCACCCATAACTCATGCTGCCAGTGCGCAAAATGAAATTTTCTTAGCTGAACAGGGACACGGAGTTGGAAACAACGAGGTTGATGGACATGAGCTAATGGTGGACAGAAGTGAGCCAGTTCGACAAAGGGTGCAACAAAGGAACAAAAACTAAGAAACAACAGTTGGAGAACACCGAAGAAGTCGTAGAGGAAGGACGGAATGTAGAGACAGGTCAGGATAAAGAAGAAGCTGACAAGCAGGAAGTTGTGGTTATTGCAGATTCAACCAAAGAGATTGAAGAAGCACCTACTGGGGTGGAGAATACAACAACAGTAGTCCTAGTGCCAGAACCTGGCTCTGAGAAGGTGGTGGATAATGTGGCTGAAGATGTAAGTGGATCTAAGATTCATAAATATTTAGTAATATGTTTTGGCAGGTTTTGAAATATTCAAACTCTAGGTTAGATAATATTTAAGATCGATTGTTATTTTTTGAAAATGTTGTTTTGACAGTAATAGAAAATTTTAAGACATGATTTGCATCATGATTCAATGTTACTTGGTAGATGCATATAGAACAAATCGCAATCACAAATGTATGATGTCTAGCAAACACAAAATAAAACAAGAATGTGCTTGCATCAAACAAATCGCAATCACAAAATTGTTAATCTGTTAAGCCGTATCTAGCAATGTCTAATAGGTATAAATCGCAACACTCAGCTAATAACTAGCAATGAGACTTGCACTAAACTCACAATGCATGTTGATGATTTTTTTATGTTCTATTATTAGGGAGGGCAAACAACAGCGCCTGAAGACACGCGCCAGTCTACTGTACATACGTTGGTGTACCATGGGGTTGAACAAGCAGTTAAAAGTGTGAACAACTATCACAAGTTGTGTCTCCCGTAAAGGTTATTCCAATTCGTAACGAAGAACAGCAATCCGCAGCAAATATTAAAGTTATTACGCGCGATGAAAAACTAAAACAGGTCGGGGCAGCTACATATGCAACACCCCTACAAGATAAAACACCATCTCACGAACTGATTGTCAGATCTGTTACACCGTTAGCTGACGATAGTTTTGTAGACTGCACTCAATCATTTTACGAAGAATGTGACAACATTGTAGAAAATTCAAACGAGAAGAGACGTACTTTGGACTCCATCGAGGAAGATCAAACAAACGTTGATGTAAGTAAATCTCTTGTATTTACCATCACCTTCAAAAAGTAATGTTAACAGTTTAATTTGATGCCGTATTAAAGGTGCACGTTGATAACATGCCAAAGTGGAACTTACTTACTCCGACGCAGGTCGGACAACAACATATTGCGGTCATAGATTGGTCGTTGCCTACAAATATAACGCAGCTCATCAATGTCAGTAAGTACAAGAAGGTGTTGAAAATAAACATGGAAGAAGAACAAGAAGATCTAGAAGTATGGTACTTACCAATGTCGAAGTTCTCATATAGGATTTCCATTAGTGTGAGCGAGATAATGGAACTGCCTAACCAAACTCAAGTAGACTTCAAGGTAATAAGGTATCTAGTTGTATCTAGCAATGTTAAATTAATGTATCTAGCAATGTGTATTTAGTACATCTAGCAATGTTAAAATAAGGTATGTAGCAATGTCTGAGTATAGGGTACCTCATGATGTTACCGTCTAAGTTGTCCACCTATACAACGTTGGTTCTTGTTTTTAGTCATTGTTATTTACATGTTTTAAGCAATTAATTGTTAATTGATAGATCATAGATGCTTGGATATATAAGCTGCTCAAGGATACAAATTGAAAAGTCCCTGTGAAAGGGTTTAACGATAAGTATTCGTATATGGTCAGCGCTATTCAAATAATTGTAATTGCAACTGTAAGTGAATCAAGCATTATTTGTGTGATGTTGCAAATATCTACTTCCTATACTAATGAAATGCTTTTGCAGGAAACACTGGCTATCAAGGGAGATTTGTCTGTCATTATGGATAAAGTTTTTGAAACAATGAAATCAAACACATACGTTGCCCTTGTTCCTCTATGCACCGTTAACAAACCCGACGTGAACCACTGGACGCTGCTGATTATAGATATGGAGAATGGGACTGCCAGTAACTACAACCCACTGTTGCCGTGGAGCAAACACATTCCAGATAAGACGAAAAATACAGTCTATGCCCTTGTAAAAGTGTTTATACTAAAAATATATTGCAAGTGTCTGTGGCCATATGTAGCAATCTCGTAGCCACGTATCTAGCAATGTGATATTAGGATTGCAGATTAACAGTTGGTTCACTGAATCTCGCAATGTCGCATGTTGTATCTAGTAATGTAATTAGTCATATCTAACAATGACATAGTACCGTAAATCGCAATGTAAGAATAAATTACTTGATTTTTCAGTTGGCCTATTGCATGAAGAAAAAATACATATCTCATGTGAAAGGTGGATACAAAATAAAGACAATGAGAAATATCCCACAACAAGAGAAGAAGAGCCTTCACTGTGGTGTTTTTGTTTGTAAGTGCGCAAAAGACATCATTCAGAAAGGATACATTCCTCTGGAATATGGAAAGGAAATGCCCGCCGAAACAAGAGCTGAAATATTTAAGTATTTCCTCAATGATTCAAACACAAACAGATGATGGTAGTATGTAATTCATTTTTTGGGACAAGGGGTGTATGACTCAGTTAACAATGGATGCTAGTATTAGACAATTACTCTGAACTTATTAACAATTGTAACGTATCTCATTTTGCCAAACATATCGAAAATGATATGTAATTTATTACTACCAAATGTCATTTCTACCAACTTTAGTATTACTAGCAATTTTGATAGTATTTCTACCAATGTCATTTTTTTCTAAACTATCTTGGAAGATCCTGATACTTTTTTATATGAATAAATTTAACATCACTTGCAATTCTAGACTGCTGTATCTAGCAATGCCTTTAAATTATATCTATCAATCCTATACTCATGCATATAGCAATGTCTCTATTTCGTATCTAGCAATTCTATACTGATGCATCTAGCAATGTCTTTATATCCTATGAAGCAATGTTGAAATGTTGTATCTATCAATGTCCTTATATGCTATATTACAACCCAATCTAGCAACCTTGTTACAACCCATCTAGCAACCTTTTGGATGTTGTATCTATCAAAGTTGTTACATTGTATTTATGAATGTTTAGATGTTGTATCTAGCAATATCAATATAACATATCTAGCAATGATATATTACTGTGGTTTTCAATGTGACATGTGGTTTATCTAGCAGTGTTAAACGGGCGTAAATCACAATGACATATTAATGATGGACCAACTATATTACAAGACTGCTAGATAGGTTTATTGGGAGACGAGTAAGTTAAATGAGATCGAAATGACTGTTAACTACATCCATCAGTGATTAAAAATAAATATTTTAATCCTATTGGTTAGCTTGTTAGTTGAAAAGACAAAGGTAGATGAGTTGAATCATTACATGCATTAATTAGACGTGTACAATTAAATTTTTGCAATTAATTGGAGTTGTTAGATGGGACGTAGCCTTGGGCATTGTGTTTCACTATAAGTAGGGGATGATAGTTTAGCCTATTCATCTCACACTTCTTTGCAAAGAAAACCACCAGCCAGTTTAGCCTACCTTGAAACAAAACCACTCTTGAAAATTCCCTCTCTTCCCCAGTCACACCTAGGTACTCGTCGGACGACGGATAATCTTCAGACTACTACTTAGACAACAAGGCATACAAGCGAACAACCACTTTAGAGTACTCGTCAGATGAGGAGGATGACTGCTCCCTTTGGTCTTCCGACTACGAAGAAAACTACGCTTCGTGGGACTCATGGTCACTGGACGACAGCTACGAGTCCAACACTGAACAACTTCCAAAAAGGAAGAGACAACGGGATAGCCGGGACTCTGAAAATGGAGATGACGATGACTCTGGTGAAGCCGAAGATGAGAATTCGGAGGACGAAGAGGATGAAGAAGAAGAATAAGAAGAAGAAGAAGAAGAAGAAGAGGAATCCGAAGGGTCTGATGACGAGGACGACGATAGGGATTCTAATTAGGCTTATGGCAGTTCATGCAGCATCGTTTCCTTAGGTTTTTTTTTGTTTTTGTATTTTTTTTTATGTTTAAATGGAATGATAACAAAACCAACCCTCTGAGCAGTTCCATTTTTTGGGAGGGTTGTTGTATGTGGAAGTTGTACTGCCATGATTGATGTTAAAAAATTATTATAGTGTTATCTATATTTGTGTTATCTATATTAGTTTGCATGTTTTTTCAGATTTTAAGACTTTAACTAAAAATTTGAGAGAAATAAATTACGTGGAGTAGTTGTAAAGGCAATTACAAATGACAATCACAATGTTATCACCAAATTAACTAGTAAATCGCAGGGACAACCACGGTGCACATCAAAGTTACAGACAGAAAACAGGACTAAACATCTTAACTAAATCAATGTAGATCGTAATATGAATAACACGTATCTAGCAACACCAATGTAACAAATGTATTGTCAATCTAGCAGTCTAGATTAGCCGTAAATCGCAAACACTTGGCTAATCTATGATGCAAGCTAATTCTGCCTTCGTAGCGTGGATCATATGTGTTTGAAATGAAACATAGTGGCAGAAATCGCAATCTAAATATAACTAATCTGTCAATTAGATTTGAACCTTAAAATCGCAGAGATAATTTGCTGTATCTAGCAATATTAGGTTTGGATGATAGGTACTTCATGTTACTGGAATGTAAATGCCTGGAAAAATCTGCATCTAGCAACTTCAAATACACGTATCTAGCAATCTTGTTGTAGACCTACAATCGCATAGATATTACACAGTATCTATCAAATTTGGAATAAAAAACTTAATCTCAATGCCACTACGAATTATATAACGAGTAATTAGCATTGTAATCGTAGCCTATCTAGCAATGTCAACATTAGTTATGATATGAATTAACGATACAACTAGAATTTGTACATATCAATGTTAACAGTATCCAAACATACAAATCGAAAGATAAGGAATACTTATCTATCAAAATTCAAATGTTACAAAAAAACGAACATAAGTTTAGAACGGAGCATCGTAGGACCTCCTATTGTGTCCTGATTTGAAACAACGACCACAACAAGATTAGCTGGTGGTTACCTCTCCTCTTGATGGAATACGTTTTTTTCTCGGCCGTCCCGCTCGTCTTTTAACATTCGGGGGATTAACCACTCGCTCTCCATCATCATCACCGGTAGTAGCTTCACCAAAGGTATGTTAAAAGAATAACTTGACCTGAAATTTGCAGCAGTGAAAAAGGGTTCTACTAATGTCATCGCATCTTCGTTTAAATATGCTATTGCAGCCAATGCATGAGCGCATAGGAAACATTCTTGCTTCCAAGAACCGCATGTGCATTTGAAATCAAGGATCTTGAACACCATGATTGGGTCTAATAAAACCTCAAAATAAGCAACAATATTTGCGTACTAACTACGTTCGACCGCATTGTACATTCTCTTTGAACAGCTTGTCAAACTCAGGGCATAATTATGTGTTCCAGCTTAGACGCTCTGCTAAACGTCGAGACATCTGAGTCATAAGAAGAACTCTAATCCCGTCGACCAATTCCACTATAGGCAGATTGCACAACTTTTTAATCTGCAAATTGAGCGATTCCACAGCTGTTGAAACCAGCACCCCATACCGTTTGCCTTTAACGTATTCCTGAGCATACTTTTCTGGTGGAAAATTGCTTAGAAATTTGGCAATAAGATCACCCCTTGGCGCTCAAAGTGAGCAA
Organism: Limnanthes douglasii subsp. nivea; assembly: GCA_036936605.1. Taxonomy (NCBI): domain Eukaryota; kingdom Viridiplantae; phylum Streptophyta; class Magnoliopsida; order Brassicales; family Limnanthaceae; genus Limnanthes; species Limnanthes douglasii. The sequence continues at coordinate 1,860,722 of JAUPFV010000005.1, read as the reverse complement.
GACGTTCATTAAAAAGGTCCACATTCAGGGCATAAACACAACTCTTAAACATCACCAGCATATTGTTTTTGTAGACTCTGTTAGTGTGTTCAAGAGCTTTATTCAAATTCTGGAGCAGATGGAAGATACAATACGCGTGGTAGTCATTAGGATACAGAGTTGCGACCGAGTTAATAATACCATCATGACGGTCTGAAATGAAAGTTATTTGGCGCCCTAGCAAATACAGTTTTAGACTTTGCAAAAACCAAACCCAGTTATCCGAGTCTTCACTATAAAAAATACCAAAAGTAATGGGGAATAGACCTGAAACGGAAAAGATGCAGATATACAACAATACTAAGTTGTTTGGATGGATGAACGCAAATTGCAATATAGATAAAACCTATCTAGCAACACCATTGTAACCGTTTATTCGTCAATATAGAAAACTAAAGTAGGCGTAAATTGCAATCACATTAATAACCTATCTGGCGTACATGTTTAAATCGCAATCTAAACATAACCAATCTAGCAACCTTAGCTCATGATATACATTTGAAACAGAGAAGCACATATGTAGCAACAAGTAAAGTGAAAAATGGACTGACCGTTGTTTCTATCTTTTGCCACTGCTGAAAGCAACACGCCACCATGCTTCCCTGTTAGATGGGTTTCGTCAACGTACAGTAAAGGCCGACACGAATGGAAACCCTGAAGGCACGCCTCGAACGCTATAAAACAGCGCCGAAATACATGGTCGGAAGCTAAATCCAAATGGCAGTTTGTAGTGATGTCACGACTCTTTAGTCTCTTAAAGTATGCTTTTGGCAATCCAAAATAGGTATTGCTATCTCCAAATACTAGACGTTGTGACTTTTCTAACGCATTCTATGATAGACGATAGGAAATGTCTAAACGTAGTCTTTCTTGATAGAGGACTGTATAGTCTTAGTTGTTACACTTTGGCAGTTCCTAAGAGAATCGTGAATCTCATCGGCAATCAAATTAGACGACAAATGCCTGCTCTTCTTTTTTGTGAATATGGGACTGCAATTATGGTAACTAATATGTTTATGGTCATTAAACCGGTTTTAGAATCAACTGAAGCATAACCTTCATTTGCACCCGTCAAAATCTTTGTTTACACAATAAACGGTGATCTTCCTAAAGGTATTATGCATTTACTTAAAGGCAAAACCGTTCTCTAATGCATAACGGGATAAGGATAACCTTAGACTTGCAGCACCATCAGCAAATGACTGACCAACACTGACGATAGCTTCCGCCCATCCAGTTGTAGCAAGATGCCTTTTCTTTGGGGTTGAAATCACTAAACAGTTATTGCTTTCACCACTAGTTCGTTGGTTATGAGAGGTTTCTTCGAACAGTTGAACAAATTGTTTACGTTTAATTGCGGAGCCTTTATCGGCAACCTATTCTTCGATAAGAAAACTTACACTCTTGAGACGCTCTACATCAAGGTAACATTCCAACCCAATAAAATCTGTCTCCTTATTAAACAAATATTATTTCTAGAGCACCACAAGAATAACTAATGATGTAGTTGCCTCTAACAAGACCCTGCTATGTGCTTTCAACGTACTGTTGTAAATAGTCGAAATTTTCTAATTCGGACAACCGGAACAATAGCTGTTTCATGACCAAATTTGAAAATATAAACTTTTGGTTTCGATATATAGTAACCTGGATTGTATGAGTTTGGGTTAGTTTGTTGTAGGGCATTGTACAACGAATGAATGTGTTACGGAGTTATTTCTGTCCAAATGATATATGTCTGAAAGCATATAACAATGTATCATAACTACAATCGCAATCTATGAACACTAATCTAGCAATGTCTCTAGCAAATCGCAATGTTCATATTGACATCTAGCAACCACTATATACATACACAAAACACAAAGACATGTATTAGTGTTAGGTAAAAACGCAATGACTAAAGGCAATGTAAGTATTCGTGCCATTAATAAATAAAACATAGCCACAGTTAACAACTCAACCAAACTAGCAATAACGACATATAAACAACACGTAAATCACATCCTTGTATCTCAAAGTGAATATGCAGCAATCGCATCCTGTCAAACAGAGCTGGAAAACTGCAGAATCTTACCGGAATGTTACTGGAGCCTTTATCGATCCTTTGTTTCGACCAAAAAGAGAAGCTAAAACGATTTCTTGCCATTAACATACATTAGTTAGACTAGTGAACCTCATGTTAAGATCGAAAACGGAAAAAGAAGAATGCAGTTGGAAATGAAAGAAATTCTGACCTTCGTTCTGACTTCTGAACTGGTTCACCGGTGAAGTCGACGGTAACTTAGTGGTTCAAAGGTCTGAGTCGAGATTGAGTCGACGGGAATGAATGGATTTCCTAGTTCAATGCTTGAAGAAGCTTTAAAAATGAAGCTGAAATTCTGAGTTTCGTCGACGCCGTTGGGTTGCCGGTGATCGGAATTGGCCGAGAATGGTGATTAGTTAGTTCGTCGGTGGCCAACGATTGTTGCCGGAAAGAGTGTGATCACGACAAGGAAATTTGAAACGAACAGACCTTCTTGGAAAACAGGTTGTTTGTTAGGTTAGGAGAGAGGAGAAAGAGAGTGTCATAAATTCAAAATTCAAAAATGGAGTGATGGTAGCCAAAATGCCTCTTTTTTACAAATTAACCCTTATATACTAGGTTGAGGGTAATTATAGTATTAAAATAAAATTAGGTCTTAAAAGGAAATATGTTTATTGAGGGAAGTATTAAGTGAGCATTAATCTTTTTTGATACTAGATAATAATTTGTTTGGCTAGAAAGTACTTAATATGTCATTTCCCTATTATAATATTATTATATTGTGATTGTATTTAATGTTTTAAAAATATATTTTATTTTTTTGAACCGAATCTGACCAGACAAATATTAATACCAAATCTGACCCGATCCATTTACGCGCAATTGAATATCCATATTCCGTCCGCTAGGATCAGATCGGATGAATTCCTAAATGTAATAAATCTATCACGATAAAATTGTGTTACAGCGTGAAACCCCGGTAATTATTTGAAATGTGACGTGGGTTTCTAAAGATCGTCCTACTCTATTAGATTGATCTAGACCACTAATTTGACATGACCTTTCCGTGTAATCGTGGATAGAATAGACTTGTGATTACTTTTAGTAATAATCAATCATAGATTTGAGTTTTAGTCAAAGTTAGGTGTGAACTTAGGACCCCTTGTCGATGACAAGTCAACTCACCATTTGAATATGTTGGAAACACGGACGAGCCTATATAATTCTCAAACAAGGCCCGACTAATACAAATACATTTAATAATTTTAACTTATCTATCACCATTTTTTGAATATTTCTAAAGTTTGATGGCTGATTATGAGGTACAAAACAAATAAGTCATTTGTTTTGAATAATTTGATATTAAATATGGTTTTGGCTAAATTAGAGCCCTCGATGATAACCAATCCTGAAATTTTAGCGCCGTCTTTTACTTCGTCGGTCGAGACCCTCTCAACCGACGGGGAAGCTTACCCCGACTGATGAACCAGTTTTTCTGTCGGGTGAGAGAGTCTCAATCGGCGGTTGAGAGAGGTTAAAAGTAAAATTGTAAAACTAAAAAAATGCTTTTTTTGGGTTGGTTAACATATTTTGGGTCCGAATTTAATCAAACCCATTAAATATTTTTTGTTTCGCGATGATTTTTCAAATTTGTTGGTTTTGATAAAATTATAATTTGGTTTACATCTTTTAATAATAATAATTTTTAATATTTTACATATCAATAACTAAACTTATTCAATTCAACAAATCAACCTATCATTTATGATTGTAATTTTTTTTATATAAAAGAGTTATAAAAGAATTGTCATACAAATCCATCATTAAATTTCCTTTTTTATATATACAAATCAATTATTAATTCAAGTAAAAAAATTACTAAAAAAATAAAATTAATATTTGGTACAAAAGAAAATTATATATTTTTATGTTATAATCTTTTGAATTTGTATTAAAAAATCACGTATAATAAAATTACTAAACATAGTCACTATGTTTTTTTTAAATTAATTTTTTTATTTATCATCATTTTTTTCTACAAATTCGGATCCAACTTCTTACTCCTTGTTTCTCGTTGTCTGTTACTCTCTAGCTTCCTCTTCCTTCTATTTTAGTTCCTCTCTTATTCTACTTTATTTTTGTTGTCATTCGAGGAAGCAGGTTTCTGATAACATCTTTCAAAATTTAAAATGTGTAAATAAAATATTGACTTCAATAATAAAATTATTCTCTTATCGTCCCTATATGCTCTCTTCTCGTCGCACATGACGGCTTATTTTTGAAATTCAAAAGTGTCAAAACCGTCAAAACCCCTTATATTTTTTGCATTACATAACAACCATGTCTCTCATCCCCGAGGACATATTTGAATTATTTGGAAATCTAACGTAAATATTATCTCCATGATATTTTTTTCTTCGTAATACATTCATTGCAAAGATAGAAGTCATAATTTTCATTTTACTGTTATATATGTGTTTAACGACCCTCTCAATAGTGTCCTCATTTGGACTGATTTTGAAGCTATTGCGATCCAAGATCAAAGAACCCCATGGGTTACCCTTGAGGATCATAACGATATCCACAAGTCAAAGGAGTATATTGGGTCCTCATAAAATTGGACTACAACAATGGAAGACTTTAACAATTCTTGTTACCGGTGTGAGCTTAGTGATCTTCGACCCACTAGATTTCATTTCACTTGGATTAACAAACAATGCATTTATCCAATCTATTTTAAAACAGATTATGTCCAAGTCAAAAATGACTTGGACGAGTCTTTTCTAATATATTTTACCCATTATGGGCTTACCCATTCATCATACCACGACACATTCACCATAAACCTTGGCATCATACGCCAACAAAGGAAAAAGAACCATTTATTTTTTTCAACATGTGACAATCTCACTCTCAATTCAAAGATATTGTTACTAATAGCTGGAACTTTCCTATCAACGCTAATGGTAGGATTTTGGTTTCCCATAAAATTACCCGTATTAAATTTTTTATAAGTGGCCTCAACTACAAAGAATCCAGTGGTATAAGCTCTCGGGTATCTAATTATAAAATAAACTATTCCGGGCTTAATCTATTTTTGCTCAGGATCCCGCCAACTTCACTATAGTCTCAAAAGAAATTAAGGCTTCATCTTATTTTATTTTCATTAACATAGCTAAAAATATGTTCTTAAGTAAAAAATCGAGAGAGAACTGGCTTAAACTCATAGATATAAACACTAAAATTTTAACAATAGTGTCAAAACTCGTATATTACATAACAGCATTGTGTTGATCTCAAATGATAGACGAGATCTCATAAAAAATTCCTCCGGTGTTACCGGTATCATAGTGAACTACTTTAAATATCTCATTGGCACCCGATATCCCCCTGGTTATATGGTCCTTGCAAGAGTCTTGGCTCTCATTACAAAAAATGTCAACACTTTGGATAAGATATCTATGACTCGTATAATGATATGTTATGGAATTAAATTTTCCTTATTTAGTAGTGATAGTAGTAAATATTTTGGGTATTATAGCTTCAATTGAAGCTTCTCAAACTTAATGCGTTAGAGCCATCTTTGAACTTCACTTTCATCTTCCCTTATATCTAAAAAAACACCCTCATTTATGTCACATATTTCAGGCCAATTGCATGTAGTGACGTAGTGTATAAGATTATCTCTATGATTTTGGCTAGCAAAATCAAAGACTAGTTCTCTTATCTGATTAAATAATCTCAGTTAATATTCGCATTGGGAAGAAGAGTTTCTGACAACATCCTTCTTTCCTATAAAATCCTCATGGGCTATTATAATAACTGGAAAGACGTGACTGTCACACTAAAAATTGACCTTATGAAAACCTTTGATGAAGTCTATTGGAACCTTATTTTTGACATCATTGTCACCATGAATTTTTCGGATTTGATGATCTATTGGATTATCCAATGTATTTCCACCCATGTTATAATATTAATATAAATGGTGATCACAACGACAATTTTTAGAGTAGGAAGGGTTCACAAAAGGTGAACCTCTTTCCAATTTTATTTTCATCCTCGTAACGCAAGTCTTATCCAGTATTCTTAAAGAGAAAAGCAATCACAAATAATTTAAATACAATTGAAAGTGTCAAAAATTCAAATAGTCAACCTTTGTTTTTGCTGATGGTTTAATATTTTTTTTATCACGGTGATCTAAATTCCCTACACCTTAAAAATTATGGTCTCGCTAAATTCTTTTCCATATTAGGTCTCAAAGTAAATCTCTTTAAAAGTCACATTTTCCTCTCTATATTAAACCTCACCCTTTAAAATGACTTTATCAATATTTTAGGGTACAAATTTGGCTCTCTTCCAACAAAATATACAGGAGTTCCTCTCTTTAATGGACGACTATCCTATAGCGATTGTCGTCATCTTCTTTATAATATCACTTCACACATAGGTTTTTAGATCTTCAAATATTTATCATATGCGGGCTGATTCCAGCTCATTAAGTTTGTTCTCTTTGCAAGCCAAGTATAATGGTCTTTAATTTTTATCTTATCATCAAAGGTTCTCATAACAAATAATTCAATCTCTATAACTCTTTCTCTGGTTTATCCATGATAATAAGGTTTTAATGGCTAATGAGTCTTGGTCTAATGTAATATTACCCACGATGTAGAGAAGCCTTTAGATTATAGACCTAACAATTTAGAATCAGATGATTATCTTTAAAAAAAATTATGGTCCTTAATAAGTAAAAACAACAACTCAATCTGGCGTAACTAAATAAAAGCAAAAAATAATTTATAAGTTTTAGATTTTGGCTACTCGCCTAGAGGAAAAAATTATGTTTAAGGCCTTTGTCTAAAACAATGTATAGGGTTGCAATCGAATATGGGATTGGTACCTCACTCTGGTACGATGTTTGACTTATTTATACCTCTCTGGTCACCTATTATAGGTAAGGTATTATCCATGACTCAAGTCTTGACAAGAATCTCAAGGTTTCATACAGCATTCATGATGGTCTTTAGAACTGACTATCACAAATAAGATCTACAAGTGCTGGAAATCACAACGACCTCCACGATATCAACAGCCTCATACTTTATTTCCATCATCCCGTTATCAACTACAACTATGTCCATTATTGGATTACCAAAAGCGAGAAATATAAAGTTCACAATCAAAAACACTTACAACGACATTCAAACGTCTACCTTCTTTGTTGGGTGGGCCAAGTTAGTATGGCATAAGTACCATATTCCTCATAGCTCTTATATTCTATGGCTTGTAATCCATAGAAAATTATATACCCATGACAAGCTTATTAGTTAGGGATTAAAATTCTCTACGGATTTTGTCCTTTGCAACTAAGGCTTCAAAAATATCAGTCATATCCTCTATGATTGTAGCTTCGCTCTGAGTATCTAAAGCTCTCTCAATTTTAAACATGAACTCAATTTAAATTCCACCAATTGGTATTCCTGAATTAGAAAGGCCTCAAACTGGTCTTCCTTTAAAAAAATTATCTTTGACGATCTTTATTTAACACGGTAATATACCACATATAGCGAAATATAATGCAAGAATGTTTGGTTCTTTTTTTCCCTTGTTTAAGCGGTATCGCACCGTATGTTGTCTGATTTTTGGTTCACATTCCTTGGTACTAAGGTTGTTTGACCAATGAAATCTCTTATAAAAATCTAAGTTAGCATTGTTATTAATGTTGCATTACAACCTACTCTCCCTTCATGTTGTGGTGATCGTAGATGTTTTGTTGGATATGTTGTTCGAATTTGTTCATATTGTTCTGTCTAGTTGTGTAATTTTAGGACAATCCTCTGATGCTTTCATTTGTTTTAGAATTTTGTATCTTGGTATTGCCCACACTTTAGAACAATAATTTATTTTTATTTTTTTCAAAGATTTTTTAAGCCGCTCTTCGGGGTATGTCTTATGTATTTATACAAGTTATTTATTTTATTTAATGCATTTTTTAACAAAAAAGCATAATAATATAAATCAAATTAAAAATTAAAGTTATAAAAAAACTAACTCCTATGAAAAAAAATTAAAAACACTATAATATGTTCCATATTGAGGAAAATATTATCCAGATTATAAGGAATAACATTTTTCATGTAAATAGAATATAATTCTTTACCCATCGTACAAAATATTTATCGTAGCTAATGGGTAATGAAGGTTTAACTCAGTGCATCGTCCTTCGATTATGACGTTTTTTTCATTTAGTCCTTCAATTTTAAAACGAAAGGTTAAGGTCTCTTGACTTGCAATTTCTATAAATTGAGTCTCTGGCGTGTAGTATTGTTTCTGGAACTGCCACGTGTAACTAAAGTCATTTTGATAAACTTTACACATATAGTCATTCGACTTTAATTCTAGATTTACCCTTACCAATATTGACATGGTATTTATTTTATGATATTTTATCTAAAAAACAAATTATGTTTGACCTTATGTCATGCTTTGTTACACGATCGTGGTGCATACTTATTGGTTTTTTTACATTTTACATTTTACTATTTTGTTTGTTAATTTTATAAAAAAAAATCATTTTCTTTCTATAAAATCTCATTTAAGGGTTTGATATTTTTTTATTGCAAAGTGTTGTTGTCAATCGATGTTTTTCCATTAAGAATTCAAATTTTAAATTCTTATACATTCTTTAGAAAAACCTCTAATTTGCATATTATTGTTTCTTTTGATTCATTAGAATGATAAAAATTTAATAGAAATACAGTTGAGAAGATATGATGGTTCTTATGGTAATAGTTAGTTAAACTTTGTCTGTTTGCAGTTTGCAGTTTGAATCAAAGTTATATCAAATATTAATGAAACTGTAGTCCATGGATGTGACTATGGAAATTCTTTAGGTTAGTTTAGTTTTGCAGGTGTTACCTTTAAAAAAATAGATGTGAAGTCAGAATAATATAAAACTATTTAAGAATGGTTCTTGTTTGAGATGAAATTTCACAATTACACGATGTGCAAGTTGATTTATACCATGATTGAAACTTGAAACCAAATCTAAAAGAATAATAACTTTGTTTGTTTTTATTATTTTCATACTATTGAATAACGAGATTTTTTGAGCTTGAGAATCAACTTAAAGCCTACGAATTTAGACAAAAATAACACATAAAGTTAATACAAAAGATAATGATAAATTACGATCAGTTTTGTTGTGTTAAAAGATCTCCATATTTGATTAAGAATCAAATTCTTCATTATTTGCCTAGCTCTAACTAGAGTTATACAAATTTTTACTATTCAAGAAAATATAATTAATTATGAAGCTAATTATTCGTCCATCTATAGTCAGACACAAATAAAATAAAGCGTGTAACAATTGAAAATAGTGTGCATAAATAATACTGTAAAAAACATTGAATTACAAATTAATCTTAAAACATAAATTTAAGAATCATTATAAATTATCATTATGAGTAAATATATGTCGTTAGCCAGAGAGAAAATGTCCTATATCTATGGGATTAATGAAAGACAAGCCGAACTAGCAACATGCGTTCAGCCCCAAAAGAATGGGAAGAAACTTTCACTAGTAACACCGAGACTTCGGTCAAATTACCAGCATGCTCTTCAAATTACCAGCATGCTCTTCAAGTATTCCAGCCAAATCTCCAATATTAAAAATTTCTGTTGATGTCGAATATTTAGTATTTCCCTCACGGGTCCAACTGAATCTCTAGCAAACCTCTCAGGTGTTCCAGCCAAATAACAACCAGGTTCCTCTATTCTTCATAGTGAAATTAAAGCTCAAAAAAGCTTCCACGAGGCTCAAACCAAGAAATCAACAGCATCTTCAATTTTATAGACTGCAGCCGACCTCTAACAAGCTTCACCTAGAATCCAGCCTGAATATCAACACTCTTTGGCACTATTGTTAATATATTATCAGATTCAATATCACACATACATCACCTTCAGTAAAATTATGCATTAATTTACTTAAACATGAACCAATGATACATGCAGGTCTTGATGCCCATGGGGGAAAGCCAACATAAAATTCTACCCCACGTCTATAGAGATCTGCCAAACCCCTAGGGAACAATCCTCAAATTGAGTCGAACCCCTACTATGATCAATACCCTAAAGTATCAACTGATATTTCAAAACATGAATTGTACAACATATTCTACAGAATAGTGGCAAAAGGCAAGATAGTAGCAAGCTTACCAGTTCCTTTGATGAACAAATAACTGTCGAGATGCCGCTATCTTGGATGTCAATGAGGATTTTTAAGATGAAAAATATATTTGGCTTCCAATATTATGTATGATTATTTTACACCAAACTTCTTCCATCACAAGATGGACAAACACAATATCGATAAAGATCTAGACCACCGTATCAAACAATTTAAAATCAAGATTATGTGGTACGAGACATATGATAAGATGAAGTGCATGATCTTCTTAATTATTTTCTGAAGTAGCATCTGACGTGCTTCAACAACCTCAATTCAGGATGTATCAAGAGTTTTAAGATGTTGAGGACGATCTTTGAAAACTATTTCACTGGTTCCAAGGTGGTCAAAATGGAATTGGACTACATCAAACACTATAAGCAGCGGTCAAAATATACCTCACAATAATATACTTAATAGTTTATAGATACAAAAATTGACTTAGAACATTCATAGTTTGCTAACGCTTGCAACATATTGACAAGTAATACTACCACGACCTCTATAAGATGTCATCATAAAAAATAAGGTACTTAACTTCATAGACCTACTTAAGCAAGTGCACATCACATCAAGAACATTGAGATCTCGATATTATGGATCAACGGAGATACAATAACTTCAACTACATAACCTTCATACCATCATATCGCAAAAAACCAAACAATTAATGGTCGGCTCATGTGAACCATAAACCGCATCCGAAGCCTTCCAAGAATAATATGAATCGTTCGAAATTATCATGGAATAATCAAAACAGTTGAAGGAGGCCTAAAAATAACTATAACAAGAATCTATGAGTTATTTATGAATGCACTAAATAGGTACTAACATACAACATAAGTTATGTAAGTTTCATAATGAAATCAGATATTTTATAAAGATATATAAGTATTATAGGATCAAGTTCATGGTATGATTAATGAAAGAAAGCTCTCAGAATTGATTAATAATAAGAACATAAACAAACGAAGACACGCATAAGCTAATCGAGATCATTCGCCAAGGTATGAGAGATAAGTCCTCGCAACACCAGATGAACCAAAAACTATGGACACTAATATAATATTTGAACTATATGAAGAGTAGTACCTTGAATTAAATCATAACAAGCAAACCATTAGAGGTATCGTCGACGATAACCCCTTCTCATAAATGACTAAGAACTCGATAAAATGACATATGAACAATTCAAATATCCAACATCAAGGGCACACATCACCTTATATTTACCACAACATATATCCTTTATTGGGATTTAGAGGATTTTCAAGAAGTGATGACACCTCATAATGACATCATTTTAATCATAGTGAAATTGACAAGAGGAGCAGTTAAGCGAGTCATCACTGACGTCGTTTGAAATAGGGGAAATTAGAAGATTTTCATGGAATGATATGAAACTTTTATTTCCCTTAATAAATAACGACTAGTGCGATACTTATCATCCCTGATGAGATAAATGATCCCAGAGAGGCTCCACCTTATAGGTACAGATGAGGAAGTCTAAAATATTCACATATAAACAAAATATTATGGATTTGACGTAACTTACCAACATTAAATAAAGTATACACTACTTGATTTTTTGTAATGCAATTTAGATATATTTTCTTAGAATTTCCATGATGTCACCGGGGTCTCAGACAAGTTTATATGCCAAAATTTATCTATTAGAAATAATTTTTTGCCGATAATAAAATGATGGTCTAACTCTCAACAAAAGACGAAAGCTATTGTTAAAGATGTGGATAAACTTACTAGCATATACCACATTTAAGATAATCATTACCATGTCTAGATAACCAACCCAATATGAGAAAAAAAATTATGACAAATTATGGATGTGCATTGACTTCACTAATCTCAACAATGGTTGTCTGGAGTATCCTGAGACTTCACATTTTGGCAAGCGACCATAAGAAAAAATAGATTCAATAATATCAAATTACACTTGAGAGTTAGTTGGCTTACCTTCAGGTTCAAGGTCAATTGGTTTTAAGTGGGTATTTAGGAAGAAATGTCACACATATGAAACCATTCAGGCTTTCAAAGCAAGATTGGTAGCAAAATATTTTCAGCAAAAAATAGAGAGTATATTATTTTGACACTTATGCTCATATAGCTAGGACAACAAGAATTAGGGTTCTCTTTACAATATCATCGGTATACTAATTAAAAATTCACCAAATGGATGTTAAAAACGACATTCCTAAATGTAGACCTCGATGATGAGGTTTATATGGAACAATCCAAGGGTTCTATACTTTCGAGGAATTAGTCTAAGGTATATAGGTTTGTTAAATCATTATATGGTTTTAAACAATCACCTAAGAAGTGTCATGAAAAATATGATCATGCTATTGTATCCGATGAGTTCATACATAATATAACAAAAAACAAATTATACACTAAAATTTGTGATGATATAATAATCATTTTATGTATATAGGTAGATTGATTTCTCATATTATGTAATGATATTAAATGGATTAATTAAAAAAAATAAGTTTATATAGTTTAATTTTAAGATGAAAGATATTAACGAACTTACTATTTTGGGAATTAAAGTATTAAAAAATAGTGAGGGTTATACCTTAAGTCACTCTAATTGTGTCAATAAAGTACTTGATAAGTTTAAGCATCTAAAATTTAAATAAATACAAATATATTTTGGTCATAATTTAAAACTTGGGAAAAATAAAGGAAGAACAATGGCTCAACTAGTATATACTAGTGCTATGTAAAGCTTATTTTGTATACGATTTTATGTACTAGACTGAATAAATCTTATGTGATGAGTAAATTAAGTCAATTTATGAATAATTCAAGTACGTTGGAAGGGTCGTGGGGTACTTGAAAAAAACTAAAAATATGTGTCTATGATATTATATTTTTCAAAGGTATTTGAGAGATACACAGATGCAAGTTGGATCACCAGTCTAGTTGATAACAAATCAACTAGGGGATGAGTGTTCATATTTACATGTGGTTTTTTCTCGTGGTATCCAAGAAACAAACATGTAGATCCCACTCGATTATGGAATCCAGGCTCATAGCATTGGTCGCAACAGATAAGAAAACTGAATGGTTAAAAGATCTCTTGTTATGGATACCGTTCACTTTAAATAGGAATATGGTAATATAAATATATAATAATAGTCAAGAAACATTATGTAGAAAATACAATAACATCTCGAATGGGAATTTAGATATATATAAGTATAACACATTAGTATATTAGATAACTAATTCAAAGTGGAATTATATTGGTCTCATACGTACGTTCTAGTGAGAACTTAATGAATTTGGTTACCAAACTATTAGCTCGAGAATTGGTAAGCTATGAAAGGATGAGACTAAAAATCTTGACATAATTATTTTGCAAATAATGACAACCCAATTTGACTATAGAGAACCTAAATATCAAATTTGTAATGGGTAATAACAACTTATTTATGAAAGGTTAACATATATATAAATTAGATTTTTATCCGTGATAAATGTGAGATATATTGATCAGTATCGTGTATGGATAAGTTCAAAGGAACTTTTAATACAACTTGTTCTAAGTGAGACATATGTTTTCAAAAATAGCAAAAACAATATAAGAATTGTGCATATGAGAATTTAAAGGTGATACCGCATTTCATGAGAGAATGAGCTCATCTCAAGCTATGATTCTTGTAATGGATAGAGCACACGACCAAAGTAATACTAAAGTAAAATATGGACAAATGTCTAATCGAAACAATTGCGTGTGTGAGATCTTCAGTTAGGTAAATTGGGAGGTTGGTTCAAAGTTCCGATTACTAATATTTTACGACTTAACTTTTATATATTTACATTAATATAAAATTCAAGTCGAAAGATATTTTATTCTATGTGTAAGAGTTATCTCAAAAGAAAGATAAAATAGAAGACATTTAGTCAAGTACGAGATCGTTGGAATTTTTTGATTAAATATAAATTACTAGAATATAGTTCAGATTATCAAACGACGAGAAACAAACAAAAGCAACGATCACTAAAACGTGAGGGCCCTTTTCTATGATCAGCAATTGCTGATCGCAGTGAAATACGAGAGTGAATACGATCAACAAATGCTGATCGCAACACAACCACGACAAAATAACTCTGTGAGGATTTTTACCATGAAATCGCGAACAACAAGGATTGATCGTTACAAAACAACGGTATACCATGTTGTTGTGATTTTTTTTTACCATGAAATTGCGATCATAAAAGTTGATCGCATCCGCAATACTATGCATCAAGTTTTATGATACATGACAACATTTTATACATCCACAATATAAATTGACTTGTTTTTTGACTAAAATTTGTTTTTACAAATAACTATATTGAATGAATGTTATCTTATTTATGAAATATTATAACTCTTTTAATTTTTTAATCAAATCTATAAGTAGATAAATCATTCGAAAATATAATCCCATGTAGATTATCTTTGTACTATATATATAAAGATAAATTCCACTAAGATGCATATCTTAAGTGATTGTTTCTGATTCCTATTTTCCAACAACTGAGCCGATACAGTTTTAGGATTCAAATCCAATTGGAGCATTGTTGGCCATGACATTTGTAATGGTGTCTTCGAATTCTTTCATTCTACTTCTTTGGAGGCCTTTTGGATCTCCACTTCTATTGCTCTCATCCCTAAAAACGATTCTCCTTATGATCCTACCGATTTTAGACCCATTGCGCTCTGTAATGTTAGCTATAAGATCATTTCCAAGATCTTAGCCAATGGAATCAAAGAATATTTTCCTTATCTGATAGATAATTCCCAATCGGCTTTCATAAAAGGAAGGAATATTTCTAATAATATCCTTTATCTCAATAGTTAATGAATGGGTACCACTCCAATAGTCAGGATAAAAAGGTTGCGCTCAAAATTGATTTAATGAAAGCCTTTGACGATGTCAGATGTCACCTAATCTTTGATATTCTAGTAGTTATGTATTTCCCTGATAAAATGATCACCTGGATCATCAATTGTATTTCTTCTCCTTCTTACTCCATAAATATTAATGAAGATCCTCATGGCAATTTCAAAGGACGAAAAAGGCTCAGGCAAGGAGATCTGCTCTCCCCCATCCTCTTTGTCTTTGTTATGCAGGTTCTATCCAGTATTCTTACGGAGAAAAGTAAAGATAAGAATTTTTGATTTCATTGGAAATGTCAAAAACTCAAAATCATTAATCTCTGCTTTGCTGATGATCTCATGATTTTTTGTCATGGTGATGTGAACTCCCTTATTCTCATCAAAGAAGCTCTTGACGAGTTCTATACTCTCTATGGGTTAAAAGTCAACCCCTTTAAAAGTCATATCTTCTTTTCTGGTATTAATGAGTCTCTTTGACACTCACTCTGACTGTCGTCCTCTTTTCCACAAAATTACTTCTAGAATTGAATCTTGGACCAATAAGCATATTTCTTATGCTGGTAGGCTTCAACTCATTAAGTTTGTGTTATTCGCCGGTCAGGTTTACTGGTCATCCATCTTTATCCTACCCTCAAGGATTATCAAAGAATTGACTCAGTATCTCCGTCGTTTTCTCTGGTCTGACTCGACAATGAAAATCCATGATGCAAAGTTGTTTGGGCCATAATCAGTTTGCCCATTGTAGAGGGCGGCCTTGGGATTCTAGACCTCAAAATCCGGAATCAGACGGCTGTCCTAAAACACCTTTGATCGATCATTAGTAATAACACTCACTCCATTTGGAGTGACTGGATAAAGATAGAAAATATTAAAAATAATAATTTTTGGAACCTCCCGATTGGATCTTCGCCCTCTTGCATCTAGATGAAAATTCTTCGTCTCCGTCCTTTGGCTTGTAATATGTATAGGGTAGCAATTGGAAATGGCTCGAGTACCTCTTTCTGGTACGATCCATGGCTCATCCCTTCTTCGCTCGCTTCCTACTATGGCGAAAGTATCATCAAGGACTCTAGACTTGGGAAAAACCTCAAGGTCTCAGAAATCATCCTCAATGGAAGCTGAAACTGGCCGTCTAATATTAGATCTGCAAATGCCCGAAACTGCACCAGTCTGTTGGAAATCCATAATCTCATTCGCTCTCTCCCTCCTCCTAATATACTCTCTAAAGATATTCCCTTTTGGAAGGCGAAAGAAGGATCTACTTTATTCTCCATCAAGGACACGTACCAAGTCATTCAGATGCCCCACCCTAAAGTAGGGTGGGTCGGGTTAGTTTGGAATAAATCCAATATTCCTCGCTATTCTTTCATCCTTTGGCTCACTATTAAGGACAAGCTAGTCACCAAAGACAAGCTTCTCAGTTGGGATTAGAACATCCCAGCTGATTGTGCTCTGTGCAACTCTGATAATGAGACTATTCCTCATCTTCTTTTTTATTGTAGTTCAACTCAGAGTATTTGGACACACGCTAGTTCTAAACTAGGTTTTCTCATTACCACCTCCTGTTGGCAGTCTTGGGTTTGTGAAACATCAAATTGGTCTCAATCTCGAAACCATTCTATTTGGCAGTCTTGCTTCGCCGTGGTAGTTTACCACGCCTGGAAGGAGAGGAATCAAAGAACCTTTGGGTCCCCTCCTGCCATTGCTTCTATGATTTCTCACCGAATTTTTTTCAGATATTCGGTTCAGATTCCATAGCACCAAGACTGGATGATCTTTCTAAAATTAATACTTATTACTCTACCATTTTTGCAGGGCTCCTTTGCTGAGTACAGTTCGTGACCTGACACTTCATTGATGGATTGGACAACTGCGGATACTGCTGCTGATGTCTATTTGTTTGAGCTACTCACTAGTCTACTTGTCTTGGACAAGTCATATCATTGTACTACGACTCGATCGTTATTTTATGTTATTTCATATTGTATCACAAAAGATTTTCCTTAGTCATTTGTAGATGTATTTCGAAAGAAATGCCCCAAATCCTTGTATATAAACCTTAATTCAATTATTTAATGCTTTTATTAAGATGCATACCTTAATGGTACATCCTTGAATATTTTTATTGTACAATAATTACAATCAAAATATCATCTTTACAGACAATATTTTAAAGCCTTAAACACTGGTCCAAGTCATTATTTCTCTACTAGAAAAAACACAAACCCCTCTCTCTTGTCTTCTCCAATGTCAACCGCATCCCCATTTTGAATCTCTCCCTCTCTCCCTAAAACTCCATAGTTCACACCCATCTCTCTCTCTATAACCTCAAAACCCCATCTCTCTCTTCTATTTCTTTCTCATCTGATACAGAGTACTCTGTTACAGATAATGGCATTGAGTTCAAGAGCAACACCAGACTATCACTACCAACCCCCAAGGAAATGTAAAGAGAGACAAACTTATAGCCCTGAGAGAAACAGAGTATGGATTGAACCTAAACCAGACAAGCCTCTTCTCCCCCACACCAACAAGAAAGTCCCTGTTGTTTATTACATCTCAAGAAACGGACAACTCGACCATCCTCATTTTCTCGAAGTCTCTCTCTCCTCCAACGATGGTCTTTATCTTCGAGGTACACAACACGGTGCCGTTTTCCTTTTACTGCTCATTTTTCACCGATAAGTAAAAACCCTAACTTTATTATTGGTTGATTCTCTGACACGAATGCTAAAGCTTACAACTTTCAAATTTCAAACAAAAAGTATACAGTTTTAGATGTCGGAGCGAAAAGGGTTTTGTTATTTCTTTACAAAAAAGACTAAAATTTTCGTTTTTTCTCAAATCGACTTAAATTGGGTGTTTATGATGTGTTTTGTAAATAAAGTGGTTGAATTGATAAAACAGATTGAACTCAGGGTTCTTTATGCAATTTTATTTTTTGTCAGATGTAATCAATCGTTTAAACGTTCTACGTGGTAAAGGAATGGCTACTCTATATTCATGGTCATCCAAAAGGTACACCCTTAGCACATTCTTAACCGTTCGATCAGTTTACATTTATTATGAGCTGTTCGATCATTTTACGTTCATTATTAGCCGTTCGATCTGTTTACATTCATTATCAGCCGTCGGATTATCTTATATACGTTTTGTTTGAATTCAGGAGCTACAAAAACGGCTACGTTTGGCACGACTTATCAGACGGAGATTTTATCCACCCGGTTCACGGTGGTCACGAGTACGTTCTTAAAGGGTCGGAGATTCTAGATCCTTCTAGTATAAATATAAACCCTAGCTCTATAACCAAAACGGCTTCGTTTCGATACGCCGAGATCAAATCAACCGATTCGCCGGGGGTGAGTCGCCGGAGAAACCAGTCTTGGAGCTCGATTGATCTCAACGAGTACAAAGTTTACAAAACTGATTCATTCTCCGATTCGACTCGGCAACTCGCCGCCGATGCCTCGACTCAGACGGATGATCTCCGGCGGAGGAGGAAACCAACAAGAACGAAGGAGGAATCGAGTCCGGAGACTTATTATCCGAGCACAACCACAACTGAGCTTAGCAGGGCGGAGATCTCTCCTCCACCGTTGGATTCGAGCCCGGAGACTTTAGAGTCGTTGATGAAATCAGATGGACGGCTGATATTGTGCGGTGGAACAAAAGACGAAGGTTTGACTTTGAGCAGTACCACACCTGATAAATTCGCTAGTGGTAGAATGAAAGCATCGACGGTGTTGATGCAGTTGATATCGTGCGGTTCTGTTTCGTTTAAAGATTGTGGGGTCAGTTTAGTGAAAGATCAAGGGGTGTCGTTGGTGAAGGACTATAAGTGTAGTCTGTCACGGGGTACAGGGAATAAAAACTCTGCAAAGAAAGTTGTAGGGACTGAAAACGAAGTGAGTAGGTTTTCTGGGTTGAAATTGGAAGAGAAAGAGTATTTCAGTGGCAGTTTGATTGAAACTAGGAAGGAATTGGTTCCTTCTTTGAAAAGATCATCTTCTTACAATGCAGATTCGTAAGTTTCAACTTTTTATGTTTCATTTACTAATTTTATTTAATTTGTAGGGACTTGATTTGCAATGTTTATAAATGTTGGTGAAATTTGTCCAAAATGTTGCAAACAAATTCGATTTAAATATTATTTTTCTTTCTGCTAAAAGTATCAATAATATTACATAATTTTAAAATAGTAAAATCTAAAATTTGACACTTTTTTCGTATTAATAATTATATATGATATACGTTAAAAATCTCATTATTCACGGGAATTGTTTATATGTATAACAAATTTACTAATTTATTTTTTTATTAGAAATTACTTTCGTTGATCTTGTTTCGGATTTATGGTTGTTTTTGCCTGTTTTATTTTAATAAAAATAATATGGTCTCTAAAGCAGCTGAATTAGTTGAGTAAGCCATGATCAAAGCCATGATCAAAGGTTATGAATTAGTTGAATAATTTATGCGATTAATCAAGATTATTATATAAAAAATTTTGATTTTATAAATTTTATTTGTTTATTTTTAAAACATACATATTTTAAAATTTAGGTTAGGATTTAGAATCATGACGAATGTTTATGATTTAGATCTAAATTTAGTTTTAAGATTTAGAACTATATTTTAGATTTAACTTTAGTTTTAAGATTTAGAACTATAATATATTAGCTAGAAATTATAATTAATGAACGAAATAGATATAAATTACCAGAGTGATTAATAAAATTATAAATATTTTGAACAAGTTTTGATCAACCTTTTCAATAATTTTTATCGTCATGTTATTAATTATATTCTGAATATTTGTAAGATTTTCTTTTATTAATTTAAAAATTATCCAACGATTCTCTTTTTCTAATCAAACGGTTGTTGAAATTCTTTTGGTCCAGATTAAAATTAGATCTATTTTTGTTATAACCAGATCTCATATCTCAACTATATAAAAAGGATTTTTTTTTTTCAGATTTTTTTTCTAGGCACATTTAAAAGTATACGTAAATATATTAATAGTTTATAATTATTTTGTATTTGTCGTACTTTTTTTATTTATAAAATGGATAAAGTCTTAAAAAATTTTTAGTATGATATTTATGTAATTCAACACCTATAAGTATAACTCTGGAATGGATAAGAATAAATGTAACTTATATAAATTTAGTATGATATTTATAATTCAGATTTTTTTTTTAAGAAATTGGAATTGTAATTTGACTAATAATAATTTATTATTATTATTATTATTATTATTATTTTACTCCAATGACATTTTCTCTTAACTTTCTTATTATAAGCACAAATAATAATAAACTTAATTGGACAGGAGTGCGAAGATAAAAGGGAAATAAATGGGGGACCAAAGTGAAATAAAGATATCGAGAAAATCAAATAAAGAAGGAAACAAGAATGATCAAAGTGGAAGCAAACGGCACGAAGTTTGAAAAGGAAAAGGTTTAGTTGTTGCAAGAAACGGCACGACGGGCTCAAACATTGAGACGGAAATATTTGGGTGGCTTAGGTTTTAGCGTTTTAGATTCCAATGCTACTTCTAGATGCAATGCGTAGCATAGGTCTTTTCTATATAAAAAAGCTTTGACTTTGTAACATGAAAAGTGGAGACATGGAATATGGGATTTTTGTTTTTATTGATTTACTCTTATTTAGTTCGTAGTTTTCTACTAAAATAATACTCCATCAGTTCTATAAATATATTTATAGGTCGTTATAGAAAATATAAAAAAATTCTATTTTATTTATCGTTTGTCATTAATGTTTTTTGACGAATAATATTTTAATGTTTGTTTCTTTTTATTAAATTAATAACTTTGACCCTATAGAATTAGGTTGCTTCTTGTGTTTTATAAGAGAGAGAAATCATCATTGTATTTATTGGTTTCTACTCTAAAACTTTAAACGCCCTATATTATGGAATGGAGGGAGTATTACTCTTCTTATTATCCTTTGATTTAGATTTTTATTTTTAATTCTACAACAATATATTAAAATTGGGATAAATTATATCATTAAGCTTGATCCAAAGCCATGGATTTAATACCTATAGTTTTAACAATATTTTGTTGAAATAATAATTGAAATAGAGGTAATTTAGATGATTTTAAGGTGCTTTATGTAACTATGATAAAGATAGGAAAGTTGATCCCTATTTTATTTTGGAAAACTTTGCGTCGTTTATACGTAGTAATGAAGTTTATGATTCTATTATAATAAATTTATTTTATTTTGAACTTTTATTTGAATCACCAGTTTAACTCAATATTTTTTAGTTTTGATGGTGAAAATTATTTTGAGGCCAGATACAACAAGCATCCCGACCCTTTATGTTTGAAGGTTCAACATTCATATCCATGACCAAGTACTTGATCATCCATATTTGAAGGTTTAATATTCATATCCATGTCCATGTACTGATCAATGACTTCCGACTTGAGGCTCACCATTTTCATATTGAATATGCTTATTCATGCAAAAACATAATCTAGCTAACATATTGAACGCTATGAATAAACCTATTTAAAAGTTGTTAGTATTAATTAGTTTATTCAAAGTATTCCAAATAAATCAAATAAGATAAACTATGATTTAAATGATATAATTTGACAGACATTTAGATATACATTCAATAATAAAGATTTAAGTTGGATTTTCAAGAAGTATCCAGTTTACAGTTCTTAAATAACTAATACATAAGCTTTCCAAAAATGTTAAAGCTCATAACGCATTAGAAACTTGACTTTGGTTGAAATCCAATTTCATTTTTGCATTTAAATGTCCACTTAGCAATCGAGTCCACTGCGTGGTTTTAATATCTTAATATATGCACATTTGGAGTTATAAGTTTCACACGACAGCCTATAAGAGATGCTAGGTACTAGAGAGCTTTACTTTTAGACGACATTTCAATAAGTATTGATGAGTTAGTTTCTATATTAATGTTGCTAATATAATTTTTCTTACATAACAATAACCTAACTAATAGAGCCTTACTTTTTGCTATAATTGAAGCTTTCTTCTTAAATTGTACCAAAGGCAACAACTATATCTCAATTGCTATTCCTAATAAGTCCACCACCACTACCCTCACTATTAATAAGATTGCAAGAACCATGAGTATTCAGTTTATATATGTTACTTAATGGAGGTTTCCAAATGAGTATAAGACTGCTTATTTTCTTAGATAAATGGTTAAAGTAACCTATCTCATGGGAAAATTTAGAGTCCTTAGACCAGTGAGATATTTTAAGTATGTGAGCACAATCTAATCCAGTGATAATATGTTTAATATAGTCTATAATAACGATAATAGTATAACTATGATCATTATGCTTAGTATTATTTCCAACTTTCCAAATGACCCAACAAATAACGGGGGGAATAATGGTACAAATATATACATTTTTGTCAATAAACCAACACCAATAGTGTATTAGGTGGGTTAGGCTCATATCTTCTTAATATAATACCAAACAATCCTCTGAAGTATTTCTAAACTTCTCAGAAAGTGTCACATTGTACAAAGAAATGATTAATAAGGTGCATATTATAACAAATTTGACATTTTGAAGCTAAAGTGAAATATCTTTTTTTTGTAGAACAATATCCAAACCGATCCACTGGTTTAAGAGTCTCTATAAATGAAAAGAACATTTCTTGGGAGTTATATAGTTCCAAATTTGCTTACCATGTTGGACTTGTTTCCTTTGTACCTCACCTTATTCCAAGTATCTTTTGTGTTGAAAATACCATTGATGATAATGACCATATGATTTCATCTTCCATCTTAATATAAAATTTCTGTAATTTTTGGATATCAGAAGGTAAGATATAGTTCTTCAACTTTTCCATTAACCAACCATTTTTGATGAGTCCGAATTCTGCATGCTCCCCGGACAAGGACAGATCGGTCCAAGCTCTCCGGATCGGACAGATCACTTCGAACACTTAGCCCAAAGGACTGTTCGAACTATGACAAAAGTACTAAAAAACCTAAACACTACTTGACTAAGCTACTTGATCTCCTACTTAGAGCTCATGGTTCTTTGAACATGACCCGGGTCCATTTAACATGACCCGAAAGCCCATAAGGGCCCAAACATGAGGGTATAAATACCCAACCACCTACATTAAGTGGGGGAAATGAGAATTAACTGCTACCAGCCAACTTAATTATCTCTCTACTCTTTACACTAAAAATAAAACACTCACATACTACTATTAAGCACCAAACTAATTACAAGCCTACCCTCAGGCGATAATTATCATCACCAATTTTCACTCCAAAAAGAATTGACTTTTTCTTTTTTGTAAGAGTTGTTGTTTTATTTCTTAGATAAATGAATAAGAGGATTAAAAGCACACGATTTATCAATCCATAATTATATTTCACATTATCTTAATTTCCAAAATATAAATTCTTCAATAACTTCTCTAAGGTTTAATAATATTTTCCAGTTTTTTGAATGTTGACTAGAGTAATTAACTCGTAGAATGTGATAAGTATGAAAAAATATTGAGTACATGTACTTTGACCAAATGGATTTCTATTCTTCTAACTTGAACCATAACTTACGATAAAAAGTATTATGTAAGTCTTCTAATCTCTTTATGTTTAATCCACATTCTTCATAGGGTTTGCATATCTTAATCCACTTACTCCAGGTAATGGTTTGGTTGGCCTCATTAGATCCTCATATGTATCTATTACAAATATTTTCTATTATATCTATAACACTTTTAGAGGTAAGGTTGCTTCGAATATTATAAACTGGCATTGGAATCAAAATAGATTGAACCACTGTTAGTCTGCCCCAAAAGGATAAAAGTATACTATCCCAATTAAGAATATTGTGCATGATTTTAGATATTAAGTCATCAAATGAGAATATACTTTGACCAAATGGATATCTATTCTTTTAACTTGAACCATAGCTTACAATAGAAAATATTATGTAAGTCTTCTATTTTCCTTATGTTCAGTCCACCTTCTTCACATGGTTTGCATATGTTAATCCACTTAGTCCAAGTAATGGTTTGGCTGGCTTCAGTAGATCCTCATACGTATCTATTACAAATCTTTTCTATTTCATCTATAACACCTTTAGAGGTAAGGTTGCTTCGAATATTATAAATTGGGATTAAAATAAAAACAGATTGAACCAGTGTTAATCTCCAAAAGATAAAAGCATACTATCCTAATCGAGAATATTTTTTATGATTTTAGATATTAACTCATCAAAGTGACTAGCTTTGTTTCTTAAGTGTATAGTAATGCCCAAATAAGTTAAGGGTAAGGAACCTAGTATAAATCAAGAGTGTAATCCTATTACTCCAGTTTTCAACTAAGATATTCTTTGAGGAATTATGATTTTAGTTGGATCTATATTTATGATTTGACTTGAAATATTTTGGTAATATTGTAGGATATGACCCAACTTGTTTATACTTGATAAAGATCTATTTGTGAAGATAATAGAATCATCCGCCAAATGCTAAACAAGGCATTACAATAGGACTCATAGTGTTGTATCTCATTTCCTTCCTGAATTTAAAGAGGTTTTCGAGACATCTTATTAAACATTCCTCTACAATGATAAATAGACTTGGGGATATAAGATCCCATCACCTAACATCATTAGAGGACTTGAAGAAACCATTTAGCTCTCCATTAACTATAATACAAAACCTAATTAAATTAATACTTTTTAAAATTTCTATCCAAAAGCCTTGTATCAAACCCAAAATTTCCATAATATTTAAGATACAGTTAATAAAAAGCATATCATTATTTTTGACATATCAAATTTGATTAGAATATTACTCCATCTAACTTTTGACATATCAAATTATATTGTCATGAATATTCCTACCATGAACAAAACCCCGTTGTTCCTCCGAGATGATCTTAGGTAGAAGTAAGGAAATTCTGTCATTAAGGGTTTTATAAATAATTCTATTTAGAAATGTACATAAGCTAATTGGCCTATAGTATTTCCATGTTTGAGGATAATTAACCGTAGAAATTAAAAATTATATCCATCAACACCAGCAACACTGGTTGGGATGAGGCCTTTGATTATGTCATGAATTTCTATTTTAGTAGGTAATCTCATAAAGAGACTGTTATCCTCCTCATTGATAAACTTGGAAATAAAGTTTTATAAATACAAACCTCTACTTGGTGTATAGGAGAAGCTAAAATATATTTGAAGTAATTAACAACTAAATTACCTTGTAGAGCTTGATTTTTAATCCATGAGTTTCCTTCAAAGATTCTTTTAATTTTGTTATTCCTTCTTCTTCTTTTAACATACTAATGAAACATAGAAGTAATTTTACAATTTTCCACTTAAATTATCATCTGTTGTAAAATGATATCCACAAATTTGAACTCTAAAAATTGTTATACTTTTAATAACAAATCTAAAAATGTCACATATTTTAGAAAATAATATAAAAAAGATTAAATAGGTTGTGTTGCTTAACAATATACTGTAATACTTTTTATATTAATCATTGTACAAAATATTATCTAAATAAACTTAAATTTCTCATGTCCATAACATGAGAATTGTGTGTGATAAGATTATATGTCGATAAAACACCATTACCCTTAACGGGAAATGTAAGGAATCATAATTGGTAAAAGGATATATAAAAATCATCGTCTAAGGTAATTTTGCTAACCAACGCATCAACTTAAGTAATGGAAAATATGAGGACTAATATTATTGATAAAGAGTAAAGCTAAAAGTGTCGTATAAGTTATCATTTTGTATAACTAAGATGACACACGATGTTGTCTTAAAGAGTGAACATATATAATCTTGGATGATAGAATGATGTTTAGACAATGCATGAGACCAATACTGGCAGGTTACTTTGGACGACGCATGATGCATAATAAACAGATAATTATGATGAAAATAAGATGAGAGGCACCTTAAAGTGAAATAGTTGACGCTAAATACTTGAAGGAATTTGGGCATTGATATGCTGAAAGTGACTTGTCACGTGGATAAAAGAAGGTTATATAAGCTTCAAGATAAATAACTCATATTTTAATTTACCCAAAATGATTAGATGGTATGAATGTAAATCATGTAATGAATGATTGCCACGCACCATAAGATATTCGTTAAATACATCCCAATCATTTAGGGAATCTAATGATTACAAATAGGAATGTAATCATAACGTAAAAATGTGAAATGATTAATTAAGAGAAATATACTAAATACTTCATCCTCTATAACTTTTGAGTTCGTTTATTCTTATAACCATTGATATTATCTTGACGAGGGTTTCTTTTATCATATTTAGCACAATCTAGAGAAAATATTTAGAAATATTATGTATTAACCAATAATGATGACTGGATTATAAGTTAATATAGAAAGTCCACTAGGATATTCTATATGCAAATCGACAATATTTATTTCAAGAAACACGAACATTATTTCGCCAGCTTGTAGAAACGACGAGGTACATGGAACTTTGGTGACGATACTGGGAAATTCCATAATACTATATTTGATTTAAGAAAATGACGTAACACGAGGTGAAACGATGAATGTAGCATCTAAACCGTCGATAACATCGTTACCTATTCAAGATAAAGTAGTATACATGAGATCATCTCAACAGTTACAAAAAAGAAACAAAGGTAAGATATAGGTTTTTTATTCTTGCCTTAGTGTTGCAGATGAATGAGTTACGACAAGAACAATATAAGTCTAATATGTCGCAAAATCAACGAGATGATGAATGACTTAATATATTTGATATGATGACCTTTACAATTTGTAATTGAAAAATATATTCAAAAGATAACGTGAATGACCAATGAGAAAAGAAGGTAAGATTTTAAGTTCTTTATTTCTTGCTTTGGAGTTTCAGATGAATGAGTTACGACAAGACTAATATAAGTCTAATATGTTACAAAATCAACGGGACGATGAAGCACGTAATATATTTGATATGATGAGTAAACCTTTACAATTGATAACATAAAAAAATCTTGAAAAGATAACATAGGAAAGGTGAAAATGTTTGTAAAAATGATTCAATTTAAGAGAAAAATGATGTTTTAAAGGAACAAGATAAAAATATTAGATTAAAAATCGTTTAATGAAGTACTGTATAATCAAAATATTAATAAAGGGAAATAGAAGTTTATAAATGAAGGAAATAAAGTGTTGAACATACCTAAGTTTGTGGATTATACTTTGACACAATCTCTGTTAACTCAAATAATTTTGGAATGAGAGTTGTTGAGGTAGTTTGATCCATATAGAGTGGAGAAATACGATGTAACAAAATATCATGACCATCATTTAGAATAGTTTCATAATACAATGTTAGGATTCAACGTAGATGAATTTTATTATGTAGAGCTTTCTCTATGACATTTATAGGAAATTCCTTAGCCTAGTTTAATAACGTTCGTCCTGGTTGATTGCCACTTTTGAAGACCTATATAAGTCGTCTAGAAGTCAGTTTATTGTTGATAATGCAATTAAGCGTGATGAAGATCACATTATGATATTATTTCAAAAATCTGACGAGTCACTAACTGATTATGTTCAAAGATTTGTTATAGGATATGGAAATTTTAGAAGGTTGTAAAGAAGATATACCTTGGTAGTTTTTAAACGATGACTACTTGTGGAAAGCAATTTATTAGAATATTTGATCAAGCTTCCAGGATCCAATGAGAGACCTCTTGGGACGGTCATAAATATTTATTCAAGTGGAAAATAAAAAATGAGGAGAAATTATACATGTTAGATTGTTAGAATAAAAATTTGATACTTAGAGAAGAAGCAAAATGAAACCCGACATGTGCTAAATTCGTTAGAGAGTGAGTTAATAGACCGTATTATTGTTACTATGATACTCCAAATAGAAGTTTTATTTCCATTGGCGACGAGAATTGCTACAATTTATGATAGTAAAAAGGATAAAGTAAATTACTGGACACCGATGAAAACGTTTGCGTCTATCAATGAAAGAACCAAGATATAATGCTTCTCATAATGATCATGGACATTCAACTGGATATTTTTTCAACTGAAAGATGAGATAAAAATATTGATTGATAATGGAGATTTGGTTGAATTTGTGAAGGGTTTAGAAGGTGAGAGCAGAGAAGGAAATACTAAAGATAATAGTCCAAAACAATTAAGGGTGATAAATAAGTACTTTAGACGATATTTTGGAGGAAATAAGTTATCTAGATGACAAACTGTTCAAGGAAAAGATATAGAAAATATTTTGAAGTTTACCTTACTGATGAATCTTCAATGCATTTGCACATAATCTATCTTTGATATTTCTATTAGTTGACGATGATTTGAGATGGTTGGTAACATCACATAAAAATACTTTGTTGGTGAATTTAGAAACTACCAAAGTAATAGTAAGAGAAGTAATGATCGATATTGGTACCCGAGCTAATGTTTCTTTTATAACAAATGACACTAATCAGATGATTCATATAGTGTCATATAAAAAGACTGATAAAAATTTAATAAGTTTTACTAAATTCAACTAACTGTGTGAGGGAAGTTGATTTGATTGTGACTGCTGGAGGATGAGTAACATTGAAGATAATAACTTTTTTTTTTTATAATTATTGATACTCCAAATTTTTATAATGCAATCGTAGGACTTCATTGATTTCTTAAGATGAAGACTGTATCATCATCATGCCGTTATTTTTGTGAAATATTTTGTCAAAAGACAAATTGGAGTTATAAGATAAAGTCAAAGGAAAATCATAAGATGTTATTCCGTGCCTTTAGATCATGAGAATATTATCCAATAACAATTACACAATACATCAAATGATGTTCCAACGATTGAAAGTGTTGAACCTTTAATGGAATTTAAAGAAGGAAAAATATATGATCCATGGGAAGATTTTAATTTAACATAGTCAAAATAAAAAATAGAGGAGTTGTTATTATATGATGAAAAATGTGAAACTTGTGGTTGTTTAATTGATTTAATTTAAAGTTTCCAACTTGTTTAAAGATAAATATTGATGTTTGTTCTTTTAGTATATCAGATGTTACCAATGTAAGTAGGTCAATCATATGTTATGAGTTAGTCGTTAAGAGAAGGTTGAGACCAATCCAATAAAAAATGAGAAGACTTTCAATTGACAAATATGAAGCTATTATTATAGATTTGGATACATTATTGAAAGTACATATTCGACAGTCAAAGTATCCTAGTTGGTTGGAAAATCCAGTATTGGTTAAATAAATAATGAACAATAGTGAATGTACATTAATTTTAATGATTTAAATCATTCTTGCCCAAAGGATTCTTTCGTTTACCTTGAATGGATTAACTTATGTATGCAATAGTTATATATGAGTTTTTTGTTATTTATGGATGCGTATTGGGTATAATCAAATCAAAATTGATGTAGCCCAGAAAGTCCAAACAAAAAATATTTTTTAATTTTATTTTATTTTATTCTAATATCTTATGTATTTAAATCAAATCTAGTTATATTAAGATTTGATTTGATTTATTTTATTTCCTTGTATTATAATTTAGGGTTTTGAGAAGCTCTTATATAAAGCCTCATATGTCTTAAGTTATTTTAAGTTTTTAGAGTAATATATTTTTATCTATGAAAATTTCAATTTTTGTTACCCTTATATTAGGGTTTCATCATGTCACTCTTGAATTAGGGTTTCATTTATCGTTGATTCTTCTTCTGTTTCCGATGCATCATCAGTTTGGTATCAGAGCCTCCATTCCTGCTATGGGTCAAACATGTTTCTGAATCCTGATTTCATCTGATTCAAGGTTTAAAGAAGAGAACAACACACGTGGTCATGAAGATCGGGAAGATCGTTTGAGCATGAGGGGGCATACCAACCGTTTCAATGGCGATCGTATTGACCGGTTACTGAAGGAGTTTATATTGGCTACCAATCGTCGAATCAAGGTAAAAATTACTTATCGAGATGCTGTCTCAGGTTATGAAGAGGTTTTCAAAACCATTTTTTTCATCAACTGGACATGGGGTTGTTGTCTTCAGGCTATGAAAAGGTTTTCGAAACTATTTTTTCCTTCCACTAGATGACTTCAATGTGACTTTGAATAAGGAACACTTGAGAAGAATTTATCTTATTCCAATAAGGTCAACAATTATAATTCCCAATGTAACGATTGAATAAAATAAAATAAATAATTTGGGTTCTTGATGGTGATGGTGCTGTGAATTCGAGGATGAATTCTTGTCAACCAGGAGAGGATGATGTAACCCAGAAAGTCCAAAAAAGCCTTTTTAATTTAATTTAATTTTATTCAAATATCTTATGTATTTAAATCAAATCTAATTATATTAAGATTTGATTTGATTTAATTTGATTTAATTTATTTTATTTTCTTGTATTATAATTTAGGGTTTTGAGAAGCTCTTATATAAAGCCTCATATGCGTTAAGTTATTTTAAGTTTTTGGAGTAATATATTTTTATCTCTGAAAATTTCAATTTTTGTTACCCTTAGATTAGGGTTTCATCATGTCACTCTTGAATTAGAGTTTCATTTATCGTCGATTCTTCTTCTGTTTCCGTTGCGTCATCAAAAATGCCTTAAGTGATGAAGATAGTTCAACTTTCACAATAGAAAAAACATTTATATTGTTATAAATTGATGATATTTGGTTTAAAGAATGCTGGCTATACTTATCAATAAATTGTGAATCATATTTTTGGAAATGTGTTGGGAAATAATGTGGAGGATTACACTGATGATATGATAATTAAAATAAATAAAGTAAGTGATCATGTGTTTGCCTTATTTGTAATATTTGATAATCTTCAAAAGTATAATCTGAAGTTGAATATCTTGAAATGCTCATTTGAGGTTAAGTCTTTCTCGATTTTGTGATAAGTAAAAAGGGAATAAAAAATTATCTAAGTCAGTTGAAGATATTTTTAGCAACGTCTCCAACAAAATCTATTAAGGAAGTAAAAAATTTACGGGCCGATTAGTAGCATTATCAAGGTTCATTTCTAAAGCATCAAATATAAGTCGTTTATTCTTTAACAATTTAAAAGAAGCGAATGAATTTGTTTGGGATGATAAGTGTACAACATCTTTAAATGAGTTAAAAGAGTATCTGACTTCTCTAGGCATTCTATCTATACTAAAAGAATGAGAGTCGTTATATTTGTATATGGCGGTTTCAATTTTTTCTGTTAGTGATGTTCTTATAATAGAAGATGTGAGATTCAAAGACTAATTTATTACGTGAGCAAGATGTGGGTTGATGCTGAAAAAAATATATATTTAAATTTGGAAAAATTAGTTATTGATTTGATTATAGCGGTGAGGAAAATGCATCCGTATTTTCAAGCTTATGTGACAATTGTACAAATGTTTTTTCCTTGAACAAATGTGCTCAAGAAATTAAATGTATCAAGACACTTCACCAGATGATCGATTAAGTTATGTCAATATAAGATAAAATTTAAAATAAGGATATAGAAGAAAAATCAAGTCTTAGTTGATTTCATTAATGAATTTTAAGAGGAAATAATTGATATAGAAGAGCGAGAGTTGACAGAAATTGAGTTGAAAGATCAAGAGTAGGTAGTTTGAGTTGATGATGCTTCAAGACTAAATGGTTGTGGTGATGGTATCGTATTGACTATTCAAAGAGGTGACCAAATTAAGTCAACTATTAAGTTCAAGTTTGTTACTACAAATAATGAAACTACATATCAAGCAGTGTTGGATGAGATGAGATTGGCTCACATGTGTGATGACAACTTTATTCAGTTTCTATCATATTTCTCAATTGGTAATTTAGAAATCTCAAGGAAATTTTGAAACCAAACAGGAGAATATGAGAAAATATTTAGATACTTTCAAACAGATGGAAAAAATGTTTTGGGAAACTTCCATATGAATAAATGCCATGATTGGAAAATGAACTTGTAGACGTCTTAAAAAAATTTGATTGTTCGGAGGATGGTCCTTTGGTAGTAATTCAAGATATATCTTCAGTTTTAGATAATATTGATAATCGAGAAGTCTAATCTATTGAAGATGATGATTGGCGCTGAGAACATTTACTTTTCTTATATGATCAAGTATTATCGTTGGATAATGCGCAAACTTGAGCTTTATGGTTAAATGCTGCAAAATAAATTGTTCTCGATGGAATTTTATATTATAAAATTTCTAAACAGCCTTTATTAAGATGTATATGGAAGAAATAAGCTTCATTTATTCTAAGATATTTGCATGAGATAATTACAAGGACACATAATGTATTTAAGGGGTTGTTACGAAGTTTTGTATTGTCTGGATATTATTCACCAATACATGTTGCCGATGTTAAACTGATGGTTCAAAATTGTGATTCATGTCAACACTTTTCCAATATAAGTGGTTTACTTGGTTAAGTTACGAGATCTAATCCATCTCATTTTGATAATTTGATAGATTAATAACCAATTTGGTAGGACCACTACCGATAAAGACAGAAATGAGATGATTCTTGATAGTAGTCATTGCCTATTTTACTAAATGACTTGAAGCAAAACCGTTAGAAAGAACTAGATCTCAATTTTTTCGACTCATTTTGAGATTCCGCTGATATTAACGCCACATAATATATCTGAATTCCAAAATGACATGGTGGAAAATATTTATAGAAGGTATGAGATGGAGCAACATTTTTTACTCCTTACTATCTGCAAGAAAATGAGAAAGGAGAAGTGACAAACATAACCATTTTACATGTTTTAAAGAGGAAGCTTGAATTGACTAAATGAAAATGGTTTGATTTTCTTAACGAGGTTTTATGGACGTATCGTAAAACTCATAAAGTAGTAACCAATGAAACTTAATTCACTTTGGTTTATGGTATATAAGCCATATTTCGAGTAAATACTATAATTCCTAATCAACTAATTAAATATTATTCATCAGAGGACAATGAAAAAAAGTATGTATTTATTTGATAAAAGAATGACGAGATCAAAGACAAGTAAGATCTGATCACTATATGAGTTTGATGCACAACCGATACAATGAAAATCTGAAGGTAAAAAGTTTTCGAGAATGAGATTTAGTATTGAGAAAGGTAATTTATGGAACTAAAGATAAGAACGCTAGAAAGTTGGATCCTAATTGGGATGGACCGCTTAAAGTGATATAAAAAAGACTTCCATGGTGGTTACAGACTGACATACATGGATGATAATTTTTTGAAACATCTATGGAATATCCATCATATAAAATTGTATAAGAAAATGATATATAAATTTGGTTAGTGTACTCGTTATCTCATGGTGTGTTATTTTAATTGGCCACCAAAATAACCATTATCAATGATTTTTTTTCCAAATGAAAGGAGTCATAATTTTTTCTATAGTAAGACAATAAAATTGGAAAATGACACTTAAAGATTAATATTTTTTTGACATTTAAAAAATAAAATTCAAATAAGGTTATTATATATATGCAATAATAGCGACAATAATATGTATAGGTCAAATAATAATTAACCTATTTGTTAGTAAATTTTTAAAATATAATTTGAACGTAATATATAATTGAATGTTATATCCGACATTTGAGAATGATAGATAAGTTATAAGCTAAATTAGTATATAAACGATGATGATAGTGTTATAAGTCAATGTGTGGTGTATTTTATCCTAGAAGACGTCGAAAGATAACTGTGTGCTATAAATATTTAGGATGAATGTTTATCAATAATAGTTGAAAAGTGCTGAATTTGATAGTCTCCAAAGTATGGTTAAATGATCTGCTTAGATAATTTAAACTAAATTTATATATGGTTACAAATCGATCAAGAATATAAGACAAACCCAATTATTAAAGTATAAGAGGACATAATAAGAATGCTATAAAGACCAATCTGTAAGGACCTTAATTGTATATATGACTATAAGCCAAATCTATAATCCAATCCCATATGTAAAGTGTAAGAGGTCACACTAAGAAAGCTGTAAAATTCATGCTATAGAAGTCTTAAATAAAGAAATAATCATATGTCAAGGTTCAAAAATATTATAAAGAAGAGATATATGATAAAATACGTAAATAACAAATAAGATAATGAGGTAACTAAAGACGATGATCAATTATATAATGGTCAACTGTATAATGGTTATATATTTGATAGTTGTATGGTGTTTTCAAATTGAACGATGACCAGTTGGACAATGGTTACGAAGATGTTATCAACAAAAAAGAAAATAAAAAATATGTCGAAGTTAGAAATTGTTTAAAATGGAAAACATCGATAAATAAACAGGATGAAGCAAATAACATTACAATAATTAAAAACAAATATGACCGCGTGTTAACCAGCAAAAGTTATAAGTAAATACAAAAGAGTTTACACTCAAAATGAATTTAAAAACATTCTACATGCAACAAGGATGCTTATAAAAAAGTATTTATGGTTCGTCATTAGCATTGTTGGTAAGACCATCAACATTAAAGATGAGAATATTATTTCCTTCATCTTTTATATAATCTATATCTTGAGAAGTATCATATTCTAAAAATATTTCATTGGAAAGAGAGTTGTTATTAGTAGGTTTTGGGTGTTGGTCTTTAAAAATACGGTTTAAATGTGGCCTGAAGACGATGATGAGATTAAGATAATTAAAATTAAGAATAAGTGTTGTTTGATATATTTCTATAAAGACGTTAGCTTCAGCCAGAACTTCAGTAGTAATTTAATTTGTTTTAACTCTCCCTTGATAATTTAAGTGTTAAGTTTATTTTCCTTGACAACAACTTCAATATCTTTTGTAATGTTGTTAACTTTTTCTTTCAACTCTCAGTTATTTTCCAATTTTTCTCCATATTCTCATAAGAAATTTCATCATTTAGCTCAGAGTTGAAGAAAATCTAAAAATAATTACAAAATGACGAAGTTAATAATTTGTTATGAATTTGTCTTGATTAATATGTTGATATATTCTAGCCTCTAAAGTAATCTTCATTTGAATTTAAAGAATATCAGCGGTTGATAGAGAGTATGAGTATGATCCGGGGTAGTATTTTAGAACATGACCTTTGATGGATTTGGGGTCCAAGGTTGACGAAAATCCCACAAAGGCAATATGAGATGCTTGACTACTTTTAGTTTTACCAAAAGGATGTCTGAGACGCCTGGCCTTTAAGATAAAATGATTTTATTATTATTGGAAATATAGTATATTTTTTGAAAGAAGGGGCATCAACTTCAGCAACTCGATGTTTTTATTATGATTTTTCCTTAGAAATAGAAAGTTACGTACCCTATTCGGGCACATCCCCAAGATGATCGTTCAAAAGATTGACCAAATTAGTTTTTACTATTGGCAAATTTGTGGCAGTGCTGCTTATTTTATATTTTTTACCGATGAATATCTCTTCCAACGATCAGATGCCATATCGAAATAAATTCTCTTGTGTGAAGAAACTATGATATTGATCCTTCTAGACTGGATAATCAACTATTGAAAGTCTAGTAAGAATATTTTTGTAAAATGCTTTATATTTCCAACCTTTGCATAACGCGCGAGCCATTACATGATAAAAATGATATATGATAAATATATTTTAGTTTAAATCAGGTAGAAAAAGTTTATAAGTAAAATGCTAAACATGAGCACACATTTTGTCGTCCAACTTTGATCAGTTTGACTGACGTATTTGGATAATCTTGATTTCCAAGAATGATCAGATGATTTTACAGAGCGGTGAAATAATAAAAAAGGAATGACAAACTTTGTTAAAATTACACTATGAAAGTACGTCTCGTATTTTGAGATGATTTTTTTATAAACTGAAGACACGAAGAAACTGGTTAACATTCGCCATCCGTTTGGTGTAAGTTAACTAGAGTATATTGTACACCATCTAAAAAATTCAATAATTTTAGGATGAAATGAGAATCCAACGCCTCATTTTAAGGTTCTATAAAAGAAGTCAAAGTGATCACCGATAACATAGTTTGAATAATCTCTTACGTTTAGAAAGAGTATGTTAATATCATTGAAAATATATGAATTTTTATTCTTTAGTCTTATTGCCACGATAGACAAAATTCTGTTGCATAACAATTTTTGAAAAAAACTAATTGTTAGTGGCGTATTAACTTTTGGAGTGGAATATGAGCATCGTCATCATTGTTGATAATTTTGTGGGTTTTATAAATTAAATTTTGGGTTTTAATTTATCTTCGCCTTATGGTATAGGATTTTTAATAGGAGGTTGTTCAGTTTATGATATTTGATGAGTCTGAATTCAGCATGCTCCCCGGACACGGATAGATCAGTCCAAAGTCTCTAGACCGGACATATCACATGGACCGGACAGATCACTTTGAACATTATGACCATAGGACTGTTCGAACTATGACAAAAGTACTAAAAAACCTAAACACTTCTTGACTAAGCTACTTGCTCTCCTACTTAGAGCTCATGGGTCTTTGAACATGACCCGGGTCCATTAAACATGACCCGAAAGCCCATAAGGGCCCAAACATCAGGGTATAAATACCCAACCACCTGCATTAACTACAGGTAATGAGAATTAATTGCTACCAAGCTGCTTAATTATCTCTCTACTCTAAACACTTAAACACCCACACACCACCATAAAACACCCACTGAAATTACTAGCCTACCCTTAGGCGATTATTATCCACACCAATATTAAGTTATCAATGAAGACGATGATATAATTCAGATTCACTATTTTTGAGTTCATACAAGATGAATTAACATTGTGTTCCCATTGACCAAATTATTGGTCATTTTGAGAGTTTGATAGTTCGTTTTGAGAGTTTGATTCTTTTACCACATACATAGTATTTCGTGAATGCAAATATTTAATCAATTCTTTAATTTTACCACCAATCTTAACTATTGAACCAATTAAGAATGAAACATGATCAAAATTATACATGATGAGTGTAAATATGTGGGTTGATAAAAAGACAACCTTCAAAAGTAATAACAGGAAAGCGTCGTCTTCGGTATAAAAATTGAGAGAGAGAAATCTTAAGAGAAAGAAGTTATAAGATTTTAAAGTAGAAAAAGAGTTTGAGGAAAAAATTACATCATTTTATATAATGAATGATAGTGAATCTTAGTCGTTGAATTAAAATGAAATGAGTGGTTCTGATGTGTTTTCCTATGTTATCTGAAGTATTGCTTTGTTAGGCTATTGGAAGAAATGTAAATGTTATTGTACTATATCAACATTTTATTGATTTTTTTTAATAAAATACTTGTATAGCTAAGCCAAATAGACGATGTATGAAAGTTGACTGTGTATATGTAATTAGATGTTATAAAGGAGATATTTTCATAAATTAATGAATCTTACTTTCGAATATTATATGTAATTAGATGTTATAAAAGAGACATTTTCATAAATTTAATGAATCTTACTTTCGAATATTTTTTTTGATACTCCTTAAACATATATCTTAGGATATGCACAGAAAGAAGCAATGTTTTTGAGTGAATCTTACTCTTTATTCAATTGGTTACTCTTTATTTTCTCATGTGTGTTCATACACACCTAATACATTTATTAGCTATAACAACTATTTGTTGTAACCAATTGTATTCAATAATAATAACTTTTTTTGTTGTAACCAATTATATTCAATAATAATAATTTTTTTAGGGAAGAAACCCGCCACGAACACACATAATACACTTATTTACGGAGGGTTTTACCCTCGATCTGACCCGACCCAATAGCCTGCAAACCAGGCCAGAAGATAAACCACTCAAAGTGAAAGGCTCAACCAAGAAAGCGTTCGTAGAGGGATTCGAACTCATAACCTTTGGTCACAAAGGTGTCTTACTCCACCAACTCGGCTACCCCCATTGGGGATCCATAATAACAATCTTAACTATACAACTCATTGATATCCAAATTCTTCTATTTCTCGTTTTACACTTGTGAAGGAATTTGGGTTGGGAATGCTCCTTGAGCTCACTGTTGCATGATCCGATCCAAAGCTTAGTCCATGTCACATAAAATTTTACTGAGTCCTAGGTTTAGTTACATAACTCAGTACTTCTTTTAAGATTGTCGCCTAGGGATTTTCTTTTCACCATCATCACACCACCATCTTTTTCTTCTTTTATCACCACAGACAAATTTAGCCACTAACATTATCTGACTTGCTCTACCAGCTCTATCATCCCCCTAAACTAGAGCATAGAGTAACAAAGTTTGTCTCTCAAAAATAAAAATCGAGAGTGATATAGTGGATTAATGAAAAAATCGGCTTGATCGTGTGAGGGCATGTATCTCACCTCGAGGGCTCGTCGAAGAATCTGATCGCGAACAAAATGCACATAAAGGCTTATGTGTTCTGTTCGGGCGTGGAAACTGGATTCGAGGTGAGAGATTCTGCATCCATATTATCGCTCCACACAATAGAAGAGAGAGCTAAGGGTAATTGAAGCTCTCGAGGAACGGATTATAGCCCGATGAGTATAGAGCAATAAAAGTACATTCTGCTCATTTTTTATTATACTTAGTATAGAGCAATAAAAGTACTTAGTATATTGATGAAATAAAAGTACTTTAGATGAGTTTTGGATTGGAGGAGGATGGCTCTAAGAATAGAATATCCTTCAAGAACAGAGACACTTAGAAGAAGATGATGAATGCGATCATCGGAAATCAATCTATGGAAGAATTTCCCGTTCTTCACACTGTTGATAACCAAAAACAACCTTTGAGGAAGCAATTCGTTGATCTTTTCAAACCAGAGGAAGATTGCTCAACATTACACCCAGAATTCACAACAGAAACATAGCTTCACTATTCGATCCAATATAGCGATAAGGTTAAAGAAGCTTTAATAAAAAAAATCAAGAATCACTTTGATGGGTAAGTTTAGTAATGGTAATCCTAAGACACTGAAACTTGATAGTTTCTTGGCTAGTCTGAAATTCAGGGGTCCTTTCAACTACAAAGTATGAGACTCTCATCACATTTTCTTCGAGTTTGAATTAAAAGAAGATGTTATAAAGATCTGGTCAAGAAACATATGGAGAATTGATGATTTCGTAATGAGAATACTGAGATGGAGTCAAGATTTCAATAAAACGTTCGAGAACCCTACGGTTTTAACCTGGGTTCGGTTTGAAAATCTGCCAGAATGTCTATATGATTATGGATTAGTGAATGATATTGCTACACCCATAGGACCAACCTATATGGTGGTCGTTCCTTGCAAAAATCGAGCCCATACTAACGCCTACTATGCTCAAATAGAAGTTGATGTTTCAAAAAATTTGAAAAGAAAATTATGGATCGGTTTTGGTAGGAATGATGATTACTGGATTACAATCAGTTATAAGAATGTGCCATCATACTGTACCTGTTGTTATCATCTAGGGCACAAATCATCTGATTGTAAAAAAGCTTCCAAGAAAGTGGAAGAATCAGTTTCAGTTAAAAATAGCAAAGCAAATGAAGTTAATGATAGCAAAACAGATCAAGTTTCGAATGATACAAAGTTATCCGCTAACACTACTGAAACAAGAAATGTTCTTAAAGTTTATAGAAGAAAACTTAAATCTGTTATTACACAAAAAGATCAAGAGAAAGAAAAGAATGCAAGTAGTACAGACCATGATGTCAATAACAAGTGTTCACAGGAGCAACTGATTAATACCATACAACAACAAATTGAAAGCAACAAGTTGAATTCATCAGGCACCAGCAAAGAAGTTATAGAAGCTATAGACAAAATTGATGAAGAAAATTTTAAAGATCATTCTCCTGATCCAAACATTGGAAGCTGCTCTCCTTCTCCAACGTACTCTCCTCAACAAAGCTTCAATAAAATCATAACATCCAAGATGAAAACTGCAAAAGGAAGAAGGTAAACTGGTAAGTTATCTATCAAGTCTCTAAATTCAAGAGACAGATTCTACAAATCTTACTATGATAATGATCAGAGCAATTAGTTGGAATGCAAGGGGGGTGAGTAATAAGCCTACCTTAAGAAGACTTAAATCTATGATAAGATCTGAGTGTATTAGGGTGCTTACTATTCAAGAGCCTATGTCTAAGAGTGATAAAATTAAAGAAGTTGCTTATGATCTTGGTTTTGGTGGCTGTTTTGCTAATGTTTCTAGCAAGCTGTGAATGTTTTGGATGGATAACGTCAATATCAATATTGTTCTTAATATGGATCAATGTGTTCATATGGAGATTGAATACCCTAGGGTCATTGAAACAATCTATTTCACTTCAGTTTATGCTAAGTGCAATCGTGTTCAGATATTGGATCTTTGGGAAAGCCTTATGGCTGTTGCTGATAATGATAAGGCTTGGATTTGTGTTGGTGATTTTAATACTATTTCATCTTATGAGGAGCAGTTGGGTTGCATATCATCTTGTCAAGCCAGTATAGATAACTTCAATGAAACCATGAAGAATTGTAATCTAAATGATGCTGGTTATAGTGGCTCTAAGTTTACTTGGTCTAGAAGCAACAAATGGAGAAGGCTGGATTGTGCTCTGGTCAATGATAAGTGGATCTCAATATTTAAAGAAACGCATGTTTTTCACCAATTGATAGTCATATCTCAATATTTAAAGAAACGCATGTCTTTCCTTAGTGTTGTTGAACAGGATTGGAATCAACCAATTGATAGTCATCCAAGCAAAGTCTTTTGGTACAAGCTAAGGAGACTCAAAGGCTGTCTTAAGAAATGGAATAAGGAGAAGTTTGGCAATGTGTTTGATAGTGTTAAGGAAGCTGAAAACAATCTGAAAAAGATGGAGATTCTTCATTATACTAACAACAATCAGTAATCTTTCTCTAGTTTAGCTATGGCTAATAGTTTGTACTTAAAAGCTTTAAGGAATGAAGATTCTTATTGGAGACAGAAGTGTTTTAATAAATGGTTACATGAGGGTGATGGTAAATCAAAGCTCTTCTATAATTATGCTGCTAAGAAGAAAAAGATAAATGAAATCAAAAGTGTTAAAGATGGTGATACCTGGCTTCTGGATAAGAATGATATTGGAAAGTCTGCAG
Source organism: Limnanthes douglasii subsp. nivea (assembly GCA_036936605.1). Classification (NCBI taxonomy): domain Eukaryota; kingdom Viridiplantae; phylum Streptophyta; class Magnoliopsida; order Brassicales; family Limnanthaceae; genus Limnanthes; species Limnanthes douglasii. The sequence goes on along the minus strand of JAUPFV010000005.1, from coordinate 1,819,403 downwards.
CTGATTATTTCAAGAGCATTCTGACGTCTGATCCCTACAAAAGCAAAGAAGAAGAGAATATGTTGTTGATTAACGCGAACTTTGATTGTATCCTTTCTATTGTCATTGCTAATGACAATTCTAAGCTTCTTGACAGAATCACTGAAGAAGAAATTTGGAGTATAATCAGTAACATGAGGAGTGATAGTGCCCCTGGTATTGATGGTTTCAATCTCTACTTCTTTAAACATTGCTGGCTGATTATCAAAAGGGACTTATGCTATGCTTTTAATGCTTTTATTCATGATGGTTTCTTCCCTACTGGTCTTTTTGCCACTGGTATTTGCCTTGTCCCTAAGACCATTAATCCTATTTGGTGGAATAATTATAGACCGATTGGTCTGTGTACTCTTGTCAATAGAATATTTTCAGATCTTATTAACCATAGGATGGCTGATATCTTACCTAAGATTGTGTCTAATGCTCAATCTGGTTTTGTCAAGGGCAGACTTATCCATGACAATATATTGTTGGCCAAAGAAATGTTATATGATATTAACAAAAAGCCTAAGCGTGGGAATGCCGTGATTCAGTTAGATATGTCGAAAGCATTCGACAGAATATCTCATTCTTTCATTTTCAGAATTCTTCATGCTTTTGGTTTCAATAATAAGTTTGTTAATCTGATTAAGAAGATGATCTCTGATGTCCATGTTTCTATGCTTGTTAATGGTGATACATTTGATTACTTTAAAATGAAGAGAGGGTTAAGGCAAGGGGATCCTATCTCCCCTAGCCTTTTTTTTATCTTGGGTCAAGAATTCCTTAGTAGAGGTCTTAATAGCCCGTTTAATAAGCATCCTAAAATGTGTTATGCTTCTAAATCTAAGTACATCATCCCTTGTATCATGTTTGCTGATGACATTCTGGTGTTCACTAATAGCATTCCTAATTCTATTTATATTCTAAACAGCTATCTAGATTTGTATCAGCAAATTTCAGGTCAGGCCATAAACAAAAGCAAAACAAAGTTGATTGTTTCATCCAAGTTCAATTCTTCAAAGGTGCAAAGTCTTAAGGTGAAAACAGGTTTTGATGTTGACTTCCTTCCTATCTCTCATTTAGGAATTACTGTCTCTAATAACAACAAGGCAAAGATCTACAATCCCATCCTAAATAAGATCAATGGCAGAATCACTGATTGGGACAGTAAGATGTTATCTTATGGTGCCAGGTTATCTTTAATTACAAATGTTCTCCTTCTTATTACATATCATTGGTTACAATGCTGTGAAATACCTAGAACTATTATCAACAAGATTGAATCCACTCTCAATAGATTTCTATGGAGAACTAAGTATAATAAAAAATCTATCCATTGGTCTACATGGTCCTATATTTGTAAACCTTTTAGAGAAGGAGGCTTAAATGTTAGAAATCTAATAGATATTCAGAACTCATTCTCTCACAAATTATGGTTTAAGTTTAGGAGTAATTCTTGTCTTTGGTCTAACGTTATGAATGATATATACTACAATCATGTTCATCCTTTATATACTAACAACAAAAAAGGTTCTTCAGTATGGAACAAATTATGCAATATTAGAAATCAAGCTGGTAGCAATGCTACCTGGATCCTTGGCAGAGGCAATATTGATTTCTGGAAAGATGCTTGGCATAATCTACCTGCAATTGCCACTGACAACAACATACACTGGTATCTCGATGTTAAAGTTAACTTCTTTTGGCAAGATAATTCCTGGAATTTAGATGATATGCAGGGTAGTATTGATAACAATAGAATGCAGATGATTAAAAAGCTTCATATTACTGATAATGAAGACAAAATTTGTTGGAAGCTTTCGAAAGACGGAGATTTCAACTTCAAACAGATATGAGAGAGTATAATAACTAAACACAACATCTCAAACTTATATAGCAAGATTTGGAACTCTAAAATTCCCAGGAAGTTCTCTTTTATAACCCGGAAGCTCTTACATAACTTTATTGCTATTGACTCTATTATGATGAAGAAGCACATTAATATGGATTTTAAGTGTGTATTCTGTGATAATTGTGAGGAAAAAAATCATTTGTTTGTCAACTGCACATTTGTTTGGCAGATTTGGAATTGATTTGATTGCATATTTAACATCAAAATCAAAAGATCCATGATCCTTACTCATGTATTAAGATGCTGGTTTTGGTTTTCAAAAGCTGATTTTCATGTTACTCACTTTATTCCCCAAGCTATTTGCTGGGTTATTTGGAAAGCTAGAAATACTATGGAGCATAAAGGGATTCAGTTCAATGTTAACAAAGCAATTGATACATTATACGCATACTTAAAGGTGTTGAAATTTCAGGCAATTATAATCACAAACACTGGTTAAAGTCTTATAATGCAGGTGTTATGCTTAGCTGCAATTCAATTGAAAGAAAGAACAAGCTGGTTTACCTAAGATGGGATCCTCCTGTGCAGCCCAGATTGAAGATGAATGTAGATGGATCTTGTGCATTGAATGGTGAAGCTGCTACTGGAGTTCTCTTCAGAAACAGTGACGGAGACATCATCCAAGCTTATGGAAATCTGTTAGGAAAAACTACTCCTCTTCAAGCTGAAATTATGGCTTTGCTTCTTGGCTTAATTGAATGCTACAAAAACAGTTGGACCCAAGTTGACATTGAGTCTGATTCCTTAATCCTAATCAAGCAGCTCTCAAGCAATTCAACCTACGATTTTGAAGACCAACACGTAAGCTACTGGCTTGCTAAATGGACCCTAAAGTGTAAGCTAAAGCTTAATTTTCAGCATCTAAATGCTCCTCCTAAGCTTCTTGCTATCTCTTTTTTAGAAATTCTGGGTTTAGGTTATTTAGGACATGGATACTTCTAGACTTTTTGTTTTGTAGGAAAGCAAGGATACAAAAGATGAAGAAAGATGGTTTATGGATGTGTGAGGCTAGCTGCTGTGAAGATTTGAAATTGGAGTTATGATCTGAGGCTTGTTGTGTTTGGTGTGAAATCAAAATTTAGTGTTTATTTTGGAGGGAATTTTTGTAAATTTGGAGGCAACCTTGGCCTCCAAATCCCTATTCATTTCAAACATTGGGAACTTTTGCTTCTAGTCCCTAAATTTTGTAACTCTTTTAATTCGTCAATAATAATTTTCCTTTGATTAAAAAAAATACAAACATGATGGCCCCAAAATCAGTATTATAAGGACAAACCTTTAATAACTTTAAATATAAAGGTTATTGACTCGATTTATGCGGCCAAACACTCTCTTACAATTAGCTCAACCTCCTTCAGAGGTTGTAGAGAATACCTTCCGAACCTTACTAGCCTTATCATTTTGGTTGTCATAGCAAAGGCCGCCCTAAGTTAGTTAAAAATTACTTTGAAAATTATGTCACAAGCTTTATGTATCAATTACGGTGTAACGAATATTGACACATATTAAACATCTTGGTGCGTCTCTGCAAGTTCTCATAAGTCATCATCCTCGAAGACAATTTCAAGAGAGTTGTTTTACTAATATAATGCAACATAATTGACACCCTACGTATTTCTTCTGAGAACTCTCAGTTGGTCCTAACAAGGAGTCACTTCTAGCAATTATGTCTATTAATTCACACATGTTGTTTTTCCTTGCGTAGAGCCCCCTTATGCTGAGATAGGTCTTCATGACTATATAAAAATTTGACTACCACGCTATGAAAGATCTCTTTGTACAATGCAGGATATGAACAAGTGTTACAACTGTGAGTATAATAATACAAAATCATAGATTTCTTTTACAAGTGTTGGGATCAACTCTCATATATTAACGAATCTTACTTTCAAGTATTTTTTGATACTCCTTAAACATATATCTTAGGATATGCACAGAAAGAAGCAATGTTTTTAGTGAATTTTACTCTTTATTCAATTGCCTAATGTTTCATTATTTTCTCATATATATTCATACACACATAATACACTTATTAGCTATAACAACTATTTGTTCTAACCAATTATATTCAATAATAATAATTTATTTTCCCGGAAGGAGCCCGCAGCCGTGAACACACATAATACACTTATTAGCTGTAACAACTATTTGTTGTACCTAGTTATATTCCATAATAACAATTTTTTTTACGGAGGGAACCCGCAGCCGCTACTCAATGAGTGCGCACAGGGTAAAACCCTCAATCTGACGCAATAGCCCGCAAACCAACGCCAAAAGGTAAACCACACAAGGTGATAGGCTCAACCAAGAAAGCTTTCGAACTCATGACCTTTGGTCACAAACATGCCTTACTCCACCAACTCGGCTACCCCCATTGGGGCTATATAATAACAATATTAACTATACAACTCATTGATATCCAAACTCTTCTATTTCTCGTCTTACACTTGTGAAGGAATTTGGGTTGAGAATACTAATTGAGCTCACTATTGCATGATCCGATCCAAAGCTTTAGTCCATGTACAGAACATTACTGAGTGCTAGGTTTAGCTACACAACTCAGTACTTCTTTTAAGATTGTCGCCTCGGCCCTCTATTTTTACCATCACATCATCATCTTTTTCTTCCTTATCACCACAAAAATTTAGCCACTAACCTTATCTTACTTGCTCCACCAGCTCTATCATCCCCCCAAAATAGAGCAGAGAGTAACAGAGACCAAGTTTGTCGCTCAGAAATAAAAATCGAGCGTAATATTGTTGGCATAATTAATATAATCTCATATCTTATTTATATGTATGCACTTATATTTTATTAGTTTCCGTTATAAATTATGTGCAGTTGTAACTGCCTCCGTAAATTCTGCGTTTCTATTATGTATATGTAATTTGATCAACTTGAATAGATTCAGAATTTCAGGAAAAAAAATTCTCTTAAATGTATTTTCTTCATTTGGTATCAGAGCCAATGTCGAAAAACGATAGTTATGCGAGTGTGGTGAGAAGCAGTGGTAGCGCTGAATCAACAGAATCAGAAAGAAGAGTGTCACAGAAGGAAGGAAATCTATCACTTACGTATCTAATTCTCACTGACACAAACTATCATGGATGGACATTAAACATGAAGATATGTATGAGGGCTCACAGAGTTTGGGAAGCTGTGTTGCCCGACAAACCATTTGATATCCGTCAAGATCAAATCGCGTATGGAATTCTCTCTCAAGGATTGACTGAAGGCCAATTGATGGAATTGGGTGACATCAAGACAACACGAGAAGCGTGAGAGTCTCTTCGCAAAATGAATGAAGGAGCAGACGAGGTCAAAGAGGTGCGAGCGCAAGCATTCAGATGGGAATTTGAAGGTATGAAAATGAAAAGAATGAGACAGTAGTGGAGTATGCGAGAAAAATGGCAACAATTGTTAACCAAATGAAGGCCCTTGATGTTGCGATTAAGCCAGACTATGTGGACAAGAAATTGTTAAGACTAGTCTCATCAAAGTTTACCTAAATTGCAGCGTCAATTGAAAAATTTGGAGATGCCAAAAACAAGTCTTTTGAAGATGTTATTGGGGCACTAAGAGCCCTTGAAGAACTTCTTAAAGGTGATGAAGAAGAAGAGCATGATGAAAATGTGTTGTTAACAAAATCAGAATGAGAGTCACGATTCAACTCGACATATTCTGGAGGGACCCGAGGTCGCGGTCGAGGAAGAGGTAGAGGTGGCTTTGGCTATATGAGAGGAAGCTTTTCCTATGGAATATCAAAATCTATTGATGGAGAATGACATATCCAGAGAAATTCAAACTTTGATATCACAAAGGTACGATGTTTTACTTGTCATAATTTTGGGCATTATGCTAGGGATTGCAAACTGAAGAAAGATGAAACAATGAATCTAACAGAAGAAGTAGAAGAGAAAGATACATTGCTAGTCATGGATACCAATTGTGTTTTTTCTAGAGAGGTGATGCTGGCCAAAGATAAATCTGAAACAATGGAAACGAAAGGGAGTGTTGATGAATCAATGTGGTACTACGACACAGACGCTTCAAATCATATGACCGAGGACCAAAACCTATTGACCGACTTAGATAAATCAATGAGTGGTACAGTAAAGTTTGACGATGGCTCTATGATCAATATTTGTGGAAGAGGAACCGCAAACTTCCGAAGCAAAACCGGGAAAAACTTGCGCATGAAAAATGTCTATTATATACCAGGATTAAAATCTAACATCATTAGTTTGGGACAAGTAGATGAGTAAGGAGGAAAATTTGTTGTTGAAGGTGGATTTCTAAGTGTTTTTTATGCAAATTACAATCTGATGGCCAAAATACCTCGAGCAGAAAATAGACTCTATGCAATGAAAATGAGTCAAGAAATTTCACAATGTCTCCTATCTACCGAATCTGAAAACTCTCGCTTGTGGCATGCTTGTTATGGGCATCTGCACTTTCAAGCATTGCAAAAACTTGGACGAGATAAATTAGCCCATGGATTACCTGAGTTTAAACAAGATGGTCAGAATTGTGATGTATGTGTTCTTGGGAAACAACACAGAGGAAGCTTTCCAACACAAAGTCATTATCGAACAAGTTCATTGTTAGATCTAAACCATGCAGATATTTGTGGTCATATTTCACCAATTACCAAAGGAGGGAACAAGTATTTTATTTTGTTTGTTGATGATTTTAGCAGGTACATGTGGCTAAAACCACTGAAATGAAAAGATGAAGCACTTACTGGATTTAAAAAGTTCAAAGCAGAGGTGGAGACGCAATTGGGAAAGAAAATAAAAATGTTACGGACAGACAGAGGCAGAGAATTTCAGTCTCAAGAGTTTAAATTATTTTATGAACTTCATGGAATTCAAAGGCAAATGACAGCACCATATTTACCACAACAAAATGGTGTAGTGGAAAGAAGAAATCAAACCATTGTCGAGATGATGAGATGTTTGCTGAAGGATTAACAAATACCGTATGAATTTTGGGCAGAAGCTGCAGTTATAACAACATACCTTCTAAATCGTTGTCCCACAAGTGCTATAAGTGGAAGGACACCATATGAAGTCTACTTCGAAAAAACACCAAGTGTAAGTCATTTTCGAATTTTTGGATGTATAGCTTATGTTAAAAATATGAAATATGATGTGAAGAAGCTTGATGATCGAAGCAACAAAGTTGTTCTTCTTGGTTATGAACCCGATTCAAAAGCCTACAGATTTGTGAATAAAAAAACAATGAAAATAATAGTGAGTTGAGATGAGGTATTTCGGGAGTCTGAGAAATGGAACTGGTCTGACACTATAGTATCCATGGAACTTCAACCCAGTAACTCCATTTCCATTAGATATTCAACTAGAGAAGTAGAATCTATAAATCTTGAATCACCATCGATTTTTTTCTCAAAGGGTATTAAATGGGGATGATACAAGATCATATGAAGAACCTAGCAACGAGGACGATGAAACTCCACCAAAAACGTTTCGATCTTTACAAGATTTATATGATGAAACTAATGAAATTGGGTTAGATTCAGATATGAGCCTCTGTCTATTGAAGAACCAACGATGCAAGAAGAAGCATTCAACAATGAAAATTGGAAGGTTGGAAATGTTAGAGGAGCTTGAAGCGATTAAGAAATATAGAACATGGGAACTTAGAAAATACCACCAGAACACAAAGCGATAGGTTTGAAATGGGTTTAAGTTGTAAAAGAATCCAGACGGTAAAATTATTAAATATAAGGCAAAACTCGTGGTCAAAGGCTACATTCAAGAACATGAAATTGATTATGACGAGGTTTTTGCTCCAGTTGCTCGATTAGAAACTATTAGATTGCTTATGGAACTAGCAGCCTATGAAGGGTGGCAAGTACACCATATGGACTTGAAATCAACGTTCTTGAATGGGGATCTAAAGAAATTGGTTTATGTTAAGTGTTAAGAATAAATTTCCTAACAAATTACCTAAACCATATTGAGAGAAAGAAAAGAAAAAGATAGAGAAAAAGGAAGAAAATAGTATCATCGTATTACTGCATCCAAAATCTCCCCTTACATCTGATACTCGCCTCTTATTTATAGGAGTTATGCGAGACCTTTGGTCCACTACTTACAAGCGGTTACAAATTAATCTATTCCACTAACTACACTCCTCACTTACTTTACATCATGGAGCCTAGATTTCCAACTAATATTGTTAGTGGTTTGACCAATTCTACCGTATAAATAATAAATATGCAATAATAAGTGCCTAATTAAATTATAAATACATTGTATTCTTATTCGGATATTATATAAAGAATATTTCCTTGTCAGGAGTCCTCCCTAGTCCTTGAGTTGGAGTATAGCGAATCTTAAGGACATATAATATCCGGATAATGTAATCTTCTTGTTCTTCTTTGCTTTTGAGAGAGCTTGTTTGCTTTATATATTGTCAGTTGTCGTAGCTCATTCTTCATTCATATTTTTCGCTAAGGCGCCGCTGATCATGTCGAAGAAACTATGTTAGCCATGTCGGCTAGACTCTGAAAAGTCATAAGGCTTGGTTATATTAATTTTCCTAGCCGAACTATTTTCGGAGACGACTCCAACTTGGTTCGTACTAAATTGTTCATGCCTTGTTAAAAACCTTTGCCAACCGAAACCTCCCTTGAGGATAAAAAGCTCTATTTTTCCAAGGGAAAAGAGTACAATTAACAATTAGTAGGCTGCTAGGATGTTACCCGCTTCTTCGACATGCTTTGCTTTTTGTTGGATAGGGTTGATAGGGATGTGTAGCCCCCTAGTCTTTGGTGAAGGATGAAGTAAAGACTATATATGGATGTACTTGCTTTCTGTAAGTATGTTGTAGATGTCGTGGACCTTGTGATGGAGAAATTACCGAATGGCATAGGCGACTTGGCGTAGATGGTAAACACGTAAGCAACATAGTGGTGTTTGTACGATAATATACTTGGTAGCAATTGGCGTAATGAGTTGACTTATGGGTGGCATACATCAAGGCATGAGAACTAGCGATTCTGACACCCATGGGCGAAGATCTATGTGTTTGTTCAACTTTAGTGATGCATTTCCTTACAAGGTCGAGCTCAATATGGCTCATTGCGTAGCTATGAGTGAGATTACTCCTCAGCTTATTCGCGGCGAGGTCACGTAGACCCTATTGCGTAGTCTTGTTTAGACTTGGTCTTTAACCAGTTCATTAATATACCCAATACAAAGTATAAGACACAGTATGGCCGGTACATAGCCCGTAGGCGTGACCAATTAACCCATTCGTGTTTATAGACACTTAGTCTGGACTCAGTATGGTCCATTGTGTAACAATATATGGCGTGGTCAGTGACCCGCTTGCTAATTGTAAGTATGGAGAGAAAGTATGCAACAAACACATAAACAGGAGATGGAGATGACTTGGCTTAAATCCTTTGTGTCATGGAGATGAAGATTGTTTTGGCTTATAGCCTTTTCCAACATGGAGATGGAGATTTACTTGGTCCATAGTTATTTCTGTTGTAATCATTTAACTTTTTTTTTAATATCATGGAGATGGAGATCATTTGGATTATAGCCTTTTTTCTAGTGGAGATGAAGATCAATTGGTTTATAACCTTTTCGATTATGAAGATGGAGATTTCTTAACTTAAAACTTTGTCAATTATAGAGATGGAGATTACTTGGCATTTAACCTTTTTTTATTGTGGAGATGACAATTAGTTGACGCTCTATCAAAAGAGCGTTTCTTGTCTTTTCCAGAGACTCGATTCCGCACCGAAAATTTCTAGTACGTGTTTTGTTCACGCATATGTGGATCATGAATTCATGTAATAGTGTAGTGATGATCGGAGAAATTGGTGGTATCACAATCATCTTTTTGTAGCAACTCAATCTATCCTTCCGAGCGTTTGGCGAACCTGTTGATTCAGTTGCCACTTTCCTATTTTATTTAAATATTGATTTGTACCTGCTAGTCGGCATAAAGTATTCCACAAGTTTGATTGTTGGAAATAAATCGTGTTCAGTATCATATTGCCTTGTCGTATTCATTAGATTCAGTATTTTCTTCTTGTTGGGATGCCCACGGTTGCCATCAAACAGCTCTGTCAAAGATATTTTGTTTTTAACAGCTCGGTAAAAGACTTTATGTCTTAAATTCAGCTTGCAGTGTACTGTAGACTCTATTATCAATGTTAGCTCAGACACCACCTCCTTCTTGACTAGTCCTAGAATGAAAGGCTTAAGAATTGCATGCAATCTGTTGAACTAGTGTTCATTTAAAGTAGAGGTAGAGTAGAGTAATCTGGGGAATCATCGGACTTTTTAGGTGGGAAAGACTCATGGACTGGTTTCTTTCTATGGAAACAGAACAAGAATATCCTAACTAAGATAAGGAGCAGGAGCTGAGCCGATACCGGCGTGTATGCACTTTTTAGAAGAACAGGATCCTCCGTTGGGAATGTCCTGTGACGGCGGGGTGGAGATGGAGGTGGAGGACTTGTCACTGGCATTTTGATACTTGCAGGCTCAGTCATAAAAGGAAGTAGAAGCCAATCGAAAGGGAAAATCACATTGGACGGGAGATTGCTAGCATTCATTATCCTATAGGTACTAACACCGAAATTTATGGCGAACTAGCAGATAGTGCCGCCCCAGGTGACGAGGCACGTGAGTAGTGTAAGATTAAATTATGTTGTCAGGATTTCAGAAAAACAGAAACGCCAAACACGGCCTTGATCATTTGGATCAAACAGTTTGAAGCCGTTTTATTCCGTTTATGTTTCAGTTATTCTATAATGGGAAATGAATTAACCCTTTCACATAAACTTTGTTGTCTCTGTTTCATTTTTTAAAATCCTACTACCATTCTTAAAGAAGCAGAAGGATTAAATCCTATTTTCTAAAGAAGCAGATACATTCTCAAGAAGCAGAGGGATTCAATTCTACATTCTAAAGAAACAGACGGATTAAAATCCTATATTCACACAAATACAGAAGGATTAAAATCCATCAAGTAGGTCCATGACTTCGCCACCGAAGACGGAGGTTTGGTGACGAGTAGGGCAAGCGCACTTCTTAGAAACACAAGATCAGATCTGATAATGAGTTTCGTTATCGCCATATGAATTATGCGGCACCATCGCCTGACACGTCAAGAAGTACATCTCGCTAGTATCGCCCATCGTGTAGCTGCCTTTGTACTGGTAATACTGGCCCGCGCACGAGCAGTTGACCTGGATCGGACGGGGTGTCTTGACGACATCATCTATGGAGGAGAAATCATAGACAGAGGCGATTTGCTCAGGCTTTCTAGTGGTGCAAGATGGTAGCATGAAGCAATGGACAGAGCGGCACGTGGATATACACCGGTGGTTGGCGACGCTGCGATGAATGTGCTTGATTGGAGGAAAAAGAAGGGAGATATCATGTAGAGATGAAGATAAAATGGTATGTCTGTTTAGGGGGCTCATATGGTTGATTTGTGGTGGAGTATCTCTGATATGCCAACTCCATGACCAATGCTCTCCTTCTCAGCACTTATTGCATTCTCTGTTGGTGTCACCGTGGTTGTGTGTGGTGTTGGTTACGTACTCCACATCCTTACATATTCTCCATTACAGGAACATGGAACACAAATCAGAATACCGCAGCCGTTTCTACTTGGCCGAGCAGTTGCAACTTGATCGAACAAAGGTATATGCTGTCTGCTCTGGTATGTGCTGATGCCAAAGAGGCAATCCCCCAAATTCTCGACCTAAGGAACCTTTCAATCTGAACTCCCTTTGGACATTGTTTGGCAGCGTTCAAGACAACACATCGACTAGTTGGTTTAACCCAACAGTTCAATACCCTTCATGTCCGGTAAAGCATAGTTGGAGATATCTTATCGGCAGTGATACACAACGTACATATCATAATAATAGTCACACTGATATATATACATCACAACAAACTATTAGCTTGTAAATACACATGAAAGCATACCCATAAAGTTGATGCGAACGACACAAACAAGTAGAATGCATGCTACAACAACAATAGACAAGCTTTTGAAGCAACTATGCATATAATTAATAACGTCGTATACATTTAACACTGTGTATGCATGACCTTAACATCAAAATATGTATGTGATGTTTATGTTGTTAACCAAGTGCTGTTATTGTGAATTAGAAAAAAACAAGTAGTAACACATACACTGAAAAAACACATAAAATAGACCATAACACCCAACAGGGACACATTGAATACAGAATAGTTTTATAGGAGAGTACACACAAATGTGAACATAATATACTACTAATTGAATGTGTGGAACACGAGTACAAGTATCTGCACAATTACGCTACATTGTTTATGCAATACTGGCGGTTCTACTATCTGATAGAATGCATATCAAGATTTTTGGGGTTCTGATTGATGGTGTTAGAAAGAATGAGTCAATTTGACTTCTCTGCAAAACAGAAGTATCGTCGTCGATGGTTCACTCTTGGAGACACTGCCTTCGCTGATCCCGTATCGGAGAAATGTTGGCATCTTTGGAGATTATGGATCTACGGTGGTTGGTGGGTTTCCGGCGGTAGGTCGAGGCCACGAGGGTGAGGATTACCAAATTCCGAAGTCAAGAAACTAGGTAGGCGACTTTGAAGACGCGCGAAGAAATTCGGTCTTTGAAAACTGACACCCCTTCTCAATTTCGTTGAATTCTTGATTCAAACTCTTCCGATTTCTCTTTCAGTCTCTTTAAAGAACTTCTCCCTTACAAAGAACAAAGTTATTTTGGTTTTAGAACGGTTCAAATTTGTTAAGAATAAATTTCCTAACAAATTAACTAAGGGCGAAGCTGTTTCCTCTATAATTGTTAAGAATAAATTTCCTAATAAATTAAGTAAGCTATTTTCTTCATAATTTTTTTTTATTTCTTCTATGTTTCAAAATATATTCTATTTTGTTATTTTTTTTACAAAAAAAATTATTAATTTACCCTTATTTTAATTTTACTTCAAACACTCATATTTACCTTCTTGTCCGGGAACCATCCACACACCAAATCTACCTTAATATTTTCCGGAAACCTTCTACTCATCATATTTAATTTCACCCATAAACTCTAATCCAATATAAATACATAGTCATCAACTCTTTTAATCGAGAAAAAAAAACTTAGCCACCACTTTCGGTTGAAGCAATCTATCAATGATAAAAATCTCTCTTACATCTTTTTTTAATCTATCGGTTGACAAGAGTTTCAGGAAGTTGGTTGTACTATGAATTAAGAGTCCACAAACTCGATATGCATAAAAATTACAGTTCCCAGAACTCTCTTGGTATGATTTTTTTTAATTTGTTTCCTGCATATTGAGTTCCATGAATAGATTTCTTGTTTTTTGGTATAAATTAATTTTATAAAACTTTACAAATCTGTTTTTGATTTGTTTATTTTTTTAAAAAACTTTAACTTGTTTTTTTATTTATGACTCTCTAATATTTGTTTGTTGCCATTTTTACAAGATTAAATTTTCTTTTTGTTTGATTTGGTGATGTTCTGAGGTGTTTGGATCTTTGGTTGGATTATCTTCCTTTTCATAATTAGTTTTTAAGAAATTTGAGCTTTTTTTGTTTTTAGAGTTTAATTTTAGAAGTTAAATGATATATGTTGGTTGTAATTTGACTTAATGATATGTTTTTTGAATAAGGGTTGATAGTAGATAGTGGTATCAAAATATAAATTGGAAAGTAAATTGAGGATAAAAAAGTAAAAACAAATGTTGAGTATTTTTTTAGAAATTTGAAATGGAGGAAATAATAAATCTTATGGGGAAATAGCTTCACCCATTACCTAAACCATATTGAGTGAACCAAAAGAAAAAGATAGAGAAAAAAGGAAGAAAATAGTATCATCGTATTACTGCATATTTCCGCCTCCTATTTATACGAGTTATGGGAGACCTTTGGTCCACTACTTACAAGTGGTTACAAATTTATCTATTCCACTAAGTACACTCCTCGCTTACTTTACATGATGGTTTCCAACTAATATTGTTAGTGGTTTGACCAATTCTACCGTATAAATAATAAATATGCAATAATAAGTGTTTAATTAAATTATAAATACATTGTTGCATCAACCATCCGTTAATGCAACAATGTATCGCAGTGTCATTGGGAGTTTGAAGTACTTAGTCCATACTAGACCTGATATATCATTTGCTGTTAGTGTTGCTAGCCGTTTCATGGAAAAACCCTCTATAAAACATATGAGTGTCGTCAAACAAATTCTTCGATATATAAAGGGTACACTCAATTTCGGTTTGAAGTATATTAAAAGAGAACAACAACATCCACAATTGATTGGGTATGCTGATAGTGATCTTGCTGGAGACATTCATGATCGAAAAAGTACCTATGGGGTTGTTTTTTTTTCTGGGCAGTGATCCGATTAGTTGGACTTCACAAAAACAGAAGGTTGTAGCACTGTCTTCATGTGAAGCTGAATATGTTGCTGCTTCTGCAGGAGCTTGCCAAGCAATGTGGCTCAAGAGGTTGCTGGAAGAGTTATGCGAAATTAAAGTTGAAAAAGTTAGTCTGCGAGTTGATAACAAGTCTGCAATTGCTTTAACAAACAACCCAGTCTTCCATGGAAAAAGTAAACACATAGATATCAAGATTCATTTTTTGTGTGATTGCCTGAAACAAGGAATCCTTGATATTGCGCATGTCAACATAGAAGAACAAATTGCAAATTTATTTACCAAATCATTGCCGCGTGACAGATTCCAGTTCTTAAAAGATGCAACTGGTGTGTTCAACTTGAAGCCTGAGTTACGAGATTAAGAGGGAGAAATGTTGGCATAATTAATATAATCTCGTATCTTATGGAGTTCTATTTTATTAGTTTCTGTTATAAATTATATGCAGTTGTAACTACCTCCATAAATTCCGCGTTTTTGTTATGTATATGTAATTTCTCTTAAATTTATTTTCTTCGAATATAGTGAATTAATGAAAATATCGGCTTGATCGTGTGAGGGTATGTATCTCACCTCGAAGGATCTGATCGCGAACAAAATGCACATAAATGCTTATATGTTCTGTTTGCGCGTGGAAAACTGGACTCGAAGGTGAGAGATTCTGCACCCAGATTATCGCTCCACACAATACAAGAGAGAGCTAAGGGTAATTGAAGCTCTTGAAGAACGGATTATAGCCCGACGAGTATAGAGCAATAAAAGTACCTTCTGCTCATTTTTTATTATACTTAGTATAGAGCAATAAAAGTACTTGGCATATTGATGAAATAAAGAAAGAATTACTTTGTTTTGATACAAACATGATCGCCCCAAATCAGTATTATAAGGACAAACCTTTAATGACTTTAAAAATAAAGGTTACTGACTCGATGTATGCGGCCAAACCCTCTCTTACAATTAGCTCAACCTCCTTGAGAGCTTGTAAAGAATATCTTCCGAACCTTACTAGCCTTATCATTTTGGTTGTCATAGCAAAGGCCGCCCTAAGTTAGTTAAAAATTACTTTGAAAATTATGTCACAAGCTTTATATATCAATTACGGTGTAACGAACATTGACACATATTAAACATCTTGGTGCGTCTCTGCAAGTTCTCGTTAGTCATCATCCTCGAGAACAATTTCAAGAGAGTAGTTTTTTTTTAATATAATGCAACAGAATTGACACCCTACGTATTTCTTCTGAGAACTATCAGTTGGTCCTAACAAGGAGTCACTTCTAGCAATTATGTCTATTAATTCACACATGTTGTTTATCCTTGCGTAGAGCCCCCTTATGTTGAGATAGGTCTTAATGACTATATAAAAACTTGACTACCACGCTATGAGAGATCTCTTTGTACAATGCAGGATATGAACAAGTGTTGCAACTGTGAGTATAATAATACAAAATCATAATTTTTTTTACAAGTGTTGTGATAGGAATTGAATCTTTGGTTCTTGAGAATATTATTGCGATAATTCCTGTAAGAAAGATGAGTTATGTATCTTGTTCACATGGTGCCTAAGTTGGTTGTTGCACTGATTGACCATAGCTCCTTATTGACTTATGTTATTATGGAATGTAGTTCAACCCCTCCGACCTTGGAATCCAGGTCGATTTTGGTAACTATTTTTATGATTCCGTGAAAAGGCGACCAAGCCTCTAGTTCTAGAACCTGGGTTGACAATTGAAGCTTGGATAATGATATGCTGCATGAGGCAATGAGCTACATGCTGGAAGTACTTGGAAATTGCTCGTGACTTTTGAAGTTACCTGAACGTGTTGACTGTTTAATTCACAGAGATAATTTTTCTCTTTGTAGTTCATATACTTCTCCAACAGAGTTAGAAACTCGTCCATACTGACCGGAGGGTTTTCGAGAATGTAGTATAGTATAGTTATATCGCGTAGCCCACCCTACAAATCTAGAATCATTTAAGAGTGCGACGTTAAATATCTAACATGTGAAGCATTTGACGTAATTATGAAGTGTGCTCTCAGCGTGTACGATCAGGTAAGCTTTATCCTTTTACATACGTTTGATGCCAATAACGTGTGCTCTCAATGTGTATCATTAGTCTGCAAAGGCAGTGTAGAGTATGGTGGTAGATAATTGAACCACAAATTTGTTTCTAGTGCATACTCAAAGAAAATACCTGCTCATCAATGTGCCGTCGATCGAAAATATATCATGATTGACCTGAATTGGTTTAGATGATGCTCGAGGTATACAAACCCGTCGTACAGATCCTTCTTACACAGACCTTACCTTATGTCCACATGTTTGATGGCTGCGCACCACTTCTGAAAGTTATTGACCAAAGTCTTGGTAAGTAGGTCTGGTGATCAGATTTATGCCGATAGATTTCAATACTGAAAGTAATGGGAGGTTATTTATAGATCACAATTTTCTGGTAGCAGATAAGTGTTTGACAAACTTAAATTTAAGTAAGATACCAGATCTGGTGTTGTTGTAGGTAATGTCACTGTTGAGAATAAGTTGAATAGTCTTAAAACTTTAACAATTGATCATCACGGTGCATATTCACGTAGTTTTTTTTTTCTTTTGTCATAATTATAATTGTAGTTGTTAATAACGTTTGAGACCATTAGGTCCATTATCTGGAAACCTATTATATATTGTCTATTTATTCTTAAATAAATAGATTTATAGGATTACAGAAAATATACACTAAAATATGTAAACTTCTTTTATCATAGTGAAACATTTTTCTATAGCTATCTGTGGACGTAGTGATTATTGTCGAACCACTTTAAATCACGTGTTTTTTCTTTTGATGTTCTTTATTTTGTTTTGTGTATGAGCCGATTGTGACAGAAATTGCATCTTGATTTTTAACAAATTGGTATCTTAGCATATGTTGTTGCAATTGAAGTTTAAAAATCAACGTCTACATAAATAAATTCATAAACCAAAAATATGATGGGGGATCCAGCTTTGCGTTGTGGAAATTTAAGTTGAAATCTCTTTGGTATTGCAAGGATTGTGGAAGATTGTGGAGGATAAGTTACCGATAAAGATGAAAGAGGACAAGCAGAATCTTTAAGAAATGGCTCTATGTTGGATTTTAGTGAGTGTAAATGACAATGCTCTTCGCGAGATTAACGATGAGAACATTGCTGCATGCACGTGAAAACAAGTTATGAGAACTTTACTCGAAAAACTCGGTTGTGAACCGCTAATACTTGAAGCAACATTTTGTATGATTTTATGTTGAAATTAAAGTATGTCCATAACTGAACATCTTGATAATTTTAAGTCAATTAATATAAAATTTGGAAAATATCTATATCATAATCGACGATGAGGATCAAACCTTTATATGTCTTGAGATCGTTACCAACTTCCTATGAAAATTTTGTGGATACCATAATATGTGGTAAGAACGCTAAAATCAAAGGAGATGAGACAACTGTAATAAGACAATTAGGTGAAAAAGGAAGTTGTTATGACCAGATGAAGATCTAGCAACGAGGTGAGTTCTACAAAGAAGAAGAATTGGAGGCCATCCAAATCAAAAACCCAGAATTAAGTCTGTTATAAATGCGGTGAGCAGGGTCATTACAAGAGTGACTGCTCGAAGATGAAAAGTAAGAAGAAAAATAAAATAAAAATATTACAAAGTTGGTAGAAGGTGTGAATGATTATGATGATAATGACAAATATGGTACATGAAATATGTTACATGTGATTTCAAATTGTGGGAAAACCTCTTGGGTACTTGATATTGGCCCCACATACTGTATGTTTTAGTTTTAATAATGGTTTGATACTTAGAAAACAATGGAATAAACAGTTTATTCGGAGAACATTCCTTCATCGCATGTTGGTGTGACAAGTAACGTTAGGATTATAATATTTGATGGTGTTGTTAGAATCTTGACGTGTTCGCATGTGACTAGGTTGAAGAGAAACCTGATATATATCGAGATACTAAACTCTCAGGGTTAAAAATATCTTATAGAAGATGGTGTAATCAAAGTGAAAAAGGTTTCAATGATGTGTTTAAACTAAAGTTTGCAAAAGAGGCTTTACATTCTTTAGGGGTGTGTTGATATGGACGATGCTGCAGTAACAACCAACGTCGGCCGGATCATAATCAGTTGGGGTATTAATGCCTCGATCACATAATTGAACAAGGATTGGTTGTTTTGGAAAATAGAGATTTGTTGAAAATATATAAAGTAGAATAATTGGGATTTTGTGAAAAATATGTGTTTGGTTAACAAACTAGAGTGAAATTCGATACGTCGGTTTATAACAAAGAGTAAATGGATAACGAATTACATTCTTTCAAATCTTTGGTAACCAAACAGAAATCTATCAAAGAATGGTTAGATATCACAGGAGTTTGATTGATGATTATTTTAAGGATGGTGTTGGTTTATTTTTCCGAAAACCAAAGATGAGACACGTTCAACTTTTTTCAAACGAAAGATGATGAGCAAGAAGCACACGGGAAAAAAATCAAGCATCTTAAGAAAAATAATGGGTTAGATTTTTTGCACTCGTGAGTTCAACGAGTTTTGCAATGATGAGAGAATAGTGTTTCATCGCACTTGTTCTAGAATACCACAAAATTAGGTCGCAAAGAGAATGAAGAGAATTATTTATGACAAAATACGAAGTATACTCTCTTATTCTGGTATGAAAAATGATTTTCGGATTGAAGCTATTAATACGGGGTGTTACTTGATGAACTATTCTGTATCAATGACTATTGATTGTAAGATTATTTTTGAGATTTGGTCTGGATCTTCAACTGATTACAAGCAATGGGGGTGCTTGTTTGTCTTACGTACGCTCATGTTAGTGATTGTAAAGTTGAGCCGAACACCAATAGATGTATATTTCTAGGATATGCTAATGGAGTGAAAGGATATAAACTATGGTATGACGCCCAAAATATCCAGGTTTTCTCATTAGTATGAACGTGACTTTTAATGAGTCTGCTTTACTTGACTGGTAAAAGAACGAAGAAATGGGCGAATCAAGATTAATTATGAGGAAGCAAGTAGGAGTTGAAGTATAATCGGTTGATAGTAGATCCAATAACTTGAATGGTTAAGAGGTTGATCTGGGATCATGAGGTGAAAAGTAAACATCGGATGGTAATGACGATGATATACCTAACCTAGAACAACAACCTCATAGCATAACATTGGACAGAGAAATAAGAGAGATAGACCACCAAAAAGGTATACGGACCTAGTTGTATATGTTATGTCAATTATGGAAGATGTTGAGATCTATGAACCTAGTAGTTATATGAAAGTTATAGCGAGTTCAGAAGCAGATCAATGGATCGTTTTCATGTGGGAAGATATTGAATCTCTTTATAATAATCAGATATATAATCTTATTTATTTTTCTAAAAAATATAAAGTAGTAGGCTCTAAATGTTTATTCAAGAAAATGAAGGTAATATAAGGGTTGAAGCACTTGGGTTCAAGGAAATACTAGTCACTAAGGGTTTTACTCAAAGAAATGACTCGACTTTAATGAAGTGTTTTCTCCAGTGGTGAAACACAGTTGTCTCACCAAGCTATATTGAGAAAGTTTTACTACGATTCAACATGTTTGATGCCAGGGTATTTAGCGTCTCGTTTGCCAATAATTTTAAGTTGTCTACAACAGGATCAGCCAATGAAGATACTGAGTTGGAACAAATGTTGAAAGTTTCATACTCAAGCGCAGCTAGCAGTATCATGTATGCTATGGTGTGCACACTTCATGATATTACACAGGCGGTTAGTGTTGTCAGCAGGTATATGACATTCCATAGGAAAGAACATTGATGAGAAGTGAAATAAATACTTTGATATCTTCAGAATAATGCAAATTTTGGTTTAACTTTCAACAAGACCTATGCTGGTGGATAGCTGAACAATATTGTAAGATTAGTGTTTGGTTTTGTTGATTATAATTCTACAGGGGTACTGATAAAATGATATATTTAACATGATATGTGTTTACAATAGCTGGGAGTGTGATCAGTCAAAAAAGAAAATTTATAAGCTAATATAGTGTTGTCTACAAAAGAAATATTTGTTGAGTATTAGTGGAATAGTCCCAAGGCCTTATTAATTGATCATATCAATGTTCACAATGTATCTTGTGTTCACATCGTACATTGTGTTCACAATGTACCTTGTGTTCGTAGTAACCTTGTCGTTACAATGTGTATTCTTGTGTCATAGTTGTTAGTTGTTAATAACATTTGTGTCCATTAGGTCCATTATCTATAAACCCATTATAGTTTTCTATTTATTCCCCTATAAATAGACTCATAATGTTATAAAAATAAACACTAATATCTGTATACTTCTTCTAACATAGTGAAACACTTTTTGATGATGGTGCTTGGACGTAGGAATTATTTTTCGAACCATGTTGAATCTAACGTTCTTTATTTTGTTGTGTATATGATTCGATTGTGATAAATATTATATATTGATTTCTAACAGACCCATAGATGGGTCCACCAGAGAAAAAATAAAATTTAGTTAGCTCAAAGGCGCATTGCATCAAGGAAGGATATTCAAAATTATAATTTATGTGACAGTCTAGGTTGTAAAGTCTATTGGACTCTGATAATTACATAATACTTGTTGCTACATTGGTTAAGGGAAAAAACTGTAGCGGTGGTTGATAAGGTTTCAATGTTTGATTTTGTAATTTTTTTAATAAATTGACTTACGCCAAAAATAGATAGAGACTAATTATGCATGAGGCTTACCTTATGGCCGCAAATATGCGTAAGTGTTAAGTTAGTCATATATTATATGTATAAATTATAAAACATTTTGGGGTTCATTCCCCAGTCTCCAATTCATACATATCATAGCACGATCAAACCGATTCTTTCAAGAATCCACCATCTCACTCTTGACTCTTTTTTCTCAGAGACAAAGTTGGTCTCTATAACTCTAGGCTCTGTTTTAGGGGGGATGATAGAGCTGGTGGAGCAAGTCAGATAAGGTTAGGGGCTAATATTTTATTTGGTGATAAAGAAGAAGAATATGGTGGTGTGACGATGAAGAGATAATGATGACGCGATGGAAATAGAAGAAGAAGCAATGATAGATGAAACCTTAATTCAAGGGTAGCATGATGAAACCCTAATTCAAGGGTAACATGATGAAACCCTAATATAAGGGTAACAGAGATTGAATTTTTCAGAGATAAACAATATATTATTCCAAAAACTTAAAATAACTTAAGGCATATGAGACATTATATAAGAGCTTCTTAAAACCCTAAATTAGAATACAAAGAAATAAAATAAATATATTAAAATCAAATCAAATCTTAATAAAATTAGATTTGATTTAAATAATATAAGATATTTGAATAAATAAAAAATATTTTTGTTTGGACTTTCTGCGCTACATCATCCTCTCATTGTTGAGAAGAATTCGTCCTCGAATTCACAGCACCATCACCATCACCATCAACAACCAAAATTATTTATTTTATTTTATTCAATTGTTACATTGGGAATTAAAATTGGTGACCTTATCGGAATAAGATAAATTCTTCTCGAGTGTTTCTTATTCGAAGTCACATTGAAGTCATCCAGTTGATGAAAACAAAATTGGTTTTGAAAGCCTTTTCATAGCCTGAAAACAACACCTAGTGTCCAGTTGATGAAAAAAATCTGGTTTCGAAATAGAAGAAGAAGAAACGATAGATGAAACCCTAATTCAAGGGTAACATGATGAAACCCTGATATAAGGGTAACAAAGATTGAAATTTTGAGAGATAAAAAATATTTTATTCCAAAAACTTAAAATAACTTAAGGCATATGAGGCTTTATATAAGAGCTTCTCAAAACCCTAAATTAGAATACAAGGAAATAAAATAAATGTATTAAAATAAAATTAAATCTTAATAAAATTAGATTTGATTTAAATAATATAAGATATTTGAATAAGATAAAATAAAATTAAAAAGGTTTTTGTTTGGACTTTCTGGGCTACATCAAAGAATCTCAAGGCTACAAACTTAGAAGAAGTGTTGAGTTATGTTGCTAAACCTAAGATTCGGTAAGTGCTCTATGACGTGGACTAAGCTTTGGATCGGATCACACAACAGTGGGCTCAAGCAGCATTCTCAGCCCAAACACCTCTACAAATCTAAAACCAGAAATAGAAGAGTCTAGATATTAATGAGTTGTATGGATGAAAATTGTTACTATGGAATATAATTGGTTACAAAAAATAATTGTTATAGGTAATAAGTGTATCACGCATGTATGAATATACATAAATAATGTAATATTAGACAAATTGAATAATCAGTAAGAATTCACTTAAAAATATTTGGCTTATGTTTTTGCATATTATAAATTATATATTTAAGAACTATAAAAAAATTAAAATGTAAGATTTCATTAATTTATGAAAACATCTCTCATGTGGCATATAAATATTTATGCGTCGTTAACTTCCATCGTATATTTGTCTTATTTGTTTTTTTAAATAAAATGTTGATACGATATAATAATGTTTACACTTCCTGAAATAGCCTACCAACACGATACTTGTGACAATATATGAACCACTCATTTTATTTTAATTTAATGACTAAGATTCACTATCATTTACTAATATAAAAGGATGTAATTTTTTTCTCAATTCTTTTTCTACTTTTAAATCTTACAAAATTTGTATTTTAAGATGTCTATCTCTTCAAATGTTTATATCGAAGAGGAAATTTTGATGTTATGACTTTTGAAGTCCGTCTCTTCATCAACCCAAGTATTTGCCCTTGTATGGTATAATTTTGACATTTTCATTCTTAATTAGTTAGATAGTTAAGATGAGTGGTAAAACTAAAGAATTGATTCAATACCTTCATCAACCAGGAAGGTTGGACGTTGCCCAAGACTTGCAGCAGTGTTGCTGCAGTTTGGGTGCACGCCCATGACTTGCAGCAAGCCGAGTTTTCAGAATTTTATTTATTTATTCAGATTTTTTAAAATAAATTAATTGTTTTATTAATTTAAAATGACTAAATTAATTTATTTCACAAATTTGAAGTGTATGAGCATGATAATTATTGTATGTATATTTATGAATTAAATTGTGTATGTTGGAATAATTAAATGTTGATGCAGGACTAGGATTTTGTAGACCGTAGGTGAAACTAATGAATTAATTTAATCAGCCATCCAGAGGTTATAATTAATTTTTTTATGGATCATAGGCTTCGAAATTTTTGAGGAGTAATTTAAATTTAGATACTACCGACCCTCTCGAAGGTTCACATTTGATTTTAAATTAATCATAAATGGGAAAAAATTACTAAAAATGTCCTTGTGTTTTTTTTTTAATTTTAAGTAGATTAAACTGGTACTCCGGAAGGTCTAAACGGTACTTAGGATAAATTAAATTCATCGTTGTAATTTTTTTATTATTTTAAGTAGGGTCATCCGGAAGGTTTTATCAGTACTTAGGAAAATCAAATTGGGGTTATTTTAGTTTACGTAAATGACATCGATCCTCCAGAAGGTCTCGTTGGTACTTAGAAATTAGTATAATGATCATGGTATTTTTCTCAAACTCATAAACTACATGTTAGTAAAATTTGTCCTCCGATATTTATTTTCAGAGAATTTTATGTCGTACATGTATTTATAATGTTCATGTATATGTTTTCAGTAATTTGTCAAGATGCTAAATGTGTTTTGTGTGTTGTTTGTTCTTATTTTAGTGTCCAATGGTTACAATATATTGGGGAATCGTCAATCCATGTTGGATTGTTTGGACGTTCAATTGCGGAAGGAAGATATGATGTTGTACTTGTTTGTACATGACTATGGCTATGCACTGACAATTCTCAAACCATCCCCTCTTAGTCTGGAAAGTACACCGAGGAAACTAAGGCAGATGGGAAAAGTCTAATAAGTTGTGTATGACACTCATATTACAAAGGATGGAAGTAACATTGTGTGGGGTTGTCCCTAAAGGTTTTACCACTACCTCGATATTTCTCGCGAAGGTCGAGAATTTCTTTGTAAAAAATGAGAAGGTAGAGAGGCAACATTTTCTAAACAAACTATCTACAAAAATGTATACTGGAAAAGATAAAATTTGTGAGCATATTCTAGGAATATCTATGATTGGCCAAAATTTAAAGGCAATCGGGTTAGATCTTTCTGAGGCATGCATAGTGGGGTACACATTTCAGTTGTTGCCAGACTATTTTAGTATTTCAGTCCACTGATAAAACTTCATCGGGAAAAGTGGAATATAAATAAGTTAATTTCCCATGGTGGAAAAGCGGAGGATAAACTTAAAGATATAATACCTGAGGTTAATCTGATAACATCTTCAAAGAGGGCAAGGCCTAAGTGGAAGACATATGAAAAATGACCAAATCAAGGTCCAATAAAGAAGAAAAAGCCTGAGGAATCGATTGTTGGTTGATGCTTTTTATGCAAGGAGAAAAGATACATGAAGAAGGACTATGAGAAACGTCGGGCTTACATGTTAAGAAAATGTATTCACATATCTTTGGTTGTTTCAAAAAGTAATATAGTTTATGTGAAAATAAATACCTGATGGGTTGATTCGGCTGCAAAAACTCATGTATGTGTTTCTTTGTATGATACGTCAAGGAAGATGATTCTAAGTGAGGATGAAAGATAAATTTTCACGACAGACGGGAGCTCTTGTGATGTCTTAGTTATTTGTGTTTTTGTTTTCAAAACTTTCAGATGGACATGTATTATTCTTAAGAATGTAATGTGTGTTCCCACTTTTCGGAAGAACTTAGTTTTTTTTCCAATTTTAGACTTATAAGGTTATTCTTTTCTGACGGGAAACAATTGTTTTACACTCTCTCTAAATAATGTGATTGTTAGTAATAGAAATTTGATTAAAGAAAATAATTTGTATTTGTTAAATACTATTAATAATCAGAATATTGTTATGAATGCACGACATATAACAAACAACATTACTATATCTGAATGATCCTCTAAACTATCCTCTAAACTGTGGCACAATGGGTTAGGTCACATATCCAAAGTTAGGATGGACAACCTTGTTGCTAAAGGTTTATTGGGTCACCTTGGTTACTGACTTTGGTATATGTGTAGAGTGTATCAAAAGGAAACAAACCAAGTTAAAAGGTTAGGGGTATATAGAGCGAGCGAAGTCCTAGAGTTGATAGATACCAACATTTGTGGACCGTTTCAACATGAATCGTAGAACGGTCATTGGTACCACAAATCGTTCATCAAAGACTACTCTCGTTTGGTTTACCTCTATCTTTTTTCATGAAAAGTTCGAGGCCCTGGACAAGGTCATAGCTTTTAGGACTGAGGTTGAGAAACAACCTGGAAAAAGTATTAAGACAATCAAATATGAACAGAATGGATTATACTGTGGCAAATATGATGGATTGGATGAACAACATTCACGACCCTTTGCACAGTACCTAGAGAAGTGTGAAATAATATCTTAATATACAATGTCGTGTTCACCTCGCATGAATGATGTATCTGAGTGACGGAACCTTACACTCAAAGATATGGTTAGAAGCATGATAAGTCACTAAGCTCTACCATTATCTCTCTGGGGGGAAGCCATCAAATGTGCCGCTTATATACTGAACCAATTACCCAATAAGGCTACTCTTAGGACCCCATATGCGCTTCAAAACGGGCATAAACCCAATTTAAAGCATCTGCATGTGTGGAGTTATCCATCTTAGGTGAGGCCTTACAAACCTCAGGAAAAAAAATTGGACCAAAAAACAATTAGCTGTTTCTTCATAGGTTATTACGAACATTCTAGGTGGTTTAAGTTTTATCATTCTCTCACTGGTACAATATTTAAGACTTGAACGACCAAGTTTCTAGAGGATGTTGAGTTTTATGGGAAGAATAATGAAATAGATGTTGATTTTGAGGAAGAATCCATTGATATTCATGAAGGTTTAAATAGGGATACTCAGGTATCAGGAGATTAAGCTATAATGCCAATCATTTTGATCCCATTAGAACAAAATAATCCTCAAATTAACACCGATGCTCCATTTGAAGGTTCTAACCAGGATACATATATGGTCCAGGTAGAATACGAGGAACCTCAAGGTAATTTTCCTCAAGAATGCCATAGTTGGCCCATTCACAGTGATCAAACTCTACCTCCTCAAGAAATGAAACAAGAGGAAGCAGTGCCCTTAAAAAGGTCCACGAGAGAAAAAAAGAGTATTATAGGTCCAATATTTGTAGTATATCTTCAATAGCATGATGAGTCATGCACTGGAACTGCAGATGATCCCTCATCTTATAAACAGGCCATGGAAATCTCTAAGTCACTGCAGTAGATTGAGGCTATGAAAAAAGAGTATAAATTGATGCTGGGCAATGCGGGTCTGGGATCTTATCCCATTACCTGAAGGAAAAAGGAAATTGGTTGTAAATGAGTTCACAAATTCCATGGATAATATGGAAAGGCATAAAACACGTCTTATAGTGAAAGGTTATATTCAGCGTGAAGAGATTTATTTTAAAGAAACCTTTGCTCCAGTATCGACGAAGGATTCCTTTAGAATAATTATGGCATTAGTTGTACATTTTAGATGTTAAAACCGTATTTCTTAATGGTGTTATTGAGAAAACGATCTATATGGTGCAAGTAAAACACTTTGTAGAAAGAAACTCAAAGAATCTCGTTTGCAGACTTAGGAAATCCATCTATGAACTCAAACATGCCTCTCATCAATGGTACCACGAATTCCTTGAGGTAATAGTCAGTTATGATTTTATGATCAACTCGGTTGAGGAATGTGTGCATCACAAGTACACTAGGATTAACTTCATATTTCTTATATTACATGTGGATGACATATTATTTGCCTCGAACAATAAGAAATTGTTACACACTACAAAAAGATTTCTATTAAACAAGTTCGATGTAAAGGATCTTGGTTATGCTAGTTTTATGTTAGGAATCCATATACACCAGGATCGGTCTCGTGGTATTCTTGGATTATCCCAAATGCATATATTGAAAGTTTGTTACAAAGTTACGGACTGACAGATTGCAAACCACTAAGTATCCTTATAGCAAAGGGTGACAGACTTAGTCTGGGTCAATGTCCTAAGACAAAAATTGAGATTGAGGAAATGAAAACGTTCCATTATGTTTCAACAATTTGGATTTTAATGTATGATCAAGTTTGTACTAGGCTGGACATTTTCTTTAATGTAAATATGTTGGGGAGATAAGTTAGTAACCTAGGCATAGATCACTAGAAATCAGTTAAAATGATACTCTGATACCTGCAAAGAACAAATGGGCACATGTTTACATCTGGGAAGTCAGGTAAACTGGAGATTATTGAGTATTCCGACTCGGATTTCGGTGGATGCGTAGACACACTATAGATCATTTCAGACAACATATTGGAAGTGCAATATCCAGGAAAAATATAAAGCAAACACGTATTGCATCGTCCACCGTGGGAGCATAATTTATTGCGTGCTTTGAGACATCGAACCAAGAGCTATGATTACAGAAGTTTGTTACTGGATTGCGCACTGTACAAGGGAAAAAATGTCCCATGAGATTATATTGCGACAATTATTACGTCGTGCAGTACTCTCACAACAACAAAGCTCGTCTAAATCCAAACACATAGACATAAAGTTCATGTTGGTTAAAGAAATAGTACAAATGGGTCAGATAAGTATAGATCACATGAGCACAAACTCCATGATAGAAGATCCTCTAACAAAGGCGATTCTGCCTAATGTTTTCTACGGACACACCATCAGTATGTGTGTACTTGATTTGGAAAATTGTTAGTTTTAGTGGAAAAGTTTGTAATATGATCTGATGTTATTGTGCGTATTAAAGTTTATTGCATTATATATGCTTAGAAATATTTATTGATATCTGTACTGTATTGGATCTCCAAATGTAGGAGCCATTAAGAGTTGATATGTACAATTACAAGCCATATTGCTCTTAGACCACACTCCATAGTTGGCCCAAGTAATTGATTGATAATGGTAATATGAGTACTGTTGCATCATATTGTTCATATTATGAGTAAAGTCTTAAATACTTTATTATTATCAGTCATGTACGGGGTTGTGCCATTTACTCGTTAACAATGAATACAGTGATACCATTAAAATTGAATATGTATTTCCGAGTAACATATGGCAGTCCAAGTGGGAGATGGTTGGTATATATATATATTAAATTTATTTATGGACCAAAATAATTTGGACCGACATGCTAAATAAACATATTTGGTCATTGTCTTAAATAAGTCAAAATTAAAAGTAATCGAGTTAATTATTTAATCAACTAAATTGGACTTATGAGAGAAAAGGCGTTATGGGCCCAAATGTAGTAATCAGGTTGAATTTGGGCACCTTGATAAACATGGCCCAAATCTCTACACTTAAGCTTGAACTAATAATTCAGGGTATAAATTGAATTATCAATTTATCGGTTATGGTCCCCGAACACAAGGAAGTATTATAGGATGAGCTTTACAATGTCGAGCTTCACATTGTAAAAAATATAAATAAGGGGCTAGGTTTGAGAATTTCATCATCCTAAACCCTAAACACAAAACATGACGCTTCTTTCAGTGTCTGAAAAAACCAAACATTTTTTTTACTAACTCGTTCTCGCAGGTTTCTCAAGTTCATCCACAAGATCGCTAAAGAACGAAAAAGAACATAAATACTAGATGGATAGCTACGTGCAAATCCGTGAGTTATCTTATTCTTGTTTATTCTTAGATGACTTTATAAAATTATTTATATTTATTTTTCGCATTATATGATTTAGAATCAAATATAACAAGATAATCTTTATCTATTTTTTTTTATGTAGAATTGTTTTTTTGTTTTTTTAATATTAGTTTTATAATTTGTTTTATACTTATCTTTAGGTGATTAAGTTTTTTTAAAACGTGTTAATTTCGTGTTAGTAGTTTATAAGTTTATAATATAAAAAAAATTATGAAAAATAAATATAAATAAGATTAGGTCAGATAATGTTTTTTTTAAAGTTTAGTTTTATTATTATTCAAATCTAATTTTTATATTTTTAAATTATTTTTTATATTTATTTTGAGGTAAACTTAGGGAAGAAACCTATGTTATGATATAAACGGTGTATATATATATATATATATATATATATATATATCATTCAAATTTATCATATTTTATTAAATAAAATAATAATGACTTATTTTATATACAATTTTAAGGTAATTATTATTTTATATCTTTAAAAAAAGTTGTGTTTATTGTTTTATAATTTTTTTACTCTTTTTTAACTCTTCCTCTACTGGAACAATTTTTTTTATTTTCATTTATTTTCATTAATAATTTTATTTTCATGTTATTTGGTCATATTATGTACTTTTTTACTTTTTACATAATAAATAAGTAAAATCAAAATGAAAATCCTAGTAAATTCTAAACAAAAAATTATTTTTAAAAATAAATCAATATTGTTGTCAGTTTAATTTTAATGAATACAATTATTTTTATTATGATAAAAAATATTAATTATCTATTTTTTAAATTATTTTGTCATTAACTATGTTTTCTATTTTTTACTAACAAGTACAATTAAAGCAGATATTTTAATAAAATCCTAACATAAAAATTTAACTTTTGAGAATTTATATTTTTTTATTGTAGATTAATATAGTTTATTTAGAAATATAAAAGTTTTATTAAAATGATTTTTTTTGTTACAATCATATCTATTATAACCAAATTCATTCACCATTTGATATTTGTCAATTTTTTATTATTTCAAATCATACAATAATAATAATAATAAATTTTAATTTAATTTTTTTTAATAATTACAGTAAACATAACGTTTTGATTCAGAATCAATATAGTCTATCAATAAGTATTTTTATATTTATTTATTTGCTTACATTTTACAATTAGTTTGTATATTTTTGAATTATTTATTACGTACGACTAGTTTAATTAATCTAAGTTAAGTTAAGATTTTTTATATAAAAAATAACATTGGATTCTTATAATCAAAACAAATAATATTAGAATTATATTGATATAGTATAAAATTCAATTGAAAATTATATATTCTTAATTCTCCATCCGTAATCCATCCAAATAAATTTATAAACTACCACAAAATATTTTGCATGGGAAAACATTTGAAGTTTCGACACATGACATAGTTAATACGCAACTTTATTTTTCAAACTAAAAGTTTCAAGTACAACAAAACTAGTCTTTGAATTTTAGTTCCACTTTATAGAATCCACTTGGTACTTTCAAGTACAATTGAAACTTCTCTTCCGTACGTGTCAACAACTCTTTTATATTCTAGAGTCGTTTAACAACCCTTATCGTGTTTTTCTCTGGTTGAATTTTGGAGCAGGCGTGTTTGAAATGTCAATGCTCTCTTAGATTTTAAGTTATAGATGGATATATCCAAACCTTATTGAATAGACTTCGTTTTTAAAGGATATATATATATATATATATAAAAGAAAATTATGAACCATTATGTGAAATAATATATTAGTTAATAAATTGATTTCTTATCGTATCCTTTTTATTTGTAGGATGGTTTAGTCTAACTCCATTAATTTATTAAAAATATATATTAGAAGTAATTTATTTTGATCAATTTTTAATTATAAATTACTAGTAATTATAGTTTTATAAATGTTTGCGGTGTTAATCATCCAATTTGACACAAATATGTCATCATCGCACATATTTTTGGGTAACCATGATGGTTTAATTTGTTTTGTTGACCAAAATTCATATAGGATTGTGAAATTTATGACGCCATTTTGGCATGTCAAAACCAACAACAATGTCCGGCATTTTATTATAGAATCGGGTTAGTTTGGAACCCTATTGTCTTTAATGAGTCATTGATCACATCTGATTATTGAACGAGCGCATCTTCATTTCTAATTTGCACCTTCTTATTCTTTGGTAGTTTTAGGTGATTTCAATACCATTCCTAAACAAGAGAAAAGAAAAGGCAATTCAGACCTTTGAATCTCTTATATAAATGATTGACATAACTGATTTTACTCAAGTAAACTTACCGACCTTTGAGCCACTGCCTTCAAATTCTCATGGGTTAATAAGCAAAGTAGTAACCCCATCACTTCTAAAGACCAATCCTATTTTTCAACATGTGAAAATCATGTGAAAATCATCCTCTATATTAACACACCTAGTTGTATCACCAAAGACCATTCCTATTTTTCAACATGTGAAAATCCCATCAGGGTTATAAGTCCATCCTTGTTGGGTAGTTGGAACCTTCCCAATGATGGTACATACATGTCCATTATACTAGTAAACTCAGTCGCCTTCAACCCACTTTATCCTCCTTTAATAGTTAAATATTTTCTACCATCAAGAATCTCCATCTTTAAGCCCCAAAAGATTTATCTACTGACCTCATTAATCCCCTCCCTCATCGAGGCTGAGATTGATGCATCGAAAAATTATATTTTCTTTCGGCGTGCTGAAGAATCTTTCCTTAAGTAGAAATTTTGCGAATCCTGACTAAAGCTTGGAGACAGTACCTCCAAAGATCGTATTTCTAGTAAAAAAATCATTTATATCAATTACTCTATTTAGGATCCTTGTACTTTCCCTCAAGAGGTTGTAAACATATTTGTCAACCATTTGACCAACCTTATTAGAAAGAACAAATCATATGGTTACCGTGGTCGTATCAACAACCTTATCTCCTCCAAATTGGCTCTTCAAATAAAACTCATATGATTCGACCTATCATTGATGATGAGATCTAAAAAAATATTTTTAGGCCCCTGACCCTAATGACTTTACATCCAGCTTCTTTAAATCTTTATGGTCGATCACATGTACTGACTTTTATAAAATGATCCATCATTTCTTCCTCCATAATCGTTTGGACCCTAATTGGAATAAAATATTTATCATTTTGATTATGAAAATAAACAATCCTTCACCTTCGCCTCCCCTCCAACTTCAGTCCCATTGTTTGTTGCAATATTATTTATAAGATTTTCAATTTTTTGGCTAATATGATTAAAGAATCCATTTTATAGTTGATTGATCTCTCTCAACATGTTTTTATTCTTGGCCGTAATATCTTAGATAATATTTTCCTATCATAAGAGCTCATCCACTGTTATAATACCAATAGTAAAGGCCCCCGAGTGGCCATAAAATTAACCTTATGAAATCTTTCGATATTATTCATCGGTGCCTCCTTTTAGACGTTATCTACTCCATGAATTTGCAAGTATAAATGATCTCATGGATCATCCAGTGTATATCCACCATTTCTTAATCAGTCAAGATCAATGACAATTCATTCGGTTCCTTCAAAGGCAAGAGAGTCCTATATAAAAGAGACTAACTATCCCTCTTTATTTTGGTTCTTATCATGCAAGTATTTTTGTATATTCTCAAAGAGAAACTCTTGATCCATCCTTTAATTTCCATCGAAAAATGTTAAAAACTCAGAATAATTAATCTCTGCTTTACGAATGATCTCATGATTTTATGTCGTGACAACATCAACTCCATTAATTTGCTTAAACATAGCTTAGAGAAGTTTTCCCCTCTCTCGGTCATTTGTATTAATCCTAAAAAGAGCTAAATATTCCTCTTAGACGTTAATGCATTGCTCCGTTATTTCATCAAAACCACCATGGGAATTTATGTGGGTGTCCTCCATACCTGTTATTAAGAGCCCTCCTTATCACCTCTCATTTTTACTATACTAGTTTTAGATCCCTATTTGCTAAGGTTATCACTCTTATAAACTCCTGACTTCCAAGAACCTCTATTACGACATGAGGCTCTAGTTGGTTAAGTATTTCCTTTTCACTACCCATATTTATTGGTCATCTATGTTCATTCTACCTGTCCGAGTCCTCAAATACATATCTTAGATTTCTGACATTTTCTTTGCTTGGGGCATGATATAAAATTTATGGTTCTAAGGTGGTTTGGACCAAAGTCACATTTCCTTCATAAGAGAGTGATCTTGGGGTTATAGACCTCAGAGTATGGAATCATGTGGTCGCCCTCAAACATCTATAGTCCATTTTGAGCGTAAAACATCTTTAATTTTTTCTGGTTAGGTACAATCCAAGAAGATTAAAGATAAAAACGTTTAGAAATTTTAATTGGTTCATCTACTAGCTGGGGTTGAGGAAAATTATCAACTTAAGATTGTTAACATTAAATTTTATAAATTCAAAATTGGTAACAGTCTCTCCACTTCCTTTTGGTATGATCATTGTCTATTTCCTAATTTTTTCGTTGACAGTTATCGGTCATCAAATATGCTCGAATGCACAATAAAAGAAAAGTTGAATATAAAATCGCCAACAACTCACTGAACTATCCCACTCATCTCATACTAGGTTGTAGATCTCACCACATCCACCTAGAGGAGATTTGTAATTTTATTAGTTTACTTCATACCCTTTCAAATAGGGATGCCATTACAATCTAGATCCCAAACAAGAAAAGTAAGATCTTTACTATAAGTAGTACTTACCATTTTATTCTCACATATTACCTTACGATTGTGTGAGCTAATATTGTTTGGAAAAAAATCAATATTGCCAAGAACTTCGTTTATTGTCTGGCTTGCTATCCAGAGGAAGCTCTCCACCAAATATAAGTTTATCTCTTGGGATTACAAACAGCTCCATTATGTATTATATAATAGTTCCCATGATATTATTTATCACTTGTTAGTGGAATTCCCTCTTTCTCGTCTTATTTGGAAGGCTTCATCTAGGAAGCTCATGCTCCCTTCTCCAAGGTTGGATTGACTATCATGGTTACACAATTTCATTTGTTGAACCCTCTTTTCTTCCGGTCAGGATCATCTTTGGTGTTTTACTTTTTGTGCAGTGTTCTACCATAACAGACTCCCACTTCCTCGCCTTGGTGATCTCTCATTGCATTCTTTTGGACCTATGCTATAGATTTCACTGCTCAAAGATCCCTTTACCAAGTTAAACACCACTAATTATTTTATTTTATTTTTGTATGTATCACTCGTTTATTCATGGTTCCTCTCATTCCCCACCCCACCCCCGTATATGCATCACTGTGGTTGAATGATCCCGTTATTCTACCTTATTTCGTTATATTTGTTATTTTCGTAATTGTGTACCATTTACAATAATACAACCTTTATGTTATAATTTAGTAAGGGCGTATCTAGTAGATTATGTATTTATAGTATATTTAGTATTAATGAAAATGATCGGTGTTGATGTAATTAATTTTTCTTATAATTTTATGCCTTTATTAAGAAAAAACATTATTATTGTTTAATATATATTATTATGATAGATTTTTAATGTATTGTTTGACCACAACTGCCATAAAAAAGGTAATATTTTTTAATTTATTTTTCATGTTCGAATTAATTTTTATAATTCCAAGATCTTTTAGCTTTTTAGCCTATGGACAATGGCTCCTCATGATCTCCTGCAAATCTTGGTGATATTAGTTTTTGAAGTTTTGGCTGATGCCCAACCTAGAGGATACTCAAAACTCGTTCTCTAGGTTAAGTAAGCTAGAAATATCAGTATGTCTTTACCTACTATAACATTATACATCTTTTTTTACCTACGAAAGAATAAATATATCCTCTATTGTAAACATATTTCAAAATAAATTTAAGTATTCCAAGTATCTAACAAATTAGAAAAAATAACAAGAGTTCTTTAAAATTTACAAAACATTAACTTGAGTCTCACATTATAGTTCAATCTATATTCCTTTCCTAATTGGCATAAGTTCTCAAGATCTTAGTCTATAAATCATAAACTTAATTTTTATCCATACACATGCATGGTTTCTTATGCTTCTGGCTTATTACGTCACAAGAAACGCACCGACTCTACTAGGTCATTCTCTCCAGTGAAGTTCACATCCATTTCCTCTATTTTGGTTTCACCTTGTGTCGCTTCTGGTCCTACTAGGTTTAACTCAACACAGTCAGATGGTTTCTTACCTACGTTCGGTGTTAAAAGAGATGAAGATATTTCCCTTGCGGGCTCTTCCCCGGATGTGTCTGTGATGCCAATGGTCTTGAGTTCCATCTTGGCTTCTTAAGAAGCTCTTGTCCAGAAAGCACTAACAAAGGTCTGTAATCACACAGAAATAACCCTCTTCACTTCGACTAGTCTTAGTAGGCCTCATACCAGAATCTGCCGACTCGATCGCTAAAACTAAACCTATAGTGGTCGCCATCACTAAACCGTTGTCTTGCACTAATTTGGGCAATGCTACTTATTTTGTCTCTTGTATATTTCAGAGTAAAAATCCCATCCAAAATAGATTAAAGCGCAAATGAATAATAAGGGTATCATGGTTGACTCAAGATCTGAGGTGGTGGGTGATTTTCATCATGAATTGATTGCAACATTTAAGATTAGAAAAGATCAAGAGCTAGATGGTAGTGATGATCAAGTTCTAGATGGAAGAATATCTTAGTCGACCGATTTTCTGGAGTTAGTTAGGGTTACAAAAAGGATGGTGAATCATG
Organism: Limnanthes douglasii subsp. nivea; assembly: GCA_036936605.1. NCBI lineage: Eukaryota > Viridiplantae > Streptophyta > Magnoliopsida > Brassicales > Limnanthaceae > Limnanthes > Limnanthes douglasii. The sequence continues at coordinate 1,783,356 of JAUPFV010000005.1, read as the reverse complement.
AAGTGTGAGAGTGACCCAGTTGCTTTTGTAAATTTAATGTTTATATTCTTTTTCCACTAGATAATTGGGTTTTATACTTTGGTGTTGGGTTCACATGCCATACATTTCCATTAGCTTCTGATATCATACTATTTCATGTAGGTATGAGTTATGGATCAAAAACTCAGTACTCATGTGATTTAAGTATAAAAGAGGGTCTACAATTATTGTTGAATTTAATGCTAATTGAATCCCTCTTTTGGTTAAAATTTATTAAAAGAGTTTAGCCTTATTACTTCCGCTCTTATCACCTCTTCCACTGTTAATTTCAATGTTATCATTCCACTTAATAATTTTTATAAGGTTTTTTTTTCCAAAAATGACTCCTTCACCGCCTCTTCAAAATCAGTACCAACCTAAATAATAGGTGTCCCATATATTTAAATCTCTATTCTCCTTCTCAAATACTGCCCATGATGCAATATTGACCCTCTCAGATCGGTCAAATATGTAAGAAGTACAAAAATTGGTTCAACCACTATAAGCCTTTTCTCTTGTCTTCTCTTTTCCTTTCGAATTCCATGATAAATTTGGTTAGATATTCTCCTCTTTCAAGGATAACCATATCTCTAGTTTATCTATAAAGATCCACCTCACCGGTCAACTATCTCTCCCGTAGATCCAATCTTTTCTCAACCTTCTATCTCAAAACCCGTCTTCTTTGGTGAATTTAACTACGAGACATAAAAAAAAAATCATTCATATTTTGTTATTGTTTTTTATGCTAACAAACCTTGGGGTATGATTTATGGTTCGTGACACTATTATTATGGGTTCACTCGAGTACTAGAGAACTTGTCTCTCGCGCTATCTCCTTAATCAAGATCCTAACTTGGTATAATTGAAGGCCAATGTCGATGTTCAATAGGACCATTTTATACTCAAGGAGTTCAAAATTATCACGAAGGACTATTTTTTATTTAAAAGCTTCTCCATAAAAATGGCTAAATAAGTATTGGAAAACGCCCCTTAGTACTTTTGGAGGCTTCTGTTGGTCATAAAAACTGGATGACAATGGCCTCCTTGGTGAATGACCTCTAAAAAATTCATGGTTTTGGTGAAAATCTTTAAATTACCCCTGAATCTTATATAAAAAGCTAAGCAACATCATATCTCTCCATTGTTTATGAACAAGTAGATATATAAAAGAGTAAATTGAAGTTTTCTCGTATATGTGTTACCATTAAAGCGGGTTTTGAGATATTCTCATAGTTTCAGATATGTTGTAATGAAACAGTTCACTATAGTAAGTTGTGAATATAAGCATCTCCCTTCTTCATACACTTAATGTATTTTATTCGGGCAAAACACTGCCCAATGTAAATGGCCTTCTTTGGAAAGTCAATCACTGGTTGTGCCTCATCTTCATTCTAGACATGGGTTGTCTATGTCCACTTTAAAGGAGATTGACCTCACTGACTCATGAATGGAGATCGAGGAAGAGGATAGTGGTGACGAGTTGGAATCTCCACCTACCAAGGATCGCTCTATCAACGAGTCCTCAAATAGTATTAAGGGTTGTCCCCCGAAAAGACTACTGATTGACCCACCGTAATTTTTAAATGTCTTAATGTCTATTTATTTATGGAATGTCCATGTGTTAAATGGCCATATAATATGTCACTAATTTGATTATCAGTAATAGTAAATTTATAACGATCTTTATTAAAACTAGTGTTTACCGAGCTAAAACATATTCTATTATCAAATCACTAGGTCCTTTTTGGCATTATACTAATAATCATGCCTCTCACCCTCTAGGTAGGATCTGTACAATTTGGAATTACCAATGTGAGCTCAACAACCTTCGTCTACTGGCTTCCATTTATCCTAATACTAACAAACTATCTCTTAAACTTATCTATTTCAAAATAGACTGTATCTTAGTCAACAATGGTTGAGACGAGTCTTTCTCAATGTCATTTACCTACTATGCATATCCTGGCTCATTGGACCATGCCACAATCACATTATATCTTGGAACCCCTCACCCTCATAAGAAATAATTTTTCAAGTTATTCAACACCTCATAAGGATCCTTCCACGCTTAGAATCTCCTTGGTCGCGATCTCTTTAACCCCATCGTTATCCCAAAATAAATTGAGGTTTCTTCTTCCTTAATCTTCCTTAAAAGAGCTAAAAAATATTTCCTTAATAAAAAAATAGAGAGAGTCTTGGATCAAACTCAAAGACTGAAAAATGATAATCCACAACACTATTAAAAATTGTATCTTATGTAATAAAATTATCTCAATCTCTAATACTAGGTGAGAACTAATAACCAATACATCCGCCTTTGGTAATATCTTAATAAAATACTTTAGACATCTCAGTGGAAGTATGCATCTTCCTAGTTACCCAGGTCTGCTTAGGGTTTTGGCTCTGATTTATAAACATATCTATAAATTGGATAAGACATCCATGATTCGTACGCTAACGTCTGAGAACATTAAAAATATGTTCTTTAATATTCATAGTAATTTTATTTCTATCGCTCTCATTCTTAAAAAAACACTAATTCTTATGTCGTCGATCTCAAACCAATTGACTGTTGCAACATCGTGTAAATTATCTCCAAGATTATGGTTAATATACTCATAGACTCATTCTCTTATATGATTGATAAATCTCAATCTATTTTTATCTCATGAACTCTTCAAGGGTTACCAAACTAATATAAATGCAATAGGGCTCCTTAAAAATCGATATTATGAAAGATTTTGATAATGATCGTTGGTATTTTTTTTCTAGATATCATTATTTTTATGAACTTCCCAGATATGATGATATCTCAGATTATCTAATGCATATTTAATCCTTCTTACAATGTTAACATTAATGATGATCTTAATGGAAACTTCCAAGGTAAGAAGGTGCTCAAGAAAGGTGATCCTCTATCCCACTCTCATGTCGTCCTCATAATAAAAATTTGATTCAATATCATCAAGGAGAAAAACAATGACACGAGCTTCAAATTCCAATACAATTATCAAAAGCTCAAAATAACCAACCTTTATTTTTTAATGATTTAATAATTTTCTGTCATGGTGATCTAAACTTCATCAGCCTAAGTAAATAGGGCATGGATGAATTCTTCGCACTCTTGGATCAATAAGTCAGTCCCACTAAAAGTCATATTTTCCTCTTTAGGGGTAAACCCCACCCTTTGAAGTAATTAGATCAATATTTTAGGGTACAATACCTACTATCTTCTTGTAAAATATATGTGAGTGCCTCTCTTCATAGGTCTTCTTTCAATAACGAATGTCATTTTATTTACAAAATATCATAGCGCGTATAGGTTTTTGGACCTTTAAACATATTTCTTATGCGGGAAGGCTCCAGTTCATCAAGCTTGTTTTCTTTACTGACCAAATATATTGGTCATCAATCTTCATCCTCTCGACAAAAGTTCTCAAAAAGATTTCCCAATCGTTCTAATGCTTTCTCTGGTCAGACCATGAGATGAAATTTTCGGGGGATAAGGTGACATGATCTAATGTAACGTTGCCTATAAAGTAAGGTGACCTTGAGATTCTAGACCTAAAAATCTAGAATCAATCAGTTATCCTTAAATATTTTTTGCTCTTAATTAGTAAAAATATCAACTCAATCTAGTGCGGTTAAATTAATGCCAAACAAATTAAAAATAATAATTTGTGAGATTTAAATCTTAGCTTATCCTCTTCCTAAATGTAGAGGAAATTTTTATGTCTTAAGCCTTTGGCTAGCAAAATATACAGGGTAGTACTCGATAATGAGGAGTCTACCTCCTCTTGTTATGACCCATGACTTCTCCATCATCCCTGGTAACCCATTATGGGCAAGGTATTAATTATGACTAAAGTTGGCAAGAATCTCAGATATCATTCATGGTGGAATCTGGAACTGGTAATCCAAATAAGATATGCTAGTATCGGGAACCACCACACTCTTTATAAGATTAACAACCTCATTTTCTATCTTCATCCTCCTAGCATCAACTATAAAAACGACCATTGTTGAACCGCTAAGAGTGGAAACGATAAGTTCACAATTAAAGACACATACAATATCGTTGGAACATTCAACCCTTGTGTTGGATGTACCGGGTTAGTATGACATAAGTACAATATTCATTGTTATTCATTTATTATATGACTTGTAATCTATAATTAATTGTTAATCTGATACAAACTTATAAGTTGATGATTAAATTCACTTACGGTTTGTGTCTTCTGCAACTCATCCGCTGAATCAACCAATTAAATCCTTCACGACTGTAGTTTCACTTAGAGTATCTCGGTTTCAATCAGCTCCAAGCTCGGGTTCACATTAAACATCTCTAACTGAATTTCTAGGATTAAAGTAACGTCAAACTATTCTTCCTCTCCAAACCATCATCTTTGGCACGGTAATATACCATGTCTGACATGAGCAAAATATAATTTAAAATATCGATTCCTACGATATTTTAAATTTTTTTCAATCATATATCAGCTAAGTATTGTCCATGTTACATCGGTTCCTACGATATTTTAAATTTTTTTCAATCATCTAGCCTAGAACTCTTTTCAAAAGATTTCAAGTCAATATTCAAAATATGTTTTAAACGATTATAATTTTTTTTAATCAATTTAATTTTTTATTGTATGTGGTTGCGAAGATTTGTCTTCGTGGAAGTAATTCTATTTTATTTTTTTTACTAAATATAGTTTGTGTGGTTGCAGGTGTTGTATATCGGTATATGATTGATTGATATTATATATGATATAATATTGTAGATGATTTTTTTAAGGATTAAAAGTAGAGGAGTGTGTGAAAGTTGGAAAACGTAGTGAGCGAAAAAGACCGCGTGGTTTACTTAGTAACACACAACTTCTTCTACTCTACTACTTGCTATCCACGTTCCCCTCTTGTTTGTCTTCACGTACACACTTCTTATCCTATCTTCAAACTAAGATGCTAACAATAACACGCGCCCATGTTTATCACATTCACACCAACGATACCAACAAATCAATATTGTATTTTTATTATGAGTTTGGCTAAATTCGGATCTAAAATATGTTAATCAGCCCCAAAAAAAAGTGTTTTTGAAGTTTTATAATTTTACCTTTATTTCAGCGGTTGAATTTTTTTCAACCGCCGGTTGAGACCCTACCACCCGGTGGAAAAACTGTTTCACCCACCCTGCCGGTTGAGAAGGTCTCAACCGACGGAATAAAAGACGACGCTAAAATTTTGGGATTATTATTATCGAGGGCCCTAATTTAGCCAAACTTTTTTATTATTTTACATTTTCATTATATTTTAAAACAAATTCTCAAAATATTATAGATTATAAATTTACAATCTGGATTTTAAATGTTCCTCTGTATTTTTATAGAGTTTCTTATCTAAATTTATTATTTTGGATTTTATGAAATGGCACGCGCTCAATATGGCGTATGGGTTTAACAATTGAATAGAGTGTAAGGTTCTAGAACTCCGAATCAATCAACCGAAATTTCCATCTACTTGCGTTCAATTCAATGTTCTTCAAACTTGATAAGCTACGCGGTGACGCATACATTAAGACGGCAGCACATAATATCCAACCCTAAATGTTCGTCGTAATTACACGATTACCCTCATTCACACCATCTTCAAACGAACACTACTGAAATATATTTAGAAAATTTAACGATCCAACCTCGAATTTATATATTGATAATGAGTTAAAATTTGATCAAATGAGTTTTATAATCGTTTTTTTAAATTTTTTTTCAGAATTCTAAAAAATAAATTGAAAATTACCATTAGTTTTATAAATGTAAGATAAATAAAATAAATTTATTAAGGATGTAAGTTGAGTAATTACGTATAATTGGATTGCCTAATTCATAGATTGCTTAATAGTTTAGTAAAATATTTCACTAAGTATATAATAATCCAATCAAAATCTTATTGAGTTAATGCGAATACAATACTTCAGACATATTAGTGGTTATCATTTTTTTCTTTCTCTCTATTGTCTTTTTTGGAGATATCCTCGATCGTTCAATCCATCAAGTATCACTCGCTTCATATCTTTCAGAAACAAGATTCATTGCACCTAGCTAGCCTAAGGGAAGAGCATAACATATCTTTTATAAACCTAGACTTCTAATACAGTTCATCAAATGTAGAAATCAAGATGCAAACATGTAAGTCTATTGCTCTTCTCTTTATGTATATTTTAATCTCATTAATTAGTTCATGTGATTGTGGCTTATAGCCTCAATGTATTTTTTATGGAACAATGGGTATCAGAGCGAGTCTGATTGTTCTGAGAATAAGAGATGCATCATCAACCTATGATTGAGTCTTCAAAAGCTTTAATCTTGTAATTAATTTTATTTAGGGAGAAAAACCCTAAATTTTGTAGGTTTTCAATTTTGAGACCTAAGCATGATTAGTCGTTAGAGAACTTATGATCGCATGATTAGGATTTGATTGTGCGATCGTGGACACATAAACGAATATATGTATTTGTATGTTTTAAAGTGTAATTTCAATTTTAAAAAAATTAGTAGAAAATCCTAATTCATATCAATTTGGGGTTTTTATTTTTTCAACATTGTCAGAGCTGACCATCATTAGATGTAAGAACCTCGTGATGAACCACTTCATAAGGCAGTTTTCTCTGTAATAAAATTAGCTTCATTGCGATGAAGTTTTTGTCATTTGTCGCGATCATAACTAGATTTTATTTTCATTTTTTATTTGACATGCCTATGGTAGCTTCATATACCCATTCAGTGGTGCAACTAACCAATTTAGAACTTTTATATCATATATAATGTAGGTATTCCTATGTTTAGTTCAAGTATGTATGTATGATAAAAATCAAGTTTTTATTATGATTGTATAACATGTTTAGAATAAGCACGTTTAAGTTGGATGTTTCAATTTTAGATGCGATGTTGACTGCAATGATATATGTTTAGTAGTTTATAGTTATGTAACTCTATTATATGCTTATTAAGAAGTAATGTTAAGAATGTATGGTCTTTGGGAGATGATTACCCATTATTGTTAACATTTAGACTATGGATGTACAAGGTAATGGCTTGCATGCCCATGGATTATTTATTTTAGGTACAAGAGTTTGATTGGAATTGATCTTCCTTCGGGTATATGAACATTTGATGGATAATTCACATCCTCGAACTACTTCGGATGCTCAACGAGTATTAAAATACATCTCATTAGGGCATGATATTGTACATATATACAATTTAACATTGTTTGTATAATTACAATGTGAGCACTTCAAATTCCCATTCTCTAGAACTGATTGGCAGACATGGTATTCCACTTGTATGAGAAATTTCACGAGAGTCGTGAAATTAAAGAAATTTGGGGTCTTACAACTTAAGGAACAATTTTTTATGTGTAGGTCGGCCCCACAAAATACTACCTCACATATTTTTTTTATGGTGAACACCTGTTACATAATGTAGTGTTACATTTACACGCACTATAATCATGCATAACTGGTTTATTAATGGTAAAAGTTTCGTTCGATTACCATGAATTAGTCAAGTACGAACCCCATAGAAGGTTTGGCTGATTTTGAATATGGCATAAACGAGTGCAGTACGTATGATTACAAAATAATCACCCCTAACTTGATAAAATAAAATATACGCATTTAGATAAGCTTAGTACAATTCAAAAACTGTTTCACTAATTTAGATTTTTGTTTGTTTGTGGATAGTCAAACTAATGACTCTCAACTAATAAACTGACTTTAGGTCTCTGTTTTGTTGGGGTTATTTTAAGCACTAAAAATATAAAATTTTACATTTGTTTTTATCCAATGACATAGATCGTTGGCTTATAGAGTACCAAACACTTACTTCTAAGAAAAGAGCATCCATGAGGAAATAATGCACTTTGAATGTTGGGAATATTCTGATCACCCTAGTCAATATGTATTGCATAGTGGGGTCCCACATACATTTTTGAGTTCTCAAAACGTCGACATAAAACTGGCTATTGACATGTTCCCATTTTAAGAAGACTTTCGTCAAGTTCACATAAGTAAATATTAAAACTATGATTAGAAAAATCTCTAATATGAAAAACAAGGGAAATAGTAAGGTTTGTGAGCACATATTGGAGATGACTAATGTCCATAGAAAACTCAAAGAGCTCAATGATGAGTTCCATGAGACTGTTATGGTGAACTATATTTTCCCATCTCTTTCAGAAAATTTTAGAATCCTCAAGACAACCTATGATATTTTAGAGAAGAAGTAGGACATGACCACTATTATTCCAAATCTGGTCAATGTGAAGGAAAAGAATTCAGAGGAAGGAACATAGTGGCCAATATGGTTAATTTCGGAAATAACACCAACCGTACATGATAAACCTTCAAGATCTGGCAAATAAAATAAGATCTCAAGAAGGAAAAATGTAAGGTAATGACACATTATTATCGTAAAGGTACATATCATAAAAGGATTGTTTGCCCCAAATTTAAAGTATGGTTGGCATGTATGTGTTTATTTGCAAGTATTAAGTCAAAATAAGCCTCTCAACAAATGAGAGATTCAGATTTTCATTGCGGATAATGTAGCTTTCTCGATTTAAAATTTTCTTAAGTTCACAACATATATTTTAGTTGAGAGATATTTTATATGTTCTCTCGTTTAGGATAAATTTATTTTTTTGTTCGTTATTGGATATATCTGGTTATACTTTTTCGTCTGTAAATAAAAAACAGAGCTCTTTTATGAAAATCATTTAATTGGATCATGTGTTCTTGATTGTAGTGATAATTTATATATGTTAAATATTATTTCTAATTATCCAATTTCAATGAATGTAGCACATACAGTAGCTTCTGAAATTTCAGCTTATTTGTGGCAAAAATATTTATGTCACATCTCTAATAGTAAAATAGATTAGCCTGTTGTTGAGGGTCTTTTAGGTCCCCCTGATTGCACTGATTTAGACAATGTGATGTGTGTATAAAAAGAAACAGACAAATAGAAAAGGTTTGAATTCTCTCGTACTAAAGACGTATCGAAGTTAATCTGTATTATATCTATGAACCATTTCTTATAACATTTTGGAATGGCCAAATATACTTCATTTATTTTATAAACGATTATTCATGATACAAGTACATATACTTGCTTCACGATAAATCAGAGGATATTGACAAGTTCAAGTATTTTAAAGCCGAAGTTAAATCATAACGAGATAATCAGATTAAAGTTGTTAGATGTGACTGTGGTGGTGAATACTATGGTAAATATGATGTATCAAGAGAACAACGTTATGGCTCATTTTTTTAACCTCAAGAAGTACATAATTATCCCTCAATACGCCATGTTGGGCTTTTTCTTTATGAATTCCATACCTGAGCGATAAAAATGCATATTAATGGATCTATTTAGGAGCATGATTTCTTATACATATATATCATATTCAATATAGGGAAAATCATTTAAATATGCAACGTATATCTTAACATGGTATCCAATTCAACACCAATTAACACACCACATGAACTATTCAGAGGACTTTAAGAATTTTCATGTGTGGGGATGCCCAACTGAAGCGAAACTTTACATTCATAGTGAACAAAAGTTGGAGTAAAAAATAGTTAGTTTTAATTTCATAGGGTACCCCTACCGCTTTAAGGGTTACAATTTTAACCTCTCATTAAGAGTTTGATATTTGAGATGGAAACTATAGTATTTTTTAGGATGCAGATTTAAAGAGGAATAATTCAAATAATAACATCATATTTAGGAAGAGTTTTCATCGATTAATTCAATCTCTGACATTGATACTCCGAAGACAGTTAGTGTATCGATCATCAATAATATGCCAGGAATTCAGTTGTAGTTCCTCAAGTTGATGTTGCATCTTTTTTTCAAGTAGAGAATGTTGATGTTGTTTCTGATTAATAAATTCAACAACCTTAAAATATAAACAATTAATGAGCCAATATTATGTATGTTCACTCGAGAGGTGAAATTCGAAACATCTTCAAATATACAATTCCTTGAAACATATTTGAAGATTAAATCCATGCAGACGGTACCATATGCTTTGGCAGTTGGAAATCTCATGTAAGTTTATGTATGTACTATACCATACATATAGTTCATAGTTGCAATATTTTTAAGATACTTGAGAAATCTGGGAGTTTCCAATTAGAATACAATAAATAAGGTACTCTGGTACTTGAAGAATACCAAACATTTCAGATTGAGATACAACAGAATGGATAACATGAAGATCATAAGTTATTTTAATTTAGATTTTATAAGGGGTGTAGAAAACCAAATATTCTACCACTGATTATGTATTCATTATAACATGAGGTGCTATATGATGGAGTAATATGAAATATGCTCTCATGACGACATCGGTTATGAAAGTCGAGTATATGGTATGTTTTACTGCATTAACTCATACACTATGATTATAAAACCTTATCACATCACTACATGTAGTGGAGAGAATTGAAAGACCCCTTTTAATTTATTGTGGTAACAGTTCAATTATCATGTTATCCAATACAACAGTAGCGCTAACAAGTCTAAACATGTAAACATTAAGTTACAATCCATAAATGAGCAAGTTCAAAAAGACCAAATAAAGATGAAGTATATTGATACACACTTTATGATTACATATTCGTTTACTAAGGCATTGGTACCCTTCATTTTTTAGAATCATATGGTTTGCATGAATATCCTTAATCTAGAGGATATTTAGATTCAGTGGCGGTGATGTATTTCATTTCGAACTGTATTATTACTTCTGAACACACACACACACGCATATATATATATATATATATATATATATATATATATATATATATTCAGTTTAAATAATAAAATAATTCAGCTCCATATTACCCTTATACAATGAAGCAAATTAATGGATCTCAAATTTAATAAAGTAGGACTAGCTGAAAGTTGACACGTGTTGAGTACAAGATCGTGTCACATTTTTATGTTGCACTTCATGATAAGTCATGGTTAATTAAGGTAACGGTTAACAATGTATTTATTACAGAACTGCTATGTATACCATAAGCCCTGGTGGAACCTCTTTGGTCCATTGTTGACTATCGTGTAACATGAAGATAAATTTAAATATTATTTGTGAACAACAATTTTTTATAGTGTACAATTCGCATGGATACGCTTCAGTACACATGAATGATCTAAGTGCAAGATTGTAAGGAAATTGTAATTAGCATGTCACATAATGCGTGAATTCATAGTATTCAAGTCTGACGTGACAAGTCCAATTGATTAAAAGTCATCCATATTGAGATATTAGACTTATATATAATAATAATAATAATAATAATAAGTATATCATTAAATATCATAAAAGTATAAAAACTGTATATACTAGTTGAACCAATATATATTTTGAATGAGGGTCTATTTGTCCAATCATTTTGTATTGGACCCTTAAAGCGCAATAAAGATTATGGTTCCCTACAACAGCTAGTACATCATATTATAATGGATTAGGAACCATGGAGGTTATGTGAGCACGAATATAAAATAAATATAAAAAATTTAAAATAAGAGTTGAATTCAGAGACTATGTAATAACTTCGTGAAATATTTCACTAAGTATATAAGAGTCCACTTTGACCTTTATCCAAACCGAGATCCAAAATTCTATGTAGTTACTGATTGTCTCAATTTCTTTTATGTATCTTTTAACTTAAAGGAAATTCTTGAAACATTGAACTCTAACATATATCTTTTATGTAACTCAAAAAAGATTTTTAAATTAAAAAAAATTAGGTATAAATTATATTTAATAACCTTTTTTGCTAACCGATATATATGGACATTGGTTTTAAATATTTTTTTGAAAAACATTTTTTGATTTTTAAAATGTAAATTAAATTGATTTACTTTTCAGTGATTACTTGACTTGTGTTTATTGACACCCATAGAAAATCCCTTAGTAAAAAAATTTAAAAACAAAAAAAAATAACATTTTTTTGTTTTTTAATAGTTTTTTAAACTGATTTAACTATTTAATTATAAAATATTTATAAACAAAAAAATTTAATGGTTTTTATTGGACCCATGTTAGTAAATTTTTTAATAGAAAAACTAAAAAAACATACAATTAGGTTGCTTTAACTGCCTTAATAAGCTCCAAGATTACTCCAAGACTCGCCTTCAACTCCTATCTGCTTTCCATGGAAACCTTCTCTCTTTCACAGTTTGGCATTGAAATCAAATAGTAGAATCCTTCTCCCTAATGGATATCTAATATAATAAAGTTTTTGAAGAATAATACCTTGTTCTTCTATCTGGAAACATATAAATGCCTTTAACGAAAGATCAAACAAAACAATCTTACGCATATATAGTTAATACTAAGAAAGATCATACTGTTTCGAATATTAAAGCTGGAGAGATAATCCAAAAAAATCTGACTATGTTTTAATCCAGTATCAGCAATCTGTTAAAACTTTATTGGTTAAAAATTCAAAAACTACTCTTTCGGTAAATTTTCCGGTGGCTTGCCAAATCGATCATCGTTAACTTAGTTTCTATCCTCCTTTAAGTTCAAAGGTGAATACAACATTTCAATATGGGATTCAAGGCATTTACTATCCGAATTCGATCTTAAAGAAGATATCATTCTTCTCTGGTCGAGAAACTATTGGACAATAGAAAATTCTATCATAAGGATTCCCCGATGGAAATCTGATTTTAACGTTAAGTATGAGAGTGCTCTAACTCTGGTATGGGTCCGAATAGGAAATATGCCAGAATTCTTATATAACAATACTATAATAACTAAAATTTCTTCTTCAATTGGAGTACCTTACAAAACCATCGTTCCCAAGAAAAACATAGCCTACAAGAACGTTTGTTTTGCTCTGGTGGAATTAGATGTTTCAAAAATAATTCAGTATAATGCTTGGATTAGTTTTGGCAATAACGACACTTGCTGGCTCACTCTTAGTTATAAGAACTTGCCAAATTACTGTAAATTTTGTTTTCACTTGGGTCATAAACAGGAAGATTGCAAGAAAAATTCAAGAAATGGAAATGAAATATACAAGATCGACGAAACTAGAAAATACAACTCAGATCATCCAAAGCAATAACGTTACTACGCAAAACAAAGATCAGTTGATTAATTCTGAATCGATTGAAAAAGTACTTACCCACAGATAAAATCAATCATCATTCAACCTAGTCAGAATATATTGAGAAGTTCAAATCCAAGAAATTACAGGCTACTCCAGACTTTTCTAAAGATCAAGCCACAAGAAATCCTTCTACTAATATTAGAAACCATGAAGAGAGCACTCCTGAGGACATGAAAATCATAGAAGCCATCTAAAAATTGGATCAATGATATAAACACAACAACTCTCTGGGATATGATAGTCTCTGTTCTGGGAAAGCTACTCCAAACCAAGAAAACATAGGGAGCACTCCAATAACTCCTACTATCAAGGCCCAATGCAGTGAAATGAAATTCGATGAGATCCTGAAAAAGAAACTCAAATCTGCTAAGAAATGGAAGAAACCAAATAAGCTTGTCATCAAGTCTCTAAAGTATTCAGGGACAAAAAATCATCAATCATCAATACTCATACTCTGATAATGATAAAGATATTTAGTTGGAACGTCAAAGGAATCAACAACAAAGCAACAGTTAGAAAACTGAAGTCCATAATCTTTAAATAAAAAAATCAAGATGGTTGCTTTATAGGAGCTCGTTCTTAAGGTTGACAAACTGGAAATCACTTCTAAGAAATTAGGATTCACAAACTATGTCTCTAATATTTCTAACAATATATGGTTTTTTGGATGGATGACATCAATATCATTACTCTCACTGACCATACTCAATGGTTATTCCAACTTTCTTCTATCGATTATCTACGTTAAATGTCAAAGACTGAATAGAATGACTCTATGAGATCAGCTTAGAAGTATCTCTTCTACTCAGAAAGAATGGATCACTGTGGGTGATTTCAACGTTATTACTTCAGCTGAAGAGCAGATAGGCTACTTAACTTTATGCCATAACAACATTAAAGACTTTAATGATACTTTGAGAGATTTCTACATTGAAAACACGGGGTTTGCGAGCTCTAAATTTACGTGGAATAGGAAAACTAAATAGAAGAGATTGGATCATGCCTTTATTAACAATCTATGGTCCAAAAAGTTCAGAGATACTTAAGTTCTTCACATGGCCAGAGCTTGTTCTGACCATGCTCTCCTTCTCATTAATATCTCTCTAAATAATAACTCTTATAAAAAGAAATTTCAGTTTTTGAATATGTGGACTTTTGATGATACTTTTTTCAGCATTTTTAAACAGAACTGATCTCAAAATATTGATGGTAATCCTATTCAAATTTTCTAGCTCAAGTTGAGAAGGTTGAAGAAGTGTCTTAAAGACTGGAACTCTAAGCATTTTGGCAATATTTTTGTCAAAGTTAAAAACACACAAGAGAAGGTTAAAACACTGGAAGCTCTCCAGCACTCAATCAACAACACTGAAATCAAAGACAGTCTAAATAGAGCCAACAACTTATATCTCCAAGCTATGAGAATGGAAGAGGATTTTTGGAAGCATAAATGTTACAGTAACTGGCTGAGGGATAATGATAGGAATACCAAAGTTTACCACTCCTATGTTTAAAAAAAAAAGATGAAGAAATAAAATCAGAGACATTAAAGATGGCAACAACTGGATTACTGATCCTGACTCCATTGGTAAATCAGCTTAAATTTACTTTAAAAATATTCTAACTAGTTATCCTTATGATAATGCAGAAGATGAAACAATAAAGATGGAAAATGCAATCTTCAACAATATTCCTAACCTGGTCTCTTGGGAAGAGAATGAAGCTCTGCTCAAGCCTACAAATGAAAAAGAAATCTTAAATACAATTAATACTATGTATCCTTCTGGTGCAGTTGGTATTGATGGCTACAATATATTTTTTTACAAATTCTGCTGGCAGATAATAAAGACTGTCCTTTGTAATGCTGTTAATGCTTTCATTCAAGGTCAAAAGATTCCTAATGGTGTGTTTTCTGCGGGTTTATGTCTGATTCCCAAAACTATCAATCCTATAAGTTGGACTAATTACAGGTCTATTGGATTATGCCCTATACTAAATAGGTTAATGTCTAAGCTTATTAACTCTAGGCTAGCTAGCATAGTGGCCAATATAATCTCTGCTTCTCAAGGATCTTATGTTAAGAATAGGTCTATCCATGAGTATATTCTTATTTCCAAAGAATTGGTTCACGATTTAGACATGAAACCAAAATCTGTAAATATAATGGTTCAACTACACATGTCTAAAGCATTCGACATGATGTCTCATCCTTTCATTTCTAAAGTCTTATTGACATTTGGTTTTTCTAAAGACTTTGTTACCTTATCAACTCCCTTATTAAAAATGTTAATGTTTCTATGCTCATAAATGACACTGTTACTGCTATTTTAAAACAAACAGAAGCTTGAGACAAGGTGGTCCCTTGTCTCCTAGCTTGTTTATCATAGGCCAGGAAGTTCTGACTAGAGGTCTTTACAATCTTTTTAGTAATAACAAGCATATGAAATATGCTTCTAGAGATAAGTAACTTGTTTCGTGTCTGGCTTTCGCTGATGACACTTTATTTTCTACTTAACAATAGGCATCAAACAATTAATATATTAAGCAAGTTTTTGAAATGCTATCAAGTTGTCTCAGGTCAATCAATTAATAAAGGCAAAACAAACATTGTTGTCTCTAGTAGATTTCAACAAAGCAGAATTGAGTCTCTTGCTGGTCAAATTGGCTGCTCATAGGATTACTTGCCTACTGATTATCTTGGACTTACCTTGAACAACAACAACAAATCCAGCAACTTCAGACCTATCCTGGACAAATTTAACTTCAAAATATATGAATGGGACTTATGGTGGCAGGCTAGCTCTAATCTCTTCAGTTCTTATTCTATACCTATTTATTGGATGCAAAACACTTATTTACCTAATTGTATAATCAGGAAACTTGAAACAACTTTCAAAAAATTCCTTTGGAGGTCTATTTATTCTGAAAATTCTATTCATTGGTCTAAATGGATTCACTTATGTAGGCCTTTTGAGGAAGGATGACTGAATATTAGAAAACTTACTGATATTGAGGACACCTTCTCTCAAATGCTATGGGTCACATTTAGAGAAAAGAAAACATTTTGGGCCAAGATAATGCATGGCACTTACTGTGATAATTCTCACCCTCATTGTGTTTATTATAATATCTCGGGTTCTTCTACATTGAAAATATTATTAGGTATTAAGGAAGCTCCTGATCCAAACATAAGATGGTTTCTTGGTAAAAGGGATTTGGTCATATGGTTAGATAATTGGCACGTCCATTCTCCAATCATCTCTCTGAATGACAACGAAAGGAACAACTGGTTCCAGGCCACACAAGTCAATATCTTATGGTTCAATGATTCTTGGGACATCTCCACAATGCAGACCTTTCTATCTACTAACATATTAAATAAAGTCAAGGAGTTGTGCATCAATTCTAACAAGAAGGACAATATAATATGGATGCTTTCTCAAGACCTCAATTCGGTGTTAAAAGTACTTGGAACAATATCAGAAAACATTATAACAGATCCAGTTTAGTCTAGGAAATTTGGAACAATGTTACTCCAAGGAAGTTTTCCTTTATTTTATGGAAACATTCTAAAATTATATTCCTTTAGACACAATCTTACAAAAAAGACATATTCAGCTTGCCTCAAAATTTCAATTATGTAACCACATTGAGGACGCTAATGATCTGTTTATTAGTTGCAGCTATTCATGGCAGATTTGGAAACACTTTGCTGACTTGTTCAATATCAATATTGAGAAGTACATGAACCTTACCCATGTTATTAGACAATAGTTCTGGTTTTCTACAAAGAAAGTCCACATAACTCAGATAAAGCCTGCAATTATTTGTTGGGAAATTTGGAAAATAGGAACAAATCTAAGTTCAAGAATAATCAATACTCTTTTGTTGGTTCTATTCATCAAATCATCCGCATAATAGATGGTTTAAATATTTTTAAATCTTTAACTGTTAAGCACTGGACTAATGTATTAAGTGTAAGTATTACAATAGGATGTACATCCTCTACTATGAAAAGAGAGAAGACAATGTACCTGAAATAGATCGCTCCACAAATTGGTAGACTCAAAATGAACACTGACGCGACTTGTTTAAACAATAGAGAATGCAGCAGAGGCATAATAATCAGGAACAATCTGGGTGAGATGATTATGGGATCTTGTAATACTTATGGCAAATTAACTCATTTAATGGCCGAGTCTAGAGCTTTGCTCGATGGTCTGCTTATTTGTAAGAAAAAGAACTGGGTCAGAATTGATATTGAAACTAATTCTTTACTTCTTGTCGATCTTCTTGCTAAATGAGGCTTTCCATGGTTTATGGATCCAATTTTTAAGCGTTTGTAGAAATCCTATCTCCTCTGAGATGACCATTAAGCACATTTGAAGAGTCCAAAATCAGGTTGCCGATTGGCTAGCCAAATGGACTCTGAGATGTAAGAAAAAGCATGAGATAACTCATTTCCAAGCTCAATGTTAACTTCAAGCAATTATCCTGCTTGAAGGATTAAGTCTAGGGTATATAAATACAAACGATTAGAATCTTTCGCCTATTCTCGCAATTCCTTTAGTCTCCGTTGGTGGCTGGTTTCTTCCTTTTCTTATTGTTTCAGCCACTTTGAATCAATCACGCTTCAAAATAAACACAATTCTTTGGATTAATGCAGTTCTGCTTCACGAAGTTGACTTGAAATGTGAAGACATCACGTGCTTTCTTTGCTGATTTGGAGTTGGATATCACGTAAAACTGTCTTGAAGAGTTATGGTTTTCTGGTTCCATGGATTGGGAGTGCTGGACGAATCTATAAAACTCTTGGAGGTCAAAGATTTCTTAAAATGGAAGAATGAGAAATGAAAATGATGCCTCTGTATTTTCCAGCTTTGTTTCAAATTTTGGTCTAAAAATTTAGCGCTAAATTTTAGACTCAAACTTAGTTCAATTAACTTACGCCACAATTTACTTCTTAATATAATTTTGCTTTTAAAAAAACCACCTCAATAAGCACATATTTTATTAATTATTTAAAAAATTATTATAAATATGAAACAAATAGAATAAGCTGCCACTCGGATAATATCTGACATCACTTTCAGTATCATCATCACTCACACGTAGAGGTGTCAAACGGTTTGAACCAGCACCAACCCGCACCGTTTAAGTCTGAACCACGGGTTGCGGTCTCGGCGGGTTGCGGTCTCGGCGGGTTGCGGTTTCGGCGGGTTGCGGTCTCGGCGGGTTGCGGTCTCGGCGGGTTGCGGTCTCGGCGGGTTGCGGTCTCGGCGGGTTGCTCCTTATGCG
This sequence comes from Limnanthes douglasii subsp. nivea, assembly GCA_036936605.1. NCBI lineage: Eukaryota > Viridiplantae > Streptophyta > Magnoliopsida > Brassicales > Limnanthaceae > Limnanthes > Limnanthes douglasii. The sequence continues at coordinate 1,764,842 of JAUPFV010000005.1, read as the reverse complement.
GTCTCGGCGGGTTGCGGTCTCGGCGGGTTGCAGTCGTAATGGGCCAGTTTCACAGTTAAACCGCCAGTTCAAACCACCAGACGAACCATTTAAGAACCGTTTACCAGTTCAAACCATCAGCCAAACCATTTAACCATTTAAGAACCGTTTATCAGAATATATTATAATGTCATTTAAAATTAATTTGTAAGTGTTAATTGAATCTAATTTCAATAATTGAGTTAATTATTCTATTTCATGTATTTTAATTTAAATATGTTATCATTTTAATCGAAATTTTATAATCATCAATTATATTTTAAAAAAATAATTGTAATTTGATTTTGATACGTTTGAATAATATATTACTATTAAATAATATATACCTATTAGACATATAATTGTATTAAAATTTTAAATTATTAGGTGATTCTTTAGATTCTTTCAAGCTTGAAGTGTTTATGGTTAGATGAATTATATAGTTTATTGTATTTTCGAACTATTCAATATTAGAAGTTTATATGCATAAACATAAATTACTTGTAAGTTGTAAAGAACAAAATAAAAATTGAAAGCTAGGTAAGTGATTTAAATAACATTTAATAAAAAATAGAAGCAAAACAAACAATTCATTAAAAATAAAAACCAAACAAGTAACATAGTTGTTCAATCAAATAAAAAAGATAAACATTACAACGATAATGAAAATCAATTGCGAAAAACTAAGGAGCTTCATCGTTGTTGTTGTTAGGTGGTTGACCTTGCAAATGCATGTTCTCCATCATCTGTCGCATATACTCCGACTGTTGGGCTTGAGAGTTTGCAAATCGCTCATTCCATTGATCTTGTCCATGATGCCACTGCTCGTATTGACCATGCCACTGCTCGTATTGACCATGCCACTGCTCGAGGTGACCAAGTTGATCATTCACCCCTACTTGCCACTGCTGTATCTGGCTAAGCTGGTCATTTACCCCCCCCTGCCAATTTTGAAATTCACCTTGCCATTTTGTAAAATCATCATGCCAAACCATTTGTTGAGTATGCGCAAACTCAGCAAATTCGCGATCGGTTCGTCTTTGTTGTGGCGGTACTCGCGAAGAACCACTAGCATTTGGATCGAAAGACACTTCAGCCTCAACTCGATACTGAGTAGGTGGATTTGGCGGTTTTGTAAGACCGTTCGCAATATATATCTGATTCAAGTCTTCTCTATGGTGGTTCCATGCCTCTAATTTCGAAATCAACTCTCCATCCCAAGAGTATATTTCCTGCAAACGCAAAGAGTTTCTACCTATAGCACTAGTCGGCCTCACCTTCACCGGAGTGTACATACTCACATCAGCTCCTTTCGAAACAAGCAATTTACTCAATATCATCCCATAAGGTAGTTTATCCGTACCACACCTCGCAGCCATATTTCGAATCATCAAGCTGGGTAAATTAATTATTCCCTGATTTCGAATCATAAAAGCAGTAACAAATGTTTGAATATATGAAAGCTGCGAATCATTGTTACTAGGTGGAAGAAATATACTATTTACCAATTTCAAAGCTAATTTCCCAATACCATCCAAATTACCCCGCATGGCTCGAAATTTACCGCTAATTTCCGGAGCTTCCGCACCAGGACAAGTAAGAATCTCTACCGCTTCTTCGTAAGACAAAGGCCAATCAGCACTCCATATCGTAGGGCGATAACTAATGGGAGGTAATTTATTACCGGTATAGATATCATGGGTTGGAACGGAAAAAAGATCGTAGAAATCAGTTTCAAAAAAACTATACTCGATACCATCAATCAAACTATTCATTCCTAAACCTCTTGGATCATTTTCGATTAATCTAGCCGTGGAATAAAACTTTCGCACTAGTTCTATATACCAATCACATTTGAATCTAGCTAGATTCATCCAACCTTGGCCATTAGTAGGCTCAATAAGTTTGAAAAAATTTTGCATACCCTCTATTTGGATCAGTTCCTCGTAGTTCAGAAACATACCAGACCAAATTTTTGTTACACCTCGACCTCCTTGCTGATTACTACGGATGCGAATCTCCCCCTCGGGGCGATGTTCGATAGTCTCGCTCTCCGTTGCCTCATGCTCCAAGGTATGCAACAACATTTCTTCCACCTCTCTCACTTCGGAAGTGGTTGGTTCACTACATCCACCTTTACGAGCGTTCTTTTTTGTTTTCGAAGACATTTGCGAAACCTGAAATTTAAATAGAGTTTGAAAAATATAAAAAAAATTTAGAGAAGTGTAGTAGAGAGAGGGGATAGATTTGTAGTGGAGAGGGAGAGATTTGTAGTGAAAAATATAGGAGGATGTAGGGTGTATTTATAGGGTAATTTTGTGTTTTTTTTTTTTTTTCTACTAGCCGTTTGATGACGTCAGCATGACGTCATCAAGCGGACCATCCGGCCACGCGTGCGGATGGTCCGCTTTTGGCCGTTGCCAACGGCTAGTTGGTTTGAACTAGCCGTTGGTTGAACCGGGGCATCCGGATGATCGTCCGGATGCCCCGGTTCAACCAACGGCTAGTTCAAACCAACTAGCCGTTGGTTGAACCGGGGCATCCGGACGATCGTCCGGATGCCCCGGTTCCAATCGGACCATCCGGATGGGCGTCCGGATGGTCCGAATTGTCTGTCCGGGCGTCCGGGCGAAAGTGTCCGGATGCCCCGGATCATGTGTCCGGACCATCCGGACGCCCATCCGGATGGTCCGGGCGATTTTTTTTTTTTTGTTTTTTCGGTTTTTTTTTTTTTTGGGTCTCCCCTATAAGTAGAGGAGACCCCAACACCAATACTCACACCTCTCAAACAACTCTCTACTTCTCTCTAAATCTATCTATTTGTTCGATAAGTTCTAGAAAACTACAATTAGTTATTTTACTTATTCTACTCCTACTTTCGAAATTGTTTGATTTTTGTTTTTCCGCAAATTGTTTCTTAGTTGTTATTAGTCTAAATTTAGTTGTTCTATCTTGTTATTAGTCTAAATTTAGTTGTTATATCTTGTTATTAGTCTAAATTGTGATTTTATTATTAGTATTTTATTGCATATTTGAAAAAAAAAACTGTTATTAGTTTTAAAATGAATCCAAAACGTAGAAATACTGGGATAAACGCACCATCTAATGTGGATCTCAATACCATGGATGATTTTTCTACAGAATTCCCTCACGTTGACACACTCTCCTCCCGCGAAAGTGGTGGTGGAAGTACTAGTGGGGGGGGATCTCGTAAGAAAACATCTTGGATTTGGAAACACTATACTCTATCAGAAGATGGTTTGTATTGTATTTGTAAAGAGTGCAATAAACGTTATCTTCACGTAAGTGGATCTAGAAATATGGGCACTAGCACTATGGTAAAACATTTATCGAAACATGAAATATATGATCCTACAAAACCTAACCCAACTAATGTTTGCACGAACCCTCAAACAGGTCTTCCTTTTGAGTTTAACCACGATACGTATAGGGAAGCAACAATGATTTATGCAGTCGGTAGTTTACAACCATTTAGTTTTGGGGATTCTTGGAGATACGAAAATTGGATGCAAGTTGGGGTAAACCCACAGGCAACACGCATTCCACGTACCTCTTTGCGATCGCTAGCCTTTAAATATTATTTACAAAGAAAAAAAGAGATTATTCAAACTATGCAGACTTTGCCATGGAATGTTTCGATTACTAGTGACATAGCTACTTTTACTGATTTAGATATGATATGTGTTACCCTCCATTGGATGGACGCCCAATGGGTCCTCCAAAGGAGAATTATATGGTTTGAATCAATTGGGAAGCATACCGCACAAATAATTAGGGAGAGTATGACTGAATGCATGAATGTTTATGGCATTAAAAACAAGATTATGTCTATTTCGTTGGATAATGCATCTTCTAATATTAGTGCTATATCATATCTTATAGCAGATTGCAATCCTCCTTTTCCAAAATTGTTTCACACCAAATGTTTATGCCACGTACTTCAATTAGTTGCGAAAGAAGGAATACGTAAGGTTCAGGGTGATTATATTACCCCTATAAAAAATGGGATCCTATTTTGCTCGACATCCGCTGCTAAAAAAAGAGCTTTTAAAACACTTGTTCTTTCAAATGGGAAAAAATATAAGAAACTTTTATTAGATGTCGAAACTAGATGGAATTCTACTTACACAATGCTTGCACGTGCGCATGTTTTTAAAGAAGAGATATCGACGCTTTATAATACATATCGTGAAACACCAATTGAACCAGATCATTGGAAATTTTGTGCACACATGTTAAGATTTTTAAGACTTTTTAAAGAAAACACCCTAACCTTTTCTTCACAAAATCAACCTAATGCTCATTTGGCCCTTTTCACGATTGCTAATCTTGCCATGCATATGGATGAATATAGATCACATTATGCATGCGTAGACATGGTGCCTGGAATGGAATATAAGTTCACAAAGTATTTTCATCCAATCCCTGATAGTTATTCATTTGCTTGCCTTTTAGATCCTTTTTCACGAAAAGAAAAATTTGAATTGCTAGTTGATTGCTTTTATAAATCTGTACGGTTTCCTACAGATATACCACCGACCGAACCAATTGACCCTAAAGGATATATTAGCGGTATATATGATAGTTTGTATAATATCTATGATAAGTATGCTGCAAGATATAGATCAAATACATCTACAAATGTAAGCAGTAGTAACAATAGGGGTAGAGGGAGAAATACTAACTATATTCGATTGGCAATGTTACGAAACAACAATGTTACAGAAACCCCTCAATCTGATAATGAGTTGTATAGATATTGGACCACTAGGTTTGACTTTACGAATTATCAAGACCAAGGTATTGAAGATATCATACGATGGTGGGGTACCAAAACTGAAGAGTTTCCTATTCTTTGCAGGATTGTTAAAGAGATTTATGCTATACCTATGTCTACAGTTGCAAGTGAGTGTGCTTTCAGCCAAGCGAGGTTGCAATACACGACTAAGAGAACAAGATTGACGGGCAAAGCACTTGGAGTGCTTGTGGCAGTTAAGGATTGGACAGCGGCGGATAAAAGGATGCAAGACATAGAGTTCAGAGACGAAGTGAACGTAGACGACATCTTCGAAGATTATCCGGATGATTACGAAGATATACTTGAACAAGAAATTGCGGAAGAAAACGAAGCTGACGGCGAAGATTTTACTTACGAAGAAGACGAAGCTGAAGATGAATGATGTTTGTAATAGTTTTTTACTATTTTGTATTGTAATTTGAAAACATTTGTACAACTCCTGGCCCGCACGAGTATAAACTGTGAACGGCTAAATTATCCAAAAATGACTTTACCTTTTATTATAACAACAACAAATGTATTATGAAATACTTATAACTTCATAAGATCTAATTTTGGTTTAAAAAATAATATCAAACACTTGTAAAATTTATAACCAAATCACAATAGTAATCAAAATGTAATATTAAAATTATAACCGTAGAATTTGTAATATTTTAACATGATAAGATATAGTTTTGCTTTGTATTAGATATAAAAACATAATAATAATAATATTCAAAATATGATAATAACATAAGTAATATTTAAAATTTTAGACTATATAATAATTACAACACTTAAAATATTAATAACCAAAACAAATTAATATTAACAAAAATGTAATAATAATTCTATAATAATATTCAATCTCAATATTTTTTAAATATAACATTTTGGATATAAAATAAATAAAATCAGCATAATATTTACCAATAAACCACCGGTTTTTTACAAATAAACCGTGGTTTCGCAGTCTCGGCGGGTTGCGGTCTCGCCGGGTTGCGGTCTCGGCGGGTTGCGGTCTCGGCGGGTTGCGGTCTCGGCGGGTTGCTCCTTATGCGGTCTCGGCGGGTTGCGGTCTCGGCGGGTTGCGGTCTCGGCGGGTTGCGGTCTCGGCGGGTTGCAGTCATAATGGGCCAGTTTCGCAGGTAGACCGCCAGTTCTTAAGCAGGTTGTCAGCTTTAAACCATGGTTCCTGAACCATTAGACACCTCTACTCACACGTATATTTCTTACTTAAGAAGTATCAAGGGCAAATTCGGCATTACACAACTATACTCTTCTTTATAAATACACCTCAAACTCTGAACAACTCACTTCAAAAACCTCAAACTCTACGCAACCCACTTCAAACATATCGAAACTTCAATTCTAGAGAGAGAAAAATGGTGAACCAATTTATACTGTTTTCCAAAATCATGAAACAAAACGAGACATCAAACATCGTACCGGTTCGTGTTTTCTCCTGCAAAACATGTAATAAAGAGTTCATGTCGTTTCAAGCATTAGGCGGTCATCGAGCTAGCCACAAAAAGATCGACCGTGATATCAACGCGCCACCCTCGTCACCTAAAAAATCGAAAACCACTACGCATGAGTGTACGATATGCGGACTCGAGTTTCCCATCGGACAAGCTTTAGGTGGTCACATGAGAAGACATAGAAACAAAAACGGAGATTGTAAAGCCCGTTCGTTATCTCCGGTGATGGTGACGATGAAAAAACAGAGTAGCAAGGAAAGATTTTTGTGGTTGGATCTGAATTTGACGCCGGTGGAGAATGATATGAAGAGATTCGAATTGGGAAGATTGATTTGTTAATTGTTAATTAGTTTCTTAGTTAATTTTTGTTATTTAATTTTTTAGGTTTTTTTCTTATAGTATTTATATTTATTCATTTGTTTTTGTTTATATTTATAGATATACATTGGACATATGATATCATAAATATATAATTCAGCCTTTTATTTTTGTGCTTGGTATTTGACTATTTTACATTTTAGAATACTTTCCTACTTAGTGACCAAATAAATTTATGTGATTTAATTTAGTAGTATTTAGTTTCAAACAAGGAATTTGATGATGATATATTATAAAATTTATAGTTTTTAGAACATATGAGAGTTTTATTTAAATAATTATTAAATCAATTTTTTTTGTTAAAACTAAATGGACAATTTATTCGAAATGGTAAAAGTTAAATTATTCGGTTTATAAGATTCAAAGTTTATTTGGCTAATTTAATGTAATATATTCGGTCTAACGGTTGTAAATTTTTCGATCAACCCACTAAAGCACTTATTCAATGAATTCATTAAAAAAAATATTATTTATATTAGATGGTTTTATAAAAAAAAAACATTATCAAATTCAATTATTTATAAAAAAAAAACATAAATATTGTCAGAAAAATAATCTTTATTTAGATTAGAATTAGTCTATAAAAATAAAATATAATTTTTTTAACAAAAAATAAAAATTGTATCGATAATGAAGTTACAAGGTTGCCTCTAAAGGGTAGCCGAGTTGGTTGAGTAAGGCATACTTGTGACCAAAAGTTATGAGTTCGAGTCTCTTTACATACACTTTCTCGGCTGAGCCTGTCACCTTGTGTGGTTTACCTTCTGGCGTTGGTTTGCAGGCTATTGTGTCAGATTGAGGGTTTACCCTGTGCACACTTATTGCACTCTGAGTAGCGGCTGTGGGTTCCCTTTGGAAAAAAAAGGGTTACAACGTTGTAAATTAAGTTTGAATACAAAAAATTGCAGAATTTAGCTCAATCACCTCATCAAATGAGTACAATGTTTGACCATTTGCTAGAATCTTAATATAATCTTTTTGATGTAGTGCCTTTTGATTTGCGTATATCAATTGTTGAAGAGATGTTCCTTTATTCTTGAGCTTGATATCCATAATTCATTTGTGCCATTTGTTTCCTTTAATGCTTTTGTGTAAACCTGCTCCTACAAAACGTATAATTTGTTTTGGTCAAGGGATCACAACTTCATGGTTAGGTTTACTTTGTGTATTCCTTAGTCAAGTTTGAAGCCTCAAGTAACGTCTATTAATACTTTCAAGTTATAGTATAGTACTTAAGTACAAGTGTTTAATTTGCAGTAAAATGACAATTTGATTTCCGACTCAGAATATATTTGGCAACCCAATCAGCTGCATAATTTTGTTCCCTAAATATGTGTCTAACCACCATATGAGAATATATTAAATTCATATAAATGGATTATGGATACTAAGTACCACAAAGCTTATACCATAAATTAGATATCAAATAGTATTAATGAATCAGTTTCAACATCTACATTTTAAAGATCATTTTCTTTACAAGAAAAAAGACCAGCTAATGCCCTAGTTTATGCAATTAGAGGATTTTTTTCCTATTAAATTTCCTTTAGCATAAATTAGCTACCATTGCCATTTCTAATTACAAACCCACTACCCGATTCTCCATTTCTTAAACAAGAACCATAACAGTTAAACTTGAGTGTATTTGGTGACGGAGGGTGCTATTTGATATAGGATATTTGCCTAAGATTTGACAGGTGATTGAAACAGTCAATAATGTTAGCTGTTTTCAAGTCACCAGAACAATGGTTATATTTAATAAGGTTTAAATTTTCAAGAGTAGTTAGTATATTTATGACACTATCAATTATATTTTTGGAAGATTGCTTAATACCATTGTATTTGGATTTGTTCCTAGCAATCCATATAGAGCATACTATTATGGGAGGAAATATGGTTCTAACATGAGTGTTTTTTTTGTAGTAGATAAAACCACATATTTACAATATGATTAATTATTTTTATTACCTATAAGTATCCCAAATAATATGCGAAGTGTTTCCAAACTTCCCAGGATATGTTGCTGGATACAAAAAGATGGTTAATGCTTTCACAGTTTTGAATATTTTGACAATTTGAGGTTTAATTGAATGATTTCTTTTCAAGAATTAAATCAACCGATATAGGATTACTTAGAAGCCTCCAAAATATGAATGAACACTTCTTTGGAGTGATGTAATTCCAAACTTTCTTAAAGATTTTTGACTTTAGATCCTTGCCTATAATTTCATTCCAGGTTTCTTTAAGTGAAAACTTACCATCTGGAGATATATTCTAGAGAATTGTATCTTCTTTGGTGATATTTAGAGAAATTTTTAAGATTATATTAATATCAGATTGAATTACATTGTCTATTAGTTTTGTAATATTCCATTCATCATTTTACCATAATTAAGATACTTTAACCTTTTCATACCATGAATTATCCTTATTTGAGGATAAAAAGATCAGGGATGTGTGACTCCATTTTTTCAACTCAAAAAAGAATTTTCATTTTGCCAACTTTCCAAAAAATATATTTTTCTACTATGTCTCTTATTTTGTTTATTTTTGCCAGACTTTTGACTTTTTTTTGTTTTATTTTGGTTTAAAAAGTATATATATTTGGGCAATATATAGAGTGCATGAGTTTGGATAAGTAGGTTTGGTGATCTCTAAAGGTCAACTAAAGTTTAGGTAAATGAGATTTGTGTGTCTTTGATATTTTTGATGTTTAGGTCATTTTCTTTAAATAGTTTACAGAGTTTTGACCAATTTGACCAGATAATGGTTTTAGACTTTTCTTTATATCCCCAAAGTATTTTTTTAGTAGCTCGTTGATTCTTGATATGACATTGTTAGGTAGTTGATTATCATATAGTATGTTGGAATTGCAAGAAGGTATAATTTGTTATGAATCAGCCTTCCACCAATTAACAAAGTTTTATTGTTCAATTATAATATTTTGTTTCTTATTTTGGCAATAAGTTCATCAAAAATAATAGGTAGGTATTGTTACTGGAATGAATTGTGATGCCAAAGTATTTGAATGGAAGGTAACTGCGTTTGAACTAAATATGTTTTCGAGTGAAGTGTTTATGTCTTTGTTAATTTTCTAATTTGTGTTTGTTAACTTGTTGACCAGAAACAATTTAATAGAACTTCAAGAAAATCACAGATTTTTTTGACATTATTGATGGATCAATTTGTGAATATAATTACATCCTCTCAAAAACCTATACATCAAATGTTAATTGACCCGCTTGAGTTATATCTCATGGAGATGTAGTGTTGAGATAGTTTTTTAATTCCTCTTAATAAAAGTTCATCTGCAATGATGAACATGTTGGGTGATATATGATCATCTTACCTGACACCACTACTAGAATTGAAGTAACAAAATGAATTCTCATTTATAATTATAGAGAAATATACATTTTCTATTCCTCTTTAGATTAGATTAATGAACTGATTACTAAATCTAAAGGCATGCATTATAGTATATATAAAGTTGAAATATATCATATTAAAAGCTTTTGCAATGTCTAAATTTATAATAATATGGCCTCCCCTTGTTTTTTTGTTTAAGTCATGTGTCAATTCTTGAGTAATTAGGATATTTTCATGAATATTTTTTTCTTTCAACAAAGCCGTCATGTTCCTCTGAAATAATTTTGGGAAGAACTTCGCCAATTCTGTTGTTTATTAGCTTGGACAGTATCCTGTTGAATACTGTGCGGAGGCTGATAGGCTTAAAGTCTTGCCAGGTCTTTGGGGAATTGGTTTTGAGAATGAGGAAAATTGTAGATGCAAAAATAAATTTAGGAGCTGTTGTATTGTTGAAATAAACAATTATTGCTTCACAGAAATCATATTTAATGATTGGCCAACATGTTTGAAATAATTTGCACTTGAATCCATCAACTCCATGAACACTATTAAGGTTTAGGGTCTTAATAGCACAGTGGATCTCATGAATCATAGGGTTTCCATTAGATATTGATTGTCATAGTTTGTTATTAGTTTGCAGTAATATCATGAATGTTATTTAAGTTTGATTGGTTGGTTGACAGTTTGAAAAAGACTTGAAATGGTTAACTACAAATTCACCAATTTGATTTTGATCTTCATTATGTTTCATTTATTGTTATTTCATTTATTCTATTCATTTTTATTCTTCTTTTAACAAAATTATGGAAGCATTGTGTGTTTTTATCTTTATATTTGAGCCAAAGAGTGACACTTTTTTTTAATGCCAGTAGTTTTCTTCTATGACAAGTAAGTTTAGATGTATGGTTCTTGTTTTGAAGAGGTTTATGTTTTTTATTATACTGTTTGAGTCTTCCAGACTCTTTTCAGCAATTTTGACATCCTCTTCAGCTTTGACAATACTGTCAAAGATATTTCCAAAGACCTATTTGTTCCAAATTTTAAGTTTATGTTTGAGTCTTCTTAATTTTGACGAGAAAACATGCATGGGATTGCCATACATGGGTTATTCCCAACTTTCTTCAACTATATTTGAGAATTCTTTGTGGAGAATCCACATATTTTAAAATTTAAAGAAAGGTTTTGGTTTGTTTGTCTTTGATGTCACTGTTATACGTAAGGGTAAATGATCTGAACCAGTTTTGGCCAGATGTTTCACTTATTGTGATGTCAAAAAAGCCCCTCCATGCAGCATTGTGTAATGCCCTATGAAGACGCTTCCACTTATTATTGTTTGACCATGTATAATTTGATCTTGAGTAACCACGATATTCTAAGTTACAGTCCATTATCATGTTGTTGAATTCATCCATTCCTCTCAAGAATAGGTGGAGCATACAAGTTGGTCAGTGTTTTTTCTGATTATGTTTAAGTCTCCAACTATAAGCCAAAGATGATTTGTATCAAAAATTTATTTTAAATAATCCCACAGAATAAGTCTTTGGGATCTGGTACATTTTGCATACACAATAGTGACAAGAACTTATTTGTTTGAAGAATGGTGGATCACCATTATATGAAGAAATTATTCATTTACGTTAAGAATACGAACTTTGAATCGTTCTTTCCAGAATAGCCAAATTTTGTTATTGTTATTTGAAAAATATAATTCAAAACCAAGTTTCTTAGTTATTTTGTCAATTTTTCAGTAGAGATCATTGGCTCTTGAAGAGGAATGAATTCTATATTTTTTGATTTAACTATTGATTTAATTCTTTATACAGTTCCTTTATTACAAATTCCCCTTGCATTCCAGTTTAAAATGGTTATAATCATTTAGAAGTTGAATTTGGGGATCTGGTTGATCCTTTGAATTTCATTGTTTTGTTGATTAAGTTTCCTTTAATACTTTTAGTCTTTAGTTTGATGGTTCTTTTATTTACTTGTTTGTTTATCTCTTTTCTGGCAGATACCCTTTTCATTTCTGATGTAGGGGGTAAGCTGCCAGCACTCCTGATTTTGGGTGTGTCAAAGTTTGTTTCCAAGTTTTCTAAATCTTTGAAAATTGAAAGTGTTTCCTAAGTTAATTGATTAATGGACTCAATGACTTCCCTATAAGAAAATTTATGGGGTTCACAATTTTGATTTAAGAGAGGTGGATTATCATCTTTTAATTGATTTTGAGTATTATTGTTTAAAGTGACATATAATTTCCCTATTTTGATTTAATTTGGAATTGAGTTTGATTCTTGTTTGGGATGAAATAACTTTTGAATGTTGACAACTTTCATTTTCAGTATTGCTGATTGAGTTTTGTTTTTTTATTGGTATTAGAAAGTTTATTGTTTTTATTTGTCTGTTTTTGTTTGTTTTGGGTCAACGATAACAAATTTTATTTTTTGAAACAATTCCTTTGATGGAATTGTAGGTTTGATTGAGTTGATTATTGTTTCAAAGGAGATTTTATTCTCTAACCACCTTTATTTTTTGCTTTTCCTATCTTTTTTATAGTGACTTTCAATATGGCCCAGATGTTTACAGGATTTGCAAAAGGCAGGCATATCACCATAGGTGATATCCTGCGAGAAGCCGCCTCTTTCCCCAAAAATAATCCAATTTTTTTAAGAGAAAAAGGTTGGATACATCAACAATGAGCCAAGATTTGCATAAGTTAAATCTCGCTCTGTTTTTGTGGGGAATCGATATTGCCAAAGACAATCCAATTACCTTGGCAATATCGGTTATAAAATCTTGTTTATAAGTTTTGGAATTTTCGGTAGTGTAACCCATACTAGAGTTTGAGGAGACTCCAATATAGGGTTGAAATTGGTGAATTCAAATATTTCTTAGTTATTAATCCTGTTAACACTATGTTCTTTTGAGAATATCTGTCACAAAAATGTTCGTATGTGGATATTTCTAGAGAGATAAACTGAATGAGTAGAGAGAGAAAAGAGACCAAAAAAATGAATGTAGCAATCATTAACTAATCATTGGACTTTTCCCCAAAAAACGAATGTCCTTTATATAGTACATGAGGTAGGTTTTGAATTTACATATTTATCCTATCATAAATGAATCCTCTCACCTCAGTCATTTACTATTTATAAACAAGTTTACTAGTTATTACATATGACCCCCTCAACCTTTATGTTTGCTTTAGTTTAGTCCTTGACATTCAGTCATATCAATTTAAACCTTTTATTCATCATATTAAAGCTTATTCCTTACCATTTTTTCTCCCTTTATCAGTAGCCCCCTAGTCCTTGTGAATGCACTCGAACAAGGACTGATTTGTAGAGTTAAACCTTTCTTCCTCCTGAGCCACCTCAGATTTTTCTTACTTTGGGTTTCCTTGTCGGACTGCTCCCTCAAATTTTCTTTTTGTTGAGCTACTTCTCTATTGACTTATTCTGATAAGTTATTTTTATGATGTCTTCGGAGTATTGTGCTTTCACTTTCCCGTTGGATTATTACTTCTCTGATATTTCTTTAGAACCATGAAGTGGATTTTTCTTTTCAATGGCTCTCGTTGGATATTCCACTAGCGTAAAGCTTCATTGAATCATTATTTATCATGGGTTCTTCTTCAAATTCATGACTTCACCATTAACAATGATGACCTTATTCTCCCCCATCATTCATTTTAATTTGCATGCGCTCTTCCATCTGTTGACGTGTCAGAAATATTTTAGATTGATGACCTCATTACTGACCATGTGTCGATTAATTCCTAGCACACGACAACATGCCTTCTAGAATTATTTGTGAAGAAAACAATGTGCCAAAGAGATTTTATGCCGTCTAGAATTGTTTGAAGAAAATGACATGTCAAAGAGATTTTCACATACCAAGACTTATACGCGTCGAGTCATTACTTAAAGCCGTTGTTTATCGAAAACGCCTATTCACCTTATTTGGGCCCTCACATCCTTAGAAGCCCATAACCCCTCTATAAATACTTGCCTTCATTCACAGTCAGGTTTGCGCATATTTACTCAGCTCAAAAGAATTATGAAAACCTTATTTTAGATAGATAAACAACTCGTTCCACTAAATTCCTTTCTTGACCTTGCATTCTTAAATAGTTTGTAAGTTTTGAAAGATACAAACACTGGAGGTGGTTTAATATCTCAAACAAGGCTGAAGAACGGAGATTTTCCAGTATTAGAGAGCAACCCACTAATCTAGAGATTTTTTAAACAACATTTCGCGATAACTGGTCTCCTTTCCGAATGCACTTCGAGATAGTATGAGCCTCAGGTAGCCATTCTTCATTTGTTCCACTTACTACCCAGCCCCCCGGTCAATGTTGTTTAGAACATAACAAGGGTGACCTTTCCTCTTCTGAATATGCTTAGAAATATTCTCCATTTCTTCCAATTGATGGTGAAAAAGGAAAATATGCAGAAACAAGTAAGGGAGATCAGCCTAAAAGAAAGAAATCTCAGGGGCCAACGGTCGAAAAAAATTAAAATCACACTTGCTGTTGGAACCCTCCAAATAACTCCACAAGGTACCCCTCAAACCACCTCTGAGATTAGTCCTTAGAAGCCTGCTACAAAGAATGTTTGACCAGGGAAGGTCTTGAAACCCGAAATTTAAGAAAAGCGTTTGGTTGACGAATCAGATAATGATCAAGAGGGAAATAATATGATTCTAGTGGAAGCTCAACCTATTCAAGAGTCTCCTTTTGCTGTGGTATGTGGGATGGATGCAATTACTCCCATAAAAGCTACTTTACCATCTCACAGAGTCCAGAACTATTCTGAACTGGCTAATGACATAAAAGTTAGGAATCAATTGGATTTAATTGAAGAAAAGAGAGTTAAGGCACATCTGAGAACATCGCATTACCAAGGCTTGATGAGGAGCAGATTTTCCTCCAAAGTTAAAAGAAGAGATTTTCAAATAGGAGACAAAGTCTTAAGAAACGTATTTTTCCACACGAAGGGAAAGCAGTTTGGTAAGTTGGATTCGAACTGAGAAGGCCCTTATATGGTTTGTGGGAAGGTTAAATCAGAAACATACAGGCTCGAAGACAAAGAAGGGAGAGCTCTAAAGCACCCATGGAACATTGAACATCTCATGTGATATTTAGAATAAAACTCTTTTGTAAATATTTACTTTTTAAATATCAATGTAAATATTAGGGGGCATATTCTTTCCTACCCTGGTGGCGTGGGGAGGTTTTAATAAGGTGTCCGGGTTTTTCAATAATATATAGTGCCTTCTTTAAAAGTCTGGTGCAATTTTGTTTCAGTTCATATTTTAAATACTTATTCGACACCCCGACTCTCAAGTCCTTTTGAGTTGATTGGATATACTTAGCACTATATCACATTTATTAAACACATGCGGTCGAAGATCTTGGGTACTTTTGTTCAACACATCTGAAATATTAAACATTGGCCATAAAAGAGTTAAACAAAATTTAAACAAAGGGGAATATGATAGTTAGAAACTGATCAGACTAAAACCAATATCTGATACACAAAAATGCCTTGGCTGTCCAAGGACTTTAGTCTTTCAAAACAAAAAGTACATAATGTAACCTTAGGGCTTGTTCCCTTCGATCTTTTCATCACCACCATCTTTTTTGGGACTTTTGAGTTCAACACTTAAACTCTCACCCACTTCTTCATCGTCATTGGAATCTATCTCATAGGAGTAGTTACGTTTATCACCATTATCCATCCTATGGAAAAGAAGATCATCATAGTCTACATATTTCCACAAAGGACCAAAAGTCCTCTTAGGAAACGTCTCATGGAACAAAAAGACCATATCGAACTTAATTCTATCATCCCTATTCTCCAGAGAATTCACAACTCCACTGGCATAATTCTCTATCCCTGCACCTATTGCTTGAGCTTGTTGGCATTCTACCGCAGTTTTCTCTCCGGTCTTCTCTCGGACAATATTCTCCAACTTGAATTTGTCATTGGATAAACTCTGGATAATACTGTCTTTAGTTTGTAGTTGCTCCTCCAAAGCTGTGATATCATTTGAGGAAGAAGTCTCAAGATCAGATTACTTGGTTTGAAGTTCTTTGTTGGCCGTTTCCGTCTTAAGCAGTTTGGAAGCTATATCCTCTTTTTCCTTCCTCAATAATTCTATGATTTGTTGAGCACTTAGAAGATCGTTTGAAAAGTTTTGCTTTTCTGTAGTCACGGAGTTGATGGTAACAGTTTGATCCCTTACATGTCTCTCCAGGTCAAGCACTGGTCGAATATAACCCAAGATGGCATGGCTCAAGGTAGCTTGCTCACTAGATATCGCGTAAGTCTCGCCGTTATGAGTCACAATGTTGGTGTTCTGAAAAGCGTCAAGGTCTACCTCTTCGTTACCATCACTAGTAACCTGATCGGAATGAAGATTGGTTGGTCCTCTTCGGCAGGAGCTGGGGAAGGGATTTCAAAAGGACGAAGAATTATCTATGATCCCATAATAACTTTCTTCTTCTTGGAAGCTTTCTCATAACTGCTGGACTTACACTTCTTTTCATTCTTTAAAATCTTCGGTTGGTTGTTTGACCCACCAGCCTCCTTTACATTGACTTCTACTACTTCTAGTAAAGCAGTATTAATGCCTTCTTGGTTCTCCGAACCGATCCCTTCAGTGGTTGTTTGAGGTGGGTCTGTTGCGGTTTTCTTCTTTCTCTTGTTCTTCATCTTATTCAGATGACTGTGGGCTTTGGCCCTGGAAGGCAGGTAAAGCTTATCATCCTTAGCCTATGTCATTCTCAGAATAACATGTGCAGGAGAAGGAATGGTCAGCTTTTCCCAGGTGAGGTCTCTTTTCCCTGTGGTGTTCCACAAATGAGACCTCACATAGTTTCCTGATGTGAAGAATTTATGGAAAACATTGTCCCACTTGTCTAACGACCAAGCGTTTAGTTTGGCACAAGTAGTCTGACCTGCCTCCATATAGTCCGAAAACTCCTTCAGAAACACTAGGAAAAAGTATAAATCAGTTTGGATGAAAAACTTAATTCTTCAAAGATTAAAGATTAAATAAAAGAAACTCACCAATGATCTTCCAACGGCTGGTCAGCTGGCTTGGGTTTGAGTCAACCTTGATCTTTTTCCCATTCTCCCAAGCCCCACTAATGAATAAGAACTGCATCCTTCGGATTTTCTGACTATAGGAGATCATTCACTACATTGTAGTCATTCCCCATGTTGTAGTGGTAGTAGGGGATGTGATGATTCTTACACAAGTTTGCCACAACATCAAACTGTTCCATTGGTAGTGGAATCGTAGACAAACTGGACGCCATGATGCAAGCCAGTAAAGTATACCAAGCGTTGGGGATTAGTTGGCTGGGACATAGCTTGGTCAGATGGAAGTATCTGACTATCTCCGGATCTAAAGAAAACTGGAGTCCCCAGTTCAACACTTCTGCATAGACCACTAATTCATTGGGTTTGCAGTCCATCGAAGTTTATGGGGTGAGTGGAATTATCACCTTCATAGACTCTGGGATTCCCCACTTAGTACGAATACGACCTAGTTCAGCAGTGTGGGTGTATACGTAGGCTAAATTTTGAGGGGACGACAAATACTTCACATTGACCTTCTTAAAGCTTGGCCCACTTTGCCCTATAGATGCTCTGGAAGCGCATCCGGATGAGCCAAAACTACTTTGGTCTTTCCATTTTGATCTGTAGTTGTATCCTCTATTTGACCGGATGCCTCAAAAGGGGCTTCATCTAGACTGTCTTCCATATGTTCTTCCATTATAGTGGAAGGTTGTTGAGCTGACTGTTTGGATGGATGTTTAGATGGCTGTTCAAATAATCTAGTCTCTGCAAGGGGCTGCTGTTAAGATGGTTTGGTTTTTTCCACTGGTTTTATTGTCTCCGAACTAGAGGGTTTTGAAGAAGTAGGTGTGGATTTTGATTTGGACTAACGAGTGACTCGACGTGGGGTTAATTTTTCTAGAGATTTCTTTGTATCTGAATCCATTGTGATAAAAAGTGAGGGTTTTCTAATGCTAGATATGGCTTTCTCCTTAGGGAGAACATTTTGGAACTCCTGAACCGAGGACCCTGATGGAAGAGGTAAAAGTCTTGTGACAAATGGTAGTTTTCTAACTTTGGAAGCTTTTGAGGATGATGAACCCTAGTCTGTGTTCACTTGTGGTTGATTATTTCCTTTACCAGGAGAAACAAAAAGGCCAACAGCAATGCGTTCGTCTCTTGCAACTTTTCTTGCTTTCTCTAACTCAGATAAGTTCAAGCAACCTCCTTTTACTAGGGCGCTGTGAACATATATGACTCAAGAACGAATTTGAAGATGAATAAAGATTTCTCTCACTAGGAATGTTTGTAATTTTTGAAGACAATGAAAGAGTAAGAAGGTTTATATATAGCAATGAAAAATGGCAGTTACCTAGGAGAAGGTAAATCGATTTGGGTAATGATTAAAAGCTGCAAAATATGGGAGTTAAAGCCTAGGTAACTTTCTAGCGTAGTAGGTACGAGAATCTAGGAGAAAAACGACTAAGAGGTTGAACCAGAGCCTAACACGTGTCCCACGATTGAAAAAAGACTCTTAGAATTCTGAATTGAGAGATCAGTTCCACCAAAATTCGAACAAGGTCACTATTGAAGGAAATTTTTACAGTTCGGACAAAACAACAGATAAAAGAATGTTGGTATTGATTTTTAAAAGTTAGCTCTTCCAAAGGTTCTTTGCAAGACCTAAATGGGTTACTGATGAGATCATATATTTTAGCTACTATGTTTTGACTTAATCCGATGGACAGTTCGGACCATGACCACTGTTATAAAAAACCGAACAAGACAAACTTAATAAATGCTGACTAAACTAGTTGCTGGTAACTTCAAACCAGACTACTAAAAGGTCTTTAAACTTGACCCAACTTCAGGATTCGACCCAATAAGCCCATGGGTCCGTAATTAAGTATAAATACCCAACCACTTTGATTAATGAGGATAATCGAAATTTATTGCTAGCACACAACTTAATCATCTCACTACCCACAACTCTAAACATTAAATTCCACAAAACATCCAAAACACTTTACAAAATTACCTTGAGATAGAAATAAACCACACAAACATAGATGATTTTTCATTTGTCCAATTATCTCACATTGTTTGTTAATATACGCATAAGTGGGTTTATAAAATTAATCGAGATACATTCTTTACACAAAGATTAGATGGACTAAATATTTAATCACACATGTGAAATGCTTGAGAAATTTAGTTTTTTTAACTCATTTTTTTTAATTATTGAATATAATGAATAACAATGATAATTTTTAATTTATTAGGTTGACTAAAGTTTCTATATTTATTTTCATTTCAATTATACAAACTTTGGTAAATTTTTGAAACATGTTATCGAATTATTACAATTTATAAAAAGAAATTAAGTTTTTTTATTGAATTGTGCCACATCTTTTATTTACACAAATCTCAATATGTTTATAAATAAAAATAAATTTTACTGTTATAACTACAAATAAAACAATATACGAATCTGAACGACTCATTATATTAGGATTCAATGAACCCAAATAAATATTTAATAGACACATTTATTGCTCTTATTAAAATATATTTAAGTAACATATAATATAATAAATAAAATTGAGAACGGTAAAAGCGAAAAAACTAGCCGTTCTTTTAGAGAGAGAAACTCTCTCTGATTTTCAAAATTTTTCCACCCTGTATCTTCCTTAACCCCGATTCTTGATCGATCCGTTACTAATTCCCCATCACAAGCTACGAAGCTTGTTGATGGGGAATTTCATGATCGCATGTTCATTCCCAGGAGCTATCTGCCTCCCTTTGTTCATGCCATCAGCACTTTCGCGATACTCATGTCGCTCGTGGCCTTCTATCTACCGACATTAATGGAAGTTTCGTCACCATACTTAAAGAACTCACCATTAATGGTTTTTTCTCATCTGCCTCCATTAATGGAGACTTACACCTCCTGGCTCTCTCCTCCATCATAGCCTTACAAACTCCCGAGTCTATTTTGTCCTTATTAATGCCTAACTCCTTTCTCCCCCTTTTTCTCGCCATACTTTCAGAAGCATTTAAGGTGAAACCTCTTTGCATGACAGCCTACGCTCTGAAAACCTCCCCCCTTCGCCTAGTACTGCTTTCTCTCTCCGAATATCTAGTCATCAACCGACCAAACCTTGCCTTTCCCCCTCCTCTATAGGCCAGATTCAATATTCCTTTTGCAGCCTTGTGAAGGTGTGCCTGCATTAATGAAGCCTCTTTCCTCATTAATGCATCCTCCAACCGTGCAAGTAACTCCTCGCCGTTCCCCAGACAAACTCCCAGTCGTCATCTTCTCCCTCTCTTTCTTTTCCAAACCCATTGGTCTTCCCCTCTCCTTCTTTATATGAAAACCCTCGCTGGTTACTCTCTCCATCTCTCTGTTATCACCCCTTCTAAGCCTTCCCCAACCTCAAAAACCGTTCCACTCCTTGCAAATTTTATCCGATAACTGCTTTCCCCATAACTTCCCCTCCTCACAAATCGTCAGCCCTGTTTCGCTTATCTCTTCTCCTCTTATCTCTTCCCTTTCCAAACCTCCCCTCAGCACTATGGTTGAAACTCGTTGGAGCTCCTGTGCCCGTCGAAGTAACAAGAAAATAACCCCGCGTTTCAACGAAAAAAATTGTCTCCTCCCTCTCTGACCCGATTGTCGAACTTAGCCATCCCCAAACTCGGTCATCAAATCGTCCCTCCATGGCAGTGACTCAGCGACTATTCCAGGCCTGAAGCAGACAATTCATGTTGAGCCCGACTCCTCTACCCCTCTCCTGGACGCCTCCCTCCGCCTTCCTGGAAGTGAAGCCACTTAAATCTGCTTCTGTCCCGTTACGACTCATTCCCCTGTTTCCCTTGCTTGCATGCATGCAGATGTCGTTGCTTCTTCCATGTATGGCCTTCAAAACCATAATGACATGCAAAACAATAATACTCAGCATACCATCTTCCCCGCCCTTCCCAACCCGATGTTCACTTCGATCTCCAATCGCTACCTATTCAGAAACTCCTTTTCCTCGACCTCTCCTGCTTCCCTCCCTAACTCAGGTATCCTTTCCACTGCTATTTTAACCATCCAGCAGGCCATCAAAGCAAGTAAATCCTGCCTCCCTAGTGACCATCAACAATATTCCACCGTTATTTACTCCTCCAGCCACCCCTCGGTCCAAACACCCCAGCTCAACCCCATCCCCTCATCCTCGCCGTTCCCGGAATCTTTCCCTGGAAAAAGCAGTAAGGGGCATTCCTTTTCCCGTCCCTTGAAAGCCCACAAGCCCTTAGGAATCCGCCTAGACCTCCATTCTCCCATGAAACCCAGCAGCACTTTCAAAAGCACCAGACCTAGCAACATCACCATTCAGCCTCACCTTGTCGTTGAGTCTGCCTCCATGGCTAACTTCCCTAAGCAAGGGCCTCTCCTTTCAACTCCGATTCACCATAGATCCTGCGCCCAAGTTGTTTCTCGCCCAATCACCAAATCCTCGATGATAATTGAAAAGATTGAGTCGATTGAAATCGACAATGGTGTGCTCGTATTCCCTAATGATGCGCTAACCGGCGGCAATGAAGACTAGGATAAATGCCTTTCTCGATACTTTTTCTCAAAGAAAAGGGCTGTCTCCCATGTGCAAGTGCTGGCCAACCAGATTTGGAGCCCTTTTGGTCTGCAAGAATGCAAGCCGACCTCTTAAGGGCATTACTTCTTCAGGTTCTCTTCTGCTGATAGTGCCACCGAAGTTCTAGAGAAGGCTCCCTGGTTTTTTAGCAGCCACCCTGTTTTCCTTGAGAGATGGGATCCCCAATGGAAACTCTGACCACAGAAGCCTTAAAGGCTATCCCGATGTGGGTCAAGTTCCATGGCATGCCTCACGAGCTCTGGTCGGAAAAGGGCCTGAGAATACTAGGAAGCTACTTATGGACTCCTCTTTATGTGGAACACCAACCTGCCGACAGATCCAGACTCAGCTACGCAAGAATTTGTATCATCATGCAAGCCTCTTCACCTTTCCCGTCAACTATCACCATTCACTGCCTTGGAAAAAACCACACAATCCATATGGAATCCAAGGACTCCCTACTATCTGCAAGCGCTGCCTTTCTTTTCGACATGCTGCTGGTGCCTACTATTTACCCCCGGAATCATCAACATCTGCCTCCCCTGCTCACAGACCAGGAAAAGAACCCATAACCAATTCTACCCCATCCCGCACTACTCTCTTGAACTCCAGCAACAATGAACCAGTGTCACCAGAATCACTCCGTCGGATCACAACGCAAAGCAACTGGACTAAAAGCTTTCTGATAGCCAGTAACTGCCCCGCTGCTAGCCAGATAGATCAGGACTTGGGTGATCCATCTTCCTCCGAAATCACCTCCCCAAGACCTAAAGCCGTAAATAATGCGACTACCACAAGTATGTATGGCGACACCCCAATGTCTTTTTAGAACTCTTTTATCTTATTGTCTTTAATCTCTCCAATGAAAATAGCTAGTTGGAATGTTAGAGGGTTGAATGACTTGATCCGCCAAAAAGATGTTAAGAACTTTGTTTTCTCGAATGGGATTAACGTTATTTGCTTGCTTGAAACTAAAGTTAAGATTGATAATGTTATGCATATTATATCTTCTATGCTCCCTTATTGGCATTGCATCTCGAACCATAAAAGTCATCTCCTAGGTAGAATTTGGATTGCTTGGAATCCAAGCATCTTCCAAATCAATATTAAAGACTCCACGACCCAAACCCTTCATTGCGACCTCTATTGGACTGCCAGAAACACCACTTTCAGCCTCACGACTATTTACGAATTCAATGACCTGACTGATCGTCTCCACCTCTGGAGAACCCTTTGCTCTTATGGGCTTTCCAATTCCGCATCCCGTGGATAGCCATCGGGGATTTCAATGCCATCAACAACGCTATTGATGCTTTTAATGAGTGCTGTCGGAGGTGCTGCCTCGATGACCTTAGAGCTTCAGGATTTCAATTCTCCTGGTTCAATCCCCAAAAAGAAAACCCCATTTCCTCTCGCATTAATAGAGACCTTGTGAATGCTGTCTGTGATAACGTCTTCCCTAACTTCTTTGCCCATTTAGACGCCCCCAAAACCTCTGATCATACCCTCATTATCGTCTATCTCACTGCTCCCTTTATCCCCTCCACCAGACCTTTCAAATTTTTTAATATGTGGAAATCCCATCCAAATTACAACAAACTTATCTCGGATAGTTGGTCTCTTCCCTGCCCCCTGTGTCCTATGAAAGCGGTTGTCTTCAAGTTGGCTAGGCTCACTCCTGTTCTCTCCACCTTAAACAAGACGGAGTTTAGTGATATCAGCCAAAGAGTTGAGGAAGCTAGATCTTCCTTGCTCTCGCCCAAGAGAATATCTTCTCGGACCCCTCGAATAGGACGCTTATCTCCGCGGAGAAGGAGGCGTTAAATTCGTTCATCTCTTTTAGTCGTGCGAAAGAATCCTTCCTCAAGTCTAATTACCCCGTTCCGGACAGAATTAACACGTTAATTCACTCAACCTTTCCTCCCAATCTCAGTGCCGAGATGATAAAACCCATCTCTAACGCTGAAATTAAGACAACCATGTTTGACATCGATATCGATAAAGCCCCAGCTCCTGATAGCTTTAGTGCGGGCTTCTTTAAATCCAGATGGCCCCTCATTAGCAATGACATTTGTGTCGGGGTCAAACACTTCTTCCAAAAGGGTCACATGAACCCTAACTGGAACAAAACCCTGATCACCCTCATTCCTAAAATTGAATCCCCCTCCATTCCTTCAGACTATAGGCCTATTGCTCGCTGCAATGTTATTTATAAAATCATCTCTAAAATCATTGCGTCGAGAATCAAACCGGCGTTGCCGGTTCTTATTGATCCCTCCCAGTCCGCTTTTGTTCCGGGCCACTCTATCGTGGATAATATCATGCTCACCTAAAACCTTTTACATGGCTACCAAACAAACCATAAAGGTCCCAGATGTGCCCTCCAAATCGACCTTATGAAGGCTTTCGACAATATCAGATGAGAAGTGATTCTAGATATCCTCTTAGCCATGAACTTTCCTACGCCCATGATAAATTGGATCATCCAATGCATCACCTCCGTCTCTTACTCAGTCTGCATTAATGGTAAACCGATGAGCCCTTTCCGCGGTAGAAAGGGTCTTCAACAAGGAGACCTCCTCTCTCCGTACCTTTTTGTTATTGTTATGCAGGTCCTTTCGAGAATCCTCCAGGAGAAAAGTCAAAGACCTTGCTTTGGTTTCCACTGGAAATGCCACAAGCTAAAGATAATCAACCTTTCTTTGGGGATGACCTAATGATCCTCTGCAGGTCCAACCTCCAGTCGATCAAACTAATCCACGAAGGACTGACGGAATTTGCAGCAATTCCTGGCCTTCATTTGAACCCTGCCAAAAGCACTATCTTTTTCTCTGGCACCTCCCCCATTGCCAAGCTCAGCATCCTTCAATGTCTTAACTTCAAGGATGGCTCCCTCCAGGTCAGATATCTGGGTGCGCCTCTTATCTCGTCTCGCCTCTCTTATAACGATTGTCGCCCCCTCTTCCAAAAAATCACCAACATAATCAACTTTTGGACCTCCAAACACCTCTTTTATGTTGGCAGGCTCCAGCTCGTCAATTATGTACTTTTTGCCAGTCAGGTCTATTGGTATTCAATCTTCATCCTCCCAGCGCGAGTCCTCAAAAATATTTCTCAATTGCTCCGTCGTTTTCTCTGGTCAGGACCTGAAATGAAAATTGCTGGTGCCAAGATTGCTTGGAGTAAGCTGAATGTGTCCAAAAAGGAGGGCGGCCTTGGGATACCAGACCTAAAATCTGGAATTAGGCGGCCGCCCTCAAGCTTCTCTGGTCCATTCTTACCAAAAATAAGAACTCCCTATGGACTCAATGGACTCTAACGGAAAAGATTATATGAAATTATTTATGGACCCCCCGCCCTCTTCTGCAAGCTGGAGTTGGAAGAAAATCCTGAACCTCAAAAGCAAGGCCTCAAGTCTTTATCGAGTCATAATTGGAAATGGAGCCCACACTTCTATTTGGCATGACCCTTGGTTGTTCACTTCATCCCTTGTGAATCGCTATGGCCCTTCAATCTAGAACCTCTCCAGACTGTGCAATTTAAGAAAGGTGGAAGATATTTGCATAAACGGTACCTGGGCTTGGCCCTCCCATGCTAAAGCTCCCAACCGCCACCTCCGAGAACACCTGAGGGGAACCACCTTGGCTCTCATAGACCTACCCCCTACTTCCTCACAACCTGACACTTTCATCTGGATCCCGAATAACTCCAAACCGGCGTTCTCTATCAGCAGCACCTACTTTGCTCTAAGGCTCTCGAATGCAAATGTCACCTCGGCAAACCTAACCTGGAATAAATACTCAATCCCCAGACACTCCTTCATCACTTGTCTTGCTATTCATAGCAAGCTCACCACCACAGATAGGATTATTTCTTGGGGCCTTGACTGCCCGGCCTCTTGTGTCCTCTGTAACAACGCTCCTGAAACTCTTGATCATCTCCTAATCCTCTGCCCTTACTCTGCCGCCATTTGGGAGCTCTTAACCCAAAAACTCCTCCTCCCCCCACCGTTATCGTGGCATCAATGGTATGAGGTAGCCAGTTCCTGGGCAACCTCTGATAAAAGTAGTCGATTGCATTGGAACACCGCTTTCTGTGCCACAATATATTATATTTGGAAAGAAAGGAACAACATAATTTTCAATAACAAGCAATCCCGCTACTCAAGCACCTTCCACTTGATCCTCTCCGACCTTCGCTACAGATTTAAAGGACCAAAATATCCATTTTTCGGATAATGCTACTATGTTTCCCTTATTTTTGTTTCTGTTTCTGTTATGTACCCTTTTCTGGAATTTTGAAAGACTGTAAAGGACCCCCCACCCTATGAACAAATGTACATTTATTTAATTTTAATTTACAAGCTTTTTATTCAAAAAACATATAACATAATAAAATATTATAAGATCAGTGATAAAAATATTTGTATAAATTAGTAAATTTTAAATTCATTTGAAATTGTAAGAGGATTATACACAAACACCGTTGGAACTCCTTCGTCAAATTAATTTCCATCGTTTGATAAGGTTATACTCTTTAGATATGGTGTAACCCTTACACCAACGAGGTAAGCTCGACAGAGAAATAAATTCCCATGTAAAACAAGAAGGCAAAATAATGAGCTTAACCTGGAGTAATCAAATAAAAACCGAGATACACCTAGAGCAAGACTGGTCGACAAGCGATATCGGCACAGAACGCGTCGAATACGAGACAACCACATGAATATGAAATAGTCAAATGATGACATAGGCCCTCAATAAATTAGGGTCGAAAAAGTGATACAAGCCGAGACAACGAAGCAATCAAAAAGAGTACAAACCAACTCTGGGAAAATAACACCAGAGCAGTTGTTAAGAAAAGACACATGTCACCTTGTTAAACATATTATATGATTTATGGTAAAATATTGTAATAAATTAGTTAATCTTAGATATATTTGGAATTGTAAATGGATTATATACACAAATATAAATAAGAATTCATTCGTCCAATATCCCAATCGTTCTTTTATGCAAGAACAAATGGATTTATACATTGAATTGGATTGTAGCCGTATATCCAAATATAGTAGTTGAACTGAGTTTTTAATCACTCACGTTAAATTCTTATGAAATTTATCCATTTTATAACACCTATTTTTTCTTAAATATCGAATGTAATGAATGAGATCCTATCCTTCTTTATATTTGGATCGATATGTTCCCGGCTTGACTTTCTTTATCACTGTATATCAACCTTCTCAATTAGGACCTAAGTTACCAAGCCGCTTTTATTTTGTATACACAAACACCTTCCTCAACGCTTTCTCGTCTCGTAACCTTTAAATCATATAGACTTCTCATCAAAGTCTGATAATGTAGAGAATTTAGCTGTTCCCTTCTTCTTTTCTCTTTCATCTAATCTAACTCTGTGCGCTTTCTTTTAATATTTTTCTCCTCAAAATATTCTCTGAGCCTATACGAGCAGAAGATTGTCTCGGAAAGAACAACTGCATCCATTCTATAACCAATACGAATGGGTGATTCTTGTGTTGCCGTCCGGGGAGTAGTTCTGTAAGCCTATAAAACTTCATGTAGATAATCCGGCCATTTTCCAGCCTTAACTTCCAAGTTCTTTTTAGGCCATCCAAAACTGTCTGATTGGTAACCTCGAATTAGCCATTTTCTTGGGGATAGAAAGGTGACGAGAAGAAATAATGTATCCCTTTAGAAGCACAAAAAGCTTTTATTTCTTTGCTATCAAACTATGGTCCATTGTTCAACGTTATTTTCCTCGGAACCCCAAAACGAAAACAAATATTAGAAACAATAGATCTGATCACATCCTTAGATTTTGTTCCCGCTAATGGTTTAGCTTCAGCCTGCTGTACCAGATCAGATTCTATCCCTTGCTCACTGATTATATACCTTAGGAACTTTCCAGATCTTACCCCGAATGTATATTTTTTTGGCTTTAATTTTAGTTTTATCTTTGTCAAGTTAGTAAATTTTTCTTTTAAGTCTGCTAAATGGTTCTCATCTCTTGTACTCTTGACTAACATGTCATCGATACATACTTTAACATCTCCAATATGAGTCTCAAAATCTTTTCTTACTAAACGCTGGTAGGTTGCTCCAAAATTCTTCAACCCAAATGACATTACCTTATAGTAATGAAACCCTCTTTCGGTGATGAAAGTAGTACTCTCCTGATCTTTTAGGTCCATTTCGATTTGATTATATCCGGCGTAAGCATCCATAAAAGAAAGTAGTAAATTTTCGGAGGTCGAATCCACTAATTGATCTATTCTTGATACATGAAAATGATCTTTGGGATAAGGTCTGTTTAGATCTGTGAAATCCACACACATTCGCAACTTATCATTCTTTTTCTTTACTAAGACCGTATTAACAGTCCATAAAGGATATTGTGACTCACATATTTGACCAACTTTAGTCAAATGATCTACCTCTGGCATAATAGGTTCAGACTTTTCTTGAGAAAAAAATCATCTCTTTTGGATTATCGGACGAACATTACTTCGTACTGCCAGTCTATGGAAAATGATATCCGCAGGGACCCCCGTGACATCTTCTGTACACCATGCAAACATATATAATTTCGTCGATAAGAATTTGATTAAATTTTCTTTTACCTCCAAAGATAGCTTTGTCCCCATTTTGACGCTTTCACCCAACAAAACAATATGGTCTTCGAAGCTTTTATCTGGGACCATTAATCCGGGAGCTACCCTCAGATCATCTACGAGATCGAATCTTGAGGGAAGCCCCACTGCTTGGTATTCTTTTTTTGATTCAACCCCCTTGATCTATTCGGTTCGATAACATTCTCTTGCCATCTTTTGATTGCTTCTAACTGTTGCCACGATATATTTCAAACATTGATGAGTGGTTGATGACACATTGTGTATTTTAGACAACGAATACCTTTTGAAGATAACATTACAAGATGTAGGGGCATCTACCACAATGAACAAAACTGTGACTGCCTTCTTGAACGGTCCTCGGCTCAACTCGAATCTTCCCTCAAATTATCCTACTACCTCAGTCGTAGCCCCAGTAACTGTGACTGTCTTTTTAATATGGCTATAAGTAGTCATAAAAATAATGTTGGCCGAGCTACGAGTATCGATCAAATTTTTTAGTATCTCATTTCCAACTATCTCTGCCACGATAACTACTGCATTCTCATTTGGACCAGGTACATCTCTCATATCATCATCTTCAAAACAAAGTATTGGAGACGGACTTCTATACAAATATGGTAAAACGCCCGCTTCCAATTGAGTTGCTACACTAACAATATGTTTATTCCGAGAATAATTTGATGTTCATGCAAGGGTATCTCCTCCAAAAATTATCAGTGCATCAAAGAAAGCACATAATTTACTAACTTTTCCTCTCACTATCAACTTTTCCACTATATTTATGATGTTTGTACCCGGTTTTGGATCTAAGTACTCAGTAGAGATGTCAAACGCATGAATAAATTCTTAATCAATTGTTTAAAAGCATATTATTACTTTGGAACAACTTCTTATTTTGGAGAAACCGAAGATTTATTCTTCACAAATGCAGTCAACTTCCCATTTTGAACCAAATATTGTACCTCTTTTTTCAATGCCACGATATCCTTCGTATCGTGCCCACTACCCCCATGATACTGACAATATTTATTTTTGTTGTTCTCCCCCAGAGTCTGCATTGATAATGGTTTGTGATAATATACGTGCAGATATATTTTCTCAAAGATAGTAGCCACATAGTTAGTCAATTCGGCAAAATGAGTGGGTCAGATATTTGTTTGGCACGGGTCAGACATATTGATGAGTGTTGACCACTAGTACATATTCTTTCACTCTTTGAGGTGCATGACTTATAATTCGAACATGTGCTCGAGGTCGAACCATATTTGGAGGCTGCGATACTTGCTGGTGTTGCATTACTCCTTATCACTGTTGAATCTTGGTAAAGTTGATTTAGATTGAACTGTGGCATGGAGTGTAACTCCGATGCCCACTTCTCTTCTACCAAAATTATTTTTCTATCTGGTCCAGTAGTGCTCCAAATGTCATAGCCTGTATTTCCGCATCATTATCCTTCATTACCCAGGGACTAGACCCATTCGAAAGGCAGCCAAAGCCACATTTTCATTACAAAATTCCATGCCAGTTTTTACTTGGATAAAATGTTTCGTATATTCTTTGAGACTTTCCCCCATTTTTTTGCCTGTAATAGATTATCGTATCCCCATTCACATGGAATTTTTTGCTTCCCACAAAGTGCTGGAAAAACATGCTCCAGAACATGTCAAAATTCTTGATACAACCCTGAGAAAAAGTATTGTACCATTTTGATGCAGAATTCTTGAAAGTTTAAGAAAAATCCCTAACAATTTATCATCATCATTTTTTAAACATGACATTTTTGAATTGTTCGATGTGGTTATCCATGTCTTGTGTTTCGTCAAAATTTTCCAGCTTAAAAATGTCAAACCATTACGGAAGATGTTACATACATAAATAAGAATTAATGATTTGTATAATATCACATATCGTTCGTTTATATAAGAACAAACGGGTTTATAAACTGAATCGAGCTATAGTCGTTAACACAAAGATAGTAGATGGACTAAGTATTAAATCACTCATATTAATTTCTTAGGAAATTTACATTGTTTTATAACTCGTATAAAATATTTGTGTGTTTACAACATCCTTAATATGTTTACACAAACATAAATAAGAACTCATTCTTCTAATTATCCCACATAATTTGTTTATTTTATAACAAACGGAGCTAAACTCGTTTTCATGAACTACATCTTTAAACGAGAACACATTCGTCTAATTATTACACCATGTAAGAAAAAGTACACTTATAGACATACTATGTATTCAATCATCAAAATTTACCTTTTCTTATAACTCTTTAATTTATAAAGAGAGATAAATAAGTTCTTTACAACAACCATAATAAATATTCCAACGAATCTATACATTGATATTCAATAGACCTAAATAAATATTCAATAAACTCGTTATTTTATTTTTATTGAGAATATTTAAGTAATATATAATATAATAAAAATATTATATGATCAATTGTAAAACTATTGCTACAAATTATTTAATAGTACATCGATTTGAAATTGTAAGTGGATTATATATACAAACATAAATAAGAACTCATTCATCAAATATCCCAATCGTTTTTATGTAAGAACAAAAGTGTTTATACATTGAATCGAGTTATAACCGTCTACACAAAGATAGTAGATGAATTAAGTCTTTAATCACCCATGTTAAATCCTTACAAAATTTACCTTTTTTTATAACATATCTTTTTTCTTTAATAATAAATGTAACGAATAACATAAGATGATAATTTTTAATTTGTTGGGTTGACTAAAGTCGCTATAAATATTTTTATTTCAATTATACATACTTTGATAAAATTTTGAAGATGTTATCAAATTATTTTTAATTATATAAAAAAAATAACTTCTTTATCGGATTGTATTATATCATTTTTTATTTTCAACAACCATAGTATATTTATAAATTAAAATATTTTTTATTGTTGAGAGTTGAGAATAGACAAAAATAAATATTTCAACGACTCTTTATATTGTTATTCAATATATCTAAATAAATATTTAATATCCTCGTTATTTTATTTTTATTCAAATATATTTATCTAACATATAACATAATAAAAGTATTATGAGATATGTGGTGAAAATATTGCTATAAATTAGTTAATGTTAAATCTATTTAGAATTGTAAATGAATTATATACACAAACATAAATACAAACTCATTCGTCCAATATCTCTATCGTTCTTTTATTAAAGAACAAGGGTATTTATGCATTGAATTGAGTTATAGCCGTATACACAAAAATAGTAGATGAAGTAAGTCTTTAATCATCCATATTAAATTCTTACGAAATTTACCTTTTATATAAAACTTTTTTTTTCTTAAATACCGGATGTAATTAATAGCATACCATGGTGAATTTTAATTTGTTGGGTTGACTAAACTTTCTATAAAGTTTTTTTTTTCTATTTCAAATACACACACTTTGGCAAACTTTTGAGGATGTTATCAAATGATTTTAATTTATAAAGCGAAAAAGTAATTTCTTTATCAGATTGTATTATATTTTTTTTTTATTTACAACCACAATAGTATGTTTATAAATTAAAATAATTTTTATTGTGGACACTTAAAAGGACCAAAATAAGTATAAAATAAGTATGTC
Source organism: Limnanthes douglasii subsp. nivea (assembly GCA_036936605.1). Classification (NCBI taxonomy): domain Eukaryota; kingdom Viridiplantae; phylum Streptophyta; class Magnoliopsida; order Brassicales; family Limnanthaceae; genus Limnanthes; species Limnanthes douglasii. Next base: position 1,732,826 of record JAUPFV010000005.1, on the reverse strand, counting down.
AATGAATCTTTATATTGTTATTCAATATACCTAACAAAATATTTAATATGCTCATTATTTTATTTTTATTCAAATTACAAATAATATGATAAAGTATTATGAGACTGTGTTAAAAAATACGGCTATAAATTAGTTAATATTTATTCTATTTAAAACTGTAAGTGGATTATATACACATACATAAATAAGTAGTCATGATTTGTCTAATATCCCACATCGTTCTTCTATGTAAGAACAAATGATTTTATACACTAATGTATAAACTGGATTTTACGAATTACCTGAAAACTACGAAAAATGTCACAACACTATTGCAAAAAGGGTTTTACAACGCGATTATGACCGGAAGTGCCAGTTGTGTTAAGTAGGGTCATTAACCAAAATCAGTTGCCACCGGAAGGTTTTTCCAATCAGCTAGCAACGACGAAACGTTGCAACGTTTGACCCAGATAGAACTGAGTCAAACCGTTGCAAAATTTGTTGTAATCTCATTGCATCAATTTAGCCAAATGATTAAATCTGATGGCATGTCCATCGTTGTAAACGTCGTTCCCATTCGGTGGTAAAAAATGAACCGAATGAATGTTTATTGTAATAGTTATTGTAAATCAACGTTCCCATTCGGTGGTAAAAAATGAACCGAATGAATGTTTATTGTAATAGTTATTGTAAATCCAAAGAAAATTGCATAGCTATGTAGCTATATTTTATAATTCGAAAATAGAAAATATAACATTATATTCATTAGTTTAATTACTCTAGCCATCAAAAAACTAATACAAACATTCACTTTGATATTTACATTCAGTTCTCGGTGGAGCTTATCAACCAGTGATAAGCTATTCGTCATGTTTAAACTACGAGAATTGCTTAAAAAGCTCATAATACTGAAAGTAAATGTTGTGCAGATAACATTCCAAAAGTAATTAATTAACCAAACAAAAACAACAGAAAATACATATTAAAACTGGCAGTATTATTTTTTAAATTAAAAAAACATTATCACTTAAAGAGCCTACGATTTGTTTTTTTTTTATAGATTTTTTTTATCGGTTGTAAAACACCTTATGTTTCAGTATGATAGTATTGCAAGTTCATTGTAACTGATACGTTTTCACAAAATAGAGCATGAAACTACCCATTGGATTAAAATTCCACGACCACAATTAACAAAATCATAGGACAAGAATAACATTCCTAGTCCTAAATACTCCCTCCGTCTCATAATATGAGTCGTTTAAGGTTTTTTTGTCAATATTAAGAAAAATAATCATGATTTTGGAAGAATAAAAGAAAGTAAATTTGATTGGTGGAGTTAATAACTTATGCAATAAGCTAACTATTTTATTGGTTGAAAGTAGAATATATGTAATCAATTCTGCATTGGAAAATGGGAAAGACAAATATTATGATACAAAATATTTCTTCTAGAAAGACACATATTATGAGACAGAGAGAGTAATTAATTAAATAAAAATATTGTTGACGTGCTAAATCGGAAGAATCACAATGACAAAATGAACAACCAAAAGAACATTATAGATAAAGTTACAGATACATCCTTACTGGATTTGTATTCATTATAGGTAGGTTAGGGTCCACCTGAGAATCCATTCGTCCCAGGTCAAAAGTATAATGTGATTTGACAAGTACATTCACCTCAACCGTAAGCAATATCCAGGAACCTAATACTTAAAAGACCAAAATCCTAGAATTCAATCAATCTAATGAGAGAAAATGCACTAACAAACCTATTTCTAAGTTAGTGTTGCCTCAGCCGCTAATTTATATGATGAAAACAACTAAAAAGACTGCAGTAGGATATAGCTATTTACAGAGATGATGTATTGTAGGGAAAAGGTCCCTTAGAAAAACAAGAGATATAGAACAACAAGTATGGAAATGATATAACTCTTATTTCATTTATCAATTACACTGTCTCTTATATAGACAAATAACTAACGGTTTGATCTTATCTTACTAAATGCTTTAATAACTAATACATTAACACGTGTTCAAGTTCAATGTTTATAAAAATTGGCTCAATCCTCTTCCCTGAATTTCAAAAAATTCAAGTAAAAGAGTTAACTTAACAAAGATATCTGATCATTATTAAGTTATGCATGGTTAACTTCTCAAGTAATATACTTGAGGTCTTGGGTTTAACACCTATTGGATACCAACTTCTTTTATAATTCTTTTACTTTTTATTTTTACTATATTTTCCAACTTCTCCCAAATAAAAGCAACATAAAACTATAGAAATAAAATATTAATTTGATTCAGTTAATGAATTTTCCATTGGAGTTTACTTCGATTTACAAAGAAGTAAAATTTGATATTGGGTTTTACTTCAACTTTGATTCAACAAATCATTGAAAAATTGGGGATTTTCAAACTTACTTCAACTTTGATTCAACAAATCATTGAAAAAATTAGGGATTTTCAAACCCTAGTTTTCCTTTGTATTGATGAGTCCGAATTCAGCATGCTCCCCGGACATGGACAGATCAGTCCAAAGCCTCCGGATCGGACAGATCACATGGACCGGACAGATCACTTTGAACACTATGACCATAGGACTGTTCGAACTATGACAAAAGTACTAAAAAACCTAAACACTTCTTGACTAAGCTACTTGCTCTCCTACTTAGAGCTCATGGGTCTTTGAACATGACCCAGGTCCATCAAACATGACCCGAAAGCCCATACGGGCCCAAACATCAGGGTATAAATACCCAACCACCTGCATTAACTATAGGTAATGAGAATTAACTGCTACCAAGCTGCTTAATTATCTCTCTACTCTCTACCCTAAACACTTAAACACCCACATACCACCTTAAAACACCAACTGAAATTACCAGCCTACCCTCAGGCAATTATTATCCTCATCAAATTGGCGACCACAGTGGGAGCAGAAGGTACCTGAATCAAGCATTCAAAATCAGCTAAACAAAATCTGTCCGAATGAATCCGGACAATCCAGAAATACCACCAGCTTTGCTCGAAGTGGTGAAATCGAAGAGCGTGACCGGCTAAAGGGTGAAATAGAAGCTCTGAGGGCAGAAAAGGCCAAGATGGGCATGAAAGAAAAGTCTAAAGCATCGGTTGCTCATCACACCGATAACCCCAGGGAGCATGAGTCTTTGAAAACTCATGTGAGCACCAAAAAGACTCATGCCAGTTCTAAAAAGTCTCACCGGTCCAAGCCTGTGGAGAGTTCTGACTCAAACTCAGAATCTTCTGATAACTCTTCGGACGATGAAGGAGTTGAAAAATCTTTATCCTCAAGCAGCGATGAGGGTCGAACTAGAAAGAAACAAAGGCAGATAAAAAAGTATTCAAGAAAAAGGGATAGACATGGAAGAATGAAGAAGAATATTGGTAAAGGGTCATCACACAGCCGGAGGCATGTGGACAAGATGCTGATGGATCCCTTTGCCTTCCACGATGAACCAGGTATCTTTGCAACTCCCAATGAGGATACTGTGTTCAGTCGTGGAAGGAATTGGAGGCAATCTCCATTATCTTCTAAAATTCTGTTCGAAAACCTCCCCAAGAGGTTTGACAACACCAAAATAGGGAAGTACGATGGCAGTACTGATCCGGACAACCATCTGGAGAAATTAAAAAACTTCATGATGAACTTTGACGACGATGATAAACTACTTTGTAGGGCATTCTCCCAATCATTCACGGGGAGTGCTCTGAAATGGTACAACAGCCTGCCTCAGGGTTGTATTAAAGATTTCGATACGTTTTGGGTAGCCTTTCGAAGGCAGTTCGTAGGGAGCAAAGAGTTGAAGGGCAATGGAGACACAATAATCCATTGTGCCCAGGAACCAAATGAGTCCTTGAAAGAATATATAAGTCGTTTTGTGAATACCAAAAATGGGTTGGCTGATTGCTTTGAACAAGTGGCAATAGCATCCCTAAGGCAAGGTTTGAATCTAGGCAATCTAGCTGATTCAGTGACCAAAAAGAAGGCCATTACATGGGGAGGGTTGCTGAATCAGGTTGGCAAACAGATAAATGTTGACGAAACAAAGAAAACCAGGGTGCACAGGCAGGTGAGGTCCACCCCAGTGGCACCAACTCCAAATCAAAATCAGTCCGGGAACAAAGCAAGAGAGACCGGACAGGGGCATGGTAGGGAAAAAGCTCAGTCTCAGCCAGCAGCTCCTGCTCAGAGTCAGCAATCCAGAAATAAAAGAGGGCCATGGGTCCAACCGGAGTGGTTCGCAGAGTTAAAAGAAAGTGTGGCCACCATTTTTGATAAAATAAAAGATGAGGTGCATTACCGGAGACCGGCAACACTGCAGTCTCCCAGAGAGCATCGCAACAACTCTTTTTGCCAATATCACAATGATATTGGCCATACCACTGATGACTGTATCGCGTTGAAACAAGAAGTTCCGAACTTGATTGAGAGGGGAAAGCTGGGAGCTTACGTTAAAAGAAGAGGAGGCAACAGACCTGACAACACTCACCGGGTTGGTCCAAGTAATGCTGATCCGGAGGGGGCCATGGTTATAGTTGAAAGGTTTGACGTGGAATCTGAATACTTGGATCCTGATCCAACTCGAAACAGAGTGGGTGCTATAGAGGAATGTTCTAGATCGGTCTCCGGGCTCATTAAGTTTTTTGAGTCGCTTACAATTTTCGGAGGGGACACTATGACAGCTCCTACTGCTTCTTCAAGGAAGAGGCATGTTCATACTTTAGCCTCCCAGCTAGAAGGAGGCATGACATCTTATCAGTCACCCAACTCATTCCCCTTCATTGTTTTTGATGAAGATGATTTGAGAGACATTGCTGGCCCTCATGAGGATGCTGTTGTCATAGGAGTATCTATAGGGGGCAATGACATAAGACGAATCCTGGTGGATACTGGAAGCTCAGCCAATATCCTTTTTCTAACCACTTACAAGAAAATGACAAATCCAATTGTAATTCAGAATTCGGACAGGTCAATCGTGGGCTTTACAGGCAGCTCAGCAGATGTGATCGGAGAGTTCGAAGAAGAGGTGTTATTGGGCAAGGGCCCTTTCAAGAAAATAGTCAGAATACTCTTTATTGTGGTGGATTGTCCCACTTGCTATAATGCCATTCTAGGGAGGTCTTGGCTCTCTAGGATGCATGCAGTGGCTTCAACAGTCCACTAGTGCTTGAAGTATGCTGTTCAGGGACAGGTTGGAGTCGTCCGGAGCAGCCAAAAGATTGCAAGAGAATGCTATGCTACTGCCCTGGCTCCTCGAACGCTGGGGGCAGTCCGTATTAATGGACAATAGCAGTTTGAGGGCCTTTCTGGGGGTGAGGGTGAAATTGATGACCTTAGAGAGACCCCTGGAGTATTGATACCGATCGAAGAGGTTGAAACACACTGTTTGGAAGATGGTAAAAGTGTCAAGATAGGGTCTAAGATGCCACCAATGCTGAAAAAGGAAATGTTGAAGTTTTTGAGAGACCATCAGCACGTTTTTGCTTGGTGCAATGCTGATGTAACTGGGGTTCCATCAGAAGTGATATCACACCACCTATCCGTCCGGAGAGATGTAGCTCCAGTAGTTCAAAAAAGAAGAGTTTTTTCCAAAGAAAAGGCTGATGTCATTGTGCAAGAGGTTGACAGACTCACAAAGATGGGGCACATTAAGGAATCTCAATACCCTTTGTGGACTGCCAATCCTGTCTTGGTGAAAAAGAAAAATGGCAAGTGGCGCATGTGCATTGATTTCACAGATCTCAATAGAGCTTGCCCAAAAGACTTGTATCCGGTCCCCCGGATTGATCAGTTAGTAGACTCTACCTCTGGGAACAAGTTGCTTTCCTTTATGGATGCCTTCTCCGGGTACAATCAGATTCAAGTGGATCCGAAGGATCAAGAGCATACCACATTTGTCATTGACAGAGGTCTTTATTGCTACAAAGTAATGCCATTTGGCTTAAAAATGCTGGGGCTACTTATCAGAGGTTAGTCAACAAGGCGTTTGCTGATCAAATTGGAAGAAATATGGAAGTATACATTGACGATATGATGGTAAAAAGTGTAGATGAGCAGTTGCACTTGTCTGATCTCCAAGAAACTTTTGCCAACTTGGTAAAAGTAAATTTGAAATTAAACCCTGAAAAGTGTGTGTTCGGAGTGCAGTCCGGGAAGTTTTTAGGGTATGTCATAAGTGAACATGGAATACAGCCCGATCCGGACCAACTCAATGCTCTAACCTCTGAAGTACAGCGGTTGACGGGGAGATTAGCTGCCTTTAACAGATTTATCTCAAGGTCTTCAGACAGGTGTGCTCCTTTCTTTCAAACTTTGAAGGGTGCAAAAGGATTCGATTGGACCCCGCAGTGTGATGAAGCTTTCAATGAGATCAAGAAACATCTGTCCTCCCCCAAAACTTTGTTTAAACCAGTCGAGGGGGAGACTCTCTTCGTATATTTGGCAGTTTCAAGTTGTGCCATCAGTGCTGTGCTGGTAAGAGAGGTCGATGGACATCCCCATCCAGTGTACTACATCAGCAAAAGCTTGATAGATGCTGAGAGGCGTTACTTGAAACTTGAAAAATTGGCATTAGCCCTGGTGATAGCTGCAAGGAAGATGAGGCCTTATTTCGAGGCTCATCCTATCATCGTCCGGACCTCTTTTCCCTTAAAGAATGTCCTTCAAAAAGCAGACATTTCGAGCAGAATGACTAAGTGGTCAGTAGAGTTGGGGGACTTCGACATAGACTTTGCTCCCCGAACAGCAGTCAAAGCCCAAGCTGTGGCTGATTTTCTGGTTGAATTCCACTCCGACAGGGATTCGGAGCAAACTACTGACATAAAAGATAAAAAGGTATGGATCGTCCGAACAGATGGTGGATCTAGCACCATGGGATGTGGTGCAGGAGTATGTTTAACTTCCCCATATGGAGACAAGATGTACCAGGCTATTTGTTTTGCTTTCAGGGCGTCTAATAACGAGTCCGAATACGAAGCAGCTATAGCTGGGTTAAAGTTAGCCTACATTTGTGGGGCTAAGATGGTCAAGATGTTAAGTGACTCCCAACTACTCATCCACCATGCCCAAGGCCAATCTGAGGCTAAGAAGGAGCAACTTGTGAAGTATTTACTCCTCCTCAAAAATGAAGCACTTAAGTTTAAAGATGTTGTCTATGAGCACATTCCCCGGACAGAAAATGAGCTAGCAGACTCATTGGCAACCATAGCATATACGTAGTCATATCCATGGATCCATGTGCTCGAAAGCCCCTCTATTCAACTTAGTAAAGGTAAAGAAGAGGAAATTTTTGAAATACAAGTGAAACAGCCTCAAGACTGGAGGTTTCCTCTCCTACAATATCTCTCCGATGGTGTCGTGCCTCCAGATAAGTCACAAGCCAGAACGTTGAAACACAAGGCTCGTGGTTTCATCATATTGAGAGAAGTGTTGTACAAAAAGTCCTATAGTAAACCTCTCCTGCGTTTTTTGGGGGGTGAAGAATCACAAGAAGTCCTCTCCGAATTACACGATGGTGAGGGGTCAGCCCATTGTGGGTTTAGAGCTTTGACAAGAAGAGTTTTACTCTCCGGTTACTATTGGCCATCAATCATGAAAGATGCTAAGGAATTGGTAAGAAGGTGTGACCCATGCCAGAGGTACAGCAATGAAATTCATGTACCAGCCATTCCTTTAGAGTCAATTTCTGAGCCCATTCCTTTTTCTCGATGGGGATTGGATTTAGTAGGGCCTCTCCATGTGGCGTCCGGAGGGCGCAAAAATATAATTGTGGCCATTGACTACTTCTCGAAGTGGATAGAAGCAGCCCCTCTGGCAGGGACGACATCAAAAGCTATCATAAAATTCATTTTGCCCAACATATGTTGCAGATTTGGTGTCCCACAGAAGATAACAACAGACAATGGGCCACAGTTCGACAATAGAGAAATTGAGAGCTTCTGTGCCTCAAGGGGTATACAACATTGTTTTTCTTTACCTTTCCACCCATAAGCAAATGGGCAAGTTGAAGTGGCTAATAGAACTATACTCTCCGGTTTAAAGAAGAATTTGGAAGGGGCTGCTGGGAAGTGGCCTAGTTATCTACAAGAAGTCTTGTGGGCCTACCGGACAACACCTGGGGCTGCAACACAAGAATCACCCTTCGCCTTGGTCTATGGGATGGATGCAGTAGCCCCCATAGAGAAGACCCTCCCATCCTTTCATGTTCACAACTTATCCGAACACGCTAATGAGATGGCAATTAGAAGTCAACTTGATTTGATAGAAGAAAGACGGGTTAAAGCTCACCTTAGAGTTTCACACTATCAGGGCTTGATGAGGAGCAGGTTTGCTTCCAAAGTTAAAAGAAGAGATTTCCAACCAGGGGACAAAGTATTAAGGAAGGTCTTCTTACACACTAAAGAAAAGCTCATCGGAAAGCTGGCCCCAACTTGGGAGGGTCCGTATATAGTTGTTAAAAGAATCAAGCCTGGAACTTATTGGTTGGAAGACAAAGATGGCAGAGTTCTAACTCATCCTTGGAATATTGAGCATCTCCGGTTGTACATGGAATAACAGTTGTGTAAATATTTACTTGTTTAAACATCCATGTAAATATTTGGGGGCATACTCTTTCCTCCCTGGTGGCACGGGGAGGTTTTAATGAGGTGTCCGGGCGGTTGAATAAAATTCGATGCCTTCTTAAAAATTTTCATAAGTGTTTTTAAAGTTTTATCCCTTGTCATACTATCCGGACTGAAATATCTAAGGGCTATTTAAACTCTAGCCGGAGAATTTAAACACTCTCACAATGCAACAACTAAAGGCTACTTAAACTCTGGCTATCAAAATTAAAACGAACAATGAAAGAAGATGATGGTTGTACATAACAGAGATATTCATTAAAATAAACAACTTAAAATTGCCTTAGCCTTCCAAGGACTTTTAAATAGTCAAGATACAACACGAAAAACCTGTCCGGTCGAGCACCGGACACCATTACAAAAAAGAGTGCCTTGGCCTTCCAAGGACTTTAGTTTGAATAAACAATAAACAAAGTAGATTGTAGGTTAAGGTTGATCCTTTGAAGATGGCTCACCTTCATCTACCTTCTTGCCCTTAAAGTCGCTTTTCCCTTCGTCTACCTCCTTGCCTTTGGGATTATCTTCCTCCTTGTCTGGGCTCTCTCCGTTCCTCTCTTCATCATCCGATGAGGACGCAGTGGAGACTCCATACTGATCCTCTTCGCCCATTGTATGATGTGGAAGGTCATCATCGTCTACATAAAGCCACAAGTCCCCTAGGTTCCTCTTCGAAAAGTTTTCATGAAAGAGTAGAACCATGTCAGACCTCACCTTCTCAAGCAATAGCTCTTCGCTTTTAATCATCTGGTTGGCATATGCATTGATCTTGGCATTGATCGTAGCCTCTTGATCCCTTAATAAAGCGGTTTTCTCCTCGGCAGTCTTGGACACTGCATTCTCAAGAGCAATCTTGTCAGTGGTCAAGTTGGTGATAATCTTGTCCTTTGCCTTGGTCTCTTCTTTTGAGGCAGTAAAATCTTTCTCCACACCGGATAGCTTCTCCCGGAGGTCTTTAATGGTTTCCTCTAGAGTGGAAACCTTTGTGGTTCTTTCCTCCTGATTCCTCTTCAGCTCCTCGTTTGCTTCCTTTAGCATGTCAGCATTGGCAGTAGCAGTGCGAAGGTCTTCGGACAGCTTTTCCTTCTCAGACTTAAGGTCTTTGATGATGTCTGCTTGACCCCGAACTTGTCTCTCCAGTGTAAGTACCGGCTGCACGTTGCTTAGCAAAGAGTGGGCTATGGTGTCCTTTTCACTAGAAACAATGAAAGTCTTACCATTGAAGTTGACCGTATTGGAGCTGCTCGGAGGAATATAAGGCCCTGCAAATTCATCTCTGGGGAGGCTAAGGAAGTATTCACCAAGCTCACCAAGACCGGCGAGGTCTACTCCATCGATGTTGAGATCTCCCCCTCCACCTCATCGGTATGAAAGTCCCTTGGGATCTCTTCGGCTTGCGTCGGGTCAGAAGGGTCAGCTTGGAAAGAAGGCTCCGGATCTCGGAGAGAAAGCTCATCTCCCTTTGAAGTCTTTTTCTTCTTGGCTTCCCGGTCTGCGCCTTCACCTCCTTGTTTGCGAATCCTCTTGGGAGCTCTTGGAGGTTTTGGGAGGTCTGCTTCCTGCCTTTCGGTCTCTTGCTCCACCACTTGCAAGAGAGCATCATCGATTTGGCTCTGAGCCAGCCTCTCCGGGTATTTTGGAGCATTCTTCTCAGCATCACTCGCCACATTTTTGCCTCTCTTCTTGCCCTTCATTTTGCTTGGGGCTTTGGCCCGGCCTGGCAGGAAGAGTGTCCCATCTGGTTCATGGGACCTTTTAAGCACAGTGTCCGCAGAAGGCTGGGTGGTGAGCTCCTCCCAAGTCAGGTCTCTCCGACCTATGGTGTTCCACAGGTGAGACCTTGCCAAGTTTCCACTGGTGAAGGCAGCGTGGAATCGGTTCCCCTATTCCTCAGCAACCCAGGCATTGATCCTGCCACAGGTAACCTGTCCGGCCTTCAAGTAATCACCGAACTCTTTAGGCAGTTCTGTTAAGACAAAAGAGAGACCGGTTAATTTAAACCAACTTAAAGAAAGAAGAAGTGGACAAAGATTTAAAGTGGGAGACTTACGGTCACTCCTCCACCTGCTTCTGAGGAGGCTTGGGTTCTCTCCGGACTTGATCTTCTTTCCGTTTTCCCAAGCGCCACTGACAAACAAAAACTGGCTCCTCCATTTGCTCTCAGACTCCAATAGATCATTAACAGCTTTGAAATTGTCCCCCATATTGAAGTGGTAGAAGGGGAATTGATGATGTTTGCAAAGGTTGGCCACTACTGCAAACTCTTCCATAGGAAGAGGGATCCCGGACAACCTTGATGCCATGATGCATGAAATCAGAGTATACCAACCGTTGGGGCTCAGCTGGCTCGGACAGAGTTTGACCAGATGAAAATATCTGACAATCTCTGGGTCCAATGGGAATCTGAGTCCCCAATTAAATAACTCCGTGAAGATGACTATTTCGTTCAGCTTGCAATCCATAGGAGTTTCAGGATCTATGGGAATCCTTATCTTCACGTTTTCTGGGATCCCCCATTTCGTGCGCATTCGACCCAGGTCAGCCGTATGGATGAATGCATACTTGGTCTTCTGTAAGGCCAAGAGGTATTTAAGTTCGACCCTGTGAAAACAAGGCCCCACCTTCCCTTCAAGACACTCCGGCAGCTCCGGATGCCTTAAGCACAGTTTTTCTTTACCTTTATATTTTTTGGCGGCAGCAGTATTACTAGTCCGGCCGGAGGACTCAGACTCGAAAGGGACTTCTTCAGCAGAGTCCTCCATTCTTTCCTCCATGATCGTTGGAGGAATATCAGTGGTAGTGGTACGGGGAGGTTTCAAACTTGGCTCAGCCTGGCTTCCGGACTGATGGCCTTCAGCGTTTCCTTGACTTCTAGTCTCAGGCTGGGGCTCTGAGGCAGAGGTCTCTCTTCCAAGTGCTGGGCTGCTAGCCTCCGGACCAGGAAGTTTTTCCCGGGGAGCTCTGATAGGCACTCCAGACCCAGAGCTGCTATTTTTTGCCCCCGATTTTGAGGGAGTGTTCTTAGAGGCTTGCCCCTTAACCAGCCGGCTTGTCCTCTTAACAACCAGTTTATCCGGAGAGTGCTCTGTGTCTGATCCCATTACGAGAAAATGAGAAGGTTTTCTAAAACTAGTGGCTGTAACTCCTGGCTCGACAGTAGGTACTGACTCCTGAACTGAGGAACCAGAGACTATGGGGGAGAGAGTGGATTGAAATAGTTTCTTGCGCTTAGTACCTTTAGAAGCGGACGAGCCTCGATCTGACTCTGTAGCAGAGGAGGTTGGTCTGTCAACAGGCGAGGTAGGTAACCCTGCTGCGATTCGTCTTTCCTTCTCGACTTTTTGTACCTTCTCCAACTCAGAAAGGTTGAGCCACCCGCCTTTGATCAATGCAGTCCTTGCTGTAAACATAAACTACCAAGAAAATCTTTGCTTTAGAGAGAGAAAGCTCTAAGTAAATATGCAGAGTAAATATGAAGGAGATAGTAAAACAGTAGAATGTAAGTTTGAATTTATAGTAAATCTGAAAAAGGGAGTTGATTCCTAGGAGAATTCGAAAAGTTTGGCAATGATTAAAAGACGGCGCTGATGTCACCATCTTTAATTAAAGAGGTTGCTTTTCGAAGAAGGTGGGTTCGAAATTCAAGGTGAAAAAACGGCTGAAGCAACCAATCAGAGTGTGGCACGTGTCCCACAAACTCTGGCAAAAACCGTTTTGAATTCGTGAAGCTTTATCTATTCGGAGAAATCCTTAGACCTGTCCGGATTAGGATTACCCCTGACGTCGGACTGTTTTTCAGGTCTTTGACAAGAATACTTGCTCAAACACCTAAAAAAGGGGCTCCTGATGAGTCCGAATTCAACATGCTCCCCGGACACGGATAGATCAGTCCAAAGCCTCCGGACCGGACAGATCACATGGACCGGACAGATTACTTTGAACACTATGACCATAGGACTGTTCGAACTATGACAAAAGTACTAAAAAACCTAAACACTTCTTGACTAAGCTACTTGCTCTCCTACTTAGAGCTCATGGGTCTTTGAACATGACTCGGGTCCATTAAACATGACCCGAAAGCCCATAAGGGCCCAAACATCAGGGTATAAATACCCAACCACCTGCATTAACTATAGGTAATGAGAATTAACTGCTACCAAGCTGCTTAATTATCTCTCTACTCTCTACCCTAAACACTTAAACACCCACATACCACCTTAAAACACCAACTGAAATTACCAGCCTACCCTCAGGCAATTATTATCCTCATCATGTATAATAAAATTATATGATATGCATGGTTGTTAATCATTCATTCCAAATTGATTGCATATTTCATTGCAGGTTGATGATTAATGATGGTTTTACTTCAATTTTGATTCAACAAATTACCAAAAAAATTGAGAATTTTCAAACCCTAGTTTTCCTTTCTATAAGAAAATTATCTCGGATCTATGTAAGACTTTTATTTGTACAAAAAACACTAGATATTTGGATTTGTGTACAGACTTTTGAAGCGATTTTTGTCCTTACCGGTTGCTACCGCAAGTTTTGAGCGAGTATTTTCTCGTATGAAATTGGTGAAGAATGAGTTGAGAAATAGAATTGTCAATTCACGATTCACAGGTTAATGAGTGACATTTGTGGAGAAAGAAGTGTTTTCTACGGTTGATCATCTAGATATTATCCAACGCTTTCAAAGCATGAGTAAGAGAAGAATGCATTTACTTTTGGACTAGAATATATTTTCATTTTGAATTGTAACTAGAATATTTACATATTTTTATTATGCAATACTCGAATATTTATATTTTAATGAAATTTTCCGTAACATATTTGGGCATACTTTAAATTTTATTCCTGGATCCGCCACTATATACATAGTAACGTTGATATGGGGGAATGAAGTATGTAAATTTCTTAAGTGATCGTGTAGGTTAATATTAAGGGTACGAGTTGAAACGTTAAAGCATCATTGAAAGAACGACATAATAAAGAGACCACGCCATGATAGTTAGACTACTTCAAGAAGAAATAGTAACCACCCCGACAGTAATATAATACCGCAATGGGAAGAGAGGGTCAAAAGCAATTACCCCAGCATTCAACTTAGGGAATTACGCTTTTGCCAAGCTGCTTATAAGCTAACTTATTGAACTGAGTTAATTTAAGACTCCAGTTGAATCACAAAAGTTATTACACTTGATGTCATGGTTATATGGCATCATAAAAACAGATTATATGTCTGAGAGGTGAGAACCAAATCTGCTAAGTATACAAGCTCACTTTTCTGTAAACAACGTAAACAGGAGGAAAATATAGTAGAATGACGTAATCATATATATGATGACCACATTTTGATTAGAATAGGATACATCCAAAACGTTAAACGTTAAACATTTTGGTAAGTTTCATTTACCAATTCTGTCTACATTCTCGACATCACTTACATGCTAAATTTTGCAACCACTTTAAAAATATATAGTAATAACAGTATTAATTAGATCAAGAAAATGTGAAAAATAGATACGCATGTATCAAATAATAAAAATCCTAAACTTGGTAAAAGTAAACCTACAAAATCCATTTGGAGACTGCTTGTGCGTTTTTGGACAAGCCGTGCCAGTGGTCACTGCATATCCTGAAAGGCCGAAACAAACCCCATAATAAGAGGTGGGGAAAAATAAAATTAGAAGTAAATTAGACATTGTTTGCACCAATGTTAGGTGATTGATTCTCAATCCCCAGAAGTACTCTTAAACTTTTTGAAGCAAAACAAAATCATATTGTAGTTTGTAAAAGAACCAAAATTACGGAAGCAAGATCCACAAAATCATACTAGGCATCCACGTTGTATGCAGAAGCTATGACTCTTGGCATAATTAATATAATCTCGTATCTTATTTATATGTATACAGTTATATTTTATTAGTTTCTTTTATAAATTATGTGCAGTTTTAACCGTCTCCCTTATGTATATGTAATTTGATCAACTTGAATGAATTCAAAAAACAAATTCTCTTAAACTTATTTTCTTCATTTGGTATCAGAGCCAATGTCGAAAAACGATAGTTATGCGAGTGTGGTGAGAAGCGGTGGTAGCGCTGAATCAACAAAATCAGAAAGAAGAGTGTCACGGAAGGAATGAAATCTATCACTTACGTATCCAATTCTCACTTATACAAACTATCAAGGATGGGCATTAAAGATGAAGATATGCATGAGGGCACATGGAGTTTGGGAAGCTGTGTTGCCCGACAAAACATTTGATCTCCGTCAAGATCAAATCGCGTATGGAATTCTATCTTAAGGATTGACTGAAGACCAATTGATGGAATTGGGAGTCTCTTCATAAAATGAATGAATGAGCAGACGAGGTCGAAGAGGTGCGAGCGCAAGTGTTCAGATGGGAATTTGAAGGTATGAAAATGAAAAAGGATGAGACAGTAGTGGACTATGCGAGAAAAATGGCAATAGTGGTTAACCAAATGAAGGCCCTTGGTGTTGCGATTAAGACTATGTGAACAAGAAATTGTTAAGATCAGTCTCATCAAAGTTTACCCAAATTGCAGCGTCAATTGAACAATTTGGAGATGCCAAAAACAAGCCTTGGAAGATTTTATTGGCGCACTAAGAGCCCATGAAGAACGTCTTAAAGGTGATGAAGAAGAAAAGCATGATGAAAAGGTGTTGCTAACAAAAGCAGAATGAGAGTCACGATTCAACTCGACATATTCTGGAGGGACCCGAGGTCACGGTCGAGGAAGAGGCAGAGGTGGCTTTGGCTATGGGAGATGAAGATTCTCCTATGGAATATCAAAATTTGTTGATGGAGGGTCAACAATTTTCTTATAAGTGCTGATGAATAAGATGTTGGCGGAGCTGCCTGTGTCAATTAGAACTCTTTGTACTTGATCGCCGACTATACATGCTGCAATTACCATTGTGTCTTCATGTGGCTCTACCACATTTCTCATATCATCATCTTCAAAACAAATTATTATAGAAGGAGCTTGATGAAGATGTGCTGAGGCACCTACTTCTAGCTGAGTAGTCAAGCTGACTATATGTCTTTTCCGGGAGCTGTTCGAATTTCATGCACCAGTATCACCCGCAAAAATTTCTAAAGATTCAAACAACACACATAAATCACTAACCTTTTTCCTCGGGATAATTTCTTCCACCATGTTAATATCGTCCCTTCCCTCTTTTCGATCCAACTACTCTGTTGCAATATCGAAAGGATCAATCTCGTCAGAAATAACCAACAGAGTTTCTTCTTTTGATGCTTCTTTGGCTTCCGAAATTTTCTTAGAGTGTTTCTTTATAAAATTTGTAAATTTTCCATGTTTAATTAACAATGGTATTTCTTTCTTCAATACAATGCATTCTTTTATGTTATACCCAACGTCTTCATGATACTTGCAATATCTGTTGATTCCATTCTCCGTCGGAGTTTGGATATGGAAAGGTTTGTTAAATTAAACTTCACCTCGAGTTTTGTCATATATAGTGGTTACACACTCAGTTAGATTTGCGAGATATTATGGACGAATCCATTTGTTGGATATTGGCCTAGCTATCTATTGTGTATAGTATGCTTGCTGATTTACTCTGGGCCTCAGAGGATACTGGTTTGTTACATTAGGTTGCACATTTATTCGAGGAGGTTGAGTAGTAACAAGAGATCTTTGGAACTGATTCTGCTCCAACTGATCACTAGAACCTATTTCTGAAGCCTGAGTTTCTTCTACCAATATTCTTTTTTCAACTTGATCAAGCAGAGCCCCAAACGTCATTGCTTGACTTTCAGCCACAATATCCTTCAATATTCTTGGGAGATGTCCCATTCGATATGCTGTCAAAACCATAGAGTCTTTACTATATTCCATAACAGTTTTTTCTTTGAAACTTTCTCCAACCTTTCGTCTACAGTATATAATGGTGTCTCCATTAGCTCGAAATTTCTTACTACAAATGAATGTTGTCGGAAAACGTTCCAAAACATGTTAAAATATATTATATACCCTCCAGAAGTCGGTTATACCATTTTGAAGCAACACCCTTAAATGTTTGGAATAAAGCCTTGCACAACACATCATTGAAATTAATCATAAATGTTTTAAATTGTTCAATATGGTTATCTGGATCTTGTGTTCCGTCGAATATTTCAAACTTAGTAATGTCAAAATGCTTTGCGAGGTTGCCAGAACGTTAATCCATTGGAAAATGAGAGGACCTCCAATTATGACATGCTCTGTAAATATGGGTTCTTGGACCCTCATGAGCCATCACATAGAGACCCTCCTCAGAAGGAGCTGTGTATTGATTACTTATACGATACTCAAAGTTTTGACTTCCTGACGGGTTCTGAGTGTATACAACGTTATCTTTCTTATCATGATCCTCAGAGACCTGTTCATTTCCTTTCAAGTCTTTAATCTGATGACCCGCTCAATGTTCTTTTCTATGTTTCGTCACATATTTATTTTTTATGTCTTCCTTCATACGATAACCCCTTTTCGAAGAAGATTCACTTGAATTATAGAGTGAATAATCACTTGACTTATATGATTCATACATGTACCTTGGCTTTAGTTTATTCCTCAGAGAATAGCGACGATGCCTCTTGTATCTGTCCTTCGTATTACTAATTTGATGGTGGTGATCTGGTTCTTCTTTCTCAGTTTCATTTTATCTTCAAACTTGAGACCGGGTTTTCTTTAAATCCATCGCAACAGCTCTTTTACTGTTCAACTTTTCAGTTTCTTCCAACAACTCATTTCTCTGAGCAACAAAGATGGACTCTTCAGAAATCTCACCAACATGTTGATTGTCATGCTGTTGATCGATCTTCATGATATTTTAACGAGTTTTTCTTCGAATTATTTTTAAATCATCAAATAATCATTCATGTCTAATTCTCCTCAAACTTCCATCACTTTTATTT
Organism: Limnanthes douglasii subsp. nivea; assembly: GCA_036936605.1. Taxonomy (NCBI): domain Eukaryota; kingdom Viridiplantae; phylum Streptophyta; class Magnoliopsida; order Brassicales; family Limnanthaceae; genus Limnanthes; species Limnanthes douglasii. The sequence goes on along the minus strand of JAUPFV010000005.1, from coordinate 1,715,254 downwards.
CAAAATTTCAACAAGGTTTTCGAAGACGATTCTGGATACCAACTCGATTTCCACATATGGCACCACTGATAGTTCCATAAATATTTGGAGAAGATGTTAGAGTAAAACAATGTTTAGAGGACTAATTTCGTGACATAAATTACTTAGTAAATATTTTAGAGAGAGATGTTCTACTTTTTAGAGAGAGAAAGTAGTGAGTAATAATTGTGAAAGCATTAAGCAATCACCTTTCCCTAAAAGCGGTGTGGTGCTTTTATAGTACATTTATTATGTCCACATGCCTAAACAAGATTCTAATTGTGGTCTCGTCCTCAAGTTTGTTGTTTGCTATAAAGTAGTCCTTTTACATTACATAATTATCAATTTCTCCTAAGAGACTTTATTTATATCAAATGACACCCCTAACTTTCTAAGGTCTTCTTGTTAATTTATTCTTCCATTATCACCTTTTTATATTGTTATTTAAGAGACCAAAATAAATAATTAATACACTCATTATTATGTTTTTATTTTGAATATATTTAAGTATCATGTAGTATAATAAAATTATTTTTAGATCGGTGGTATAAATTAGTTAAACTTGAATTATTTGGAATTGTATGTGGATTATATACCGAAATATTAATGAGAACTCGTTCGTCTAATTATCACACCATGTAATTAGATCGATGGTAAAAATTAGTTAATCATAAATCCATTCGCAATTGTAAGTGGATTATCTACACAAACATAAATGAGAACTCATTTGTCTAATTATCACACCATGTAAGAAAAAGTGGGTTTATAAAATAAATCGAGATATAATCATTTACACAATTATAGTAGATGGACTATGCATTCAATCACCCATGTTAAATCTTACAAAATGTATCTTTTCTTATAACAATTTAATTTATAAATAAAAATAAATAAGTTCTTTATTAGATTGTATAACATTTTCTATTTACAACAACCTTAATAATGTTTATAAATTAAAATAAATTTAATTGCCGACTCTTAAAGAATAGACCATAATAAATATTCTAACAACTCTTAACATTGATATTCAATAGACCTAAATAAACATTCCATAGACTAATTTTTTTTTTTTAAATATTCAAGTTATAATATAAGAAAAATATTATGTGATGTATGGTAAAACTATTTTTATACATTATTTAATCTTAAATCTATTTAGAAGGATAAGTAAATTATATACACAAACATAAATAAGAGCTCATTCGTCCAATATCCCAAATGTTTTTTTTATGTAAAAATAAAAATATTTATACATTGAATCGAGCTATAGTCGTATACATAGAAATAATAGATGAACTAAGTCTTTAATAACCCATATTAAATCCTTACGGAATTTACCTTTTATATAAGATGTCTTTTTTCTTATATATTAGAATGTAATGAATAACATACCGGGATAATTTTTAATTTGTTGGTTTGACTAAACTTTCTAAAATGTTTTTTATTTCAATTATACACATTTTGGTAAAAATTTGAAGATGTTATCCAATTATTTTAAATTATAAAGAGGAAAAGTAAATTCTTTCTCAGATTGTATTATGTTTTTTTATTTACAACAACCCTCATGTGTTTATAAATGAAAATAATTTTCATTGTGGACACTTATAGAATAGACCAAAATAAATATTTCAACGAATCTTTATATTGTTATTCGATAGACCTGACTAAATATTTAATATGTTTTTATTTTGTTTTTATTCAAATTACAAATAATATAATAAAGTACTATGAGATCCATGGTGTAAATATTGCTATGAATTAGTTAATTTTTATTCTATTTAGAATTGTAAGTGGACTATATGCACATACAGAAATAAAAAGACATGATTTGTCTAATATCCCACGTGGATCGTGTATGTAAGAGAAAATGAGTTTATAAGTTGAATCGAGCTATTGTCGTTAATGTAAAGATAGAAGACCATGTTGAATCGAGCTATTGTCGTTAAGTAGACGGACTAAGTATTTAATCATCCATGTTAAATTCTTATGAAATTTACTTTGTTTTATAATTATCCGACAAATCGAATCCTGCTAAACTCATTTTCACAGAGATAGTAGATGGACTACGTCTTTAATCACCAATTTTAAATGCTTGGACTATATACATTTTCTTGTAACTTGTAACTAAAATTTCTCTATTACTTGTCATTTAAATTATACAAACTTTTGAATGTGTTATGAAATTATTTTAATATGTAAACATAAAAAAGTAAGTTTTGTATTATATTGTATCATATGTCATTATTTACGACTTATATCTTTATAAATTAAAATAAATTTCATTAGGGAAAAAAACATGTCAAAACATTTCAATTTATATAGAAAAAATAAGTTTTTCATTACAATCGTATCTTTTATTTACAAAAGTCTATATATGTTTATAAATTAAAATAAATTTGGTTGTTTACATACCAAGATAAAGATATATATCTAAATGATTTGTAATATTGTTATTTAATAGGCCTAAATAAATATTTAATAGATCCATGATTTTGTTTTTGTTCGAATATATTTTAATAACATATAATATAATAAAGTAGTATTAGACCGGTGCCTGAAACCGAAAGTTTCTCTAATGGTTTGGACGGTCTCTAATCTTGCATTTCATTCGTGCTCGACCCTTTCTCAATTTGGAATTTCTTCGTTGCTTATCCCTGTAGAGACGTTGAACCTCAACATGGTTATCTGTCTATCTATTTCTCGTGTGTGGTGCCTCAACATGATGCTTTGCAGGCTATTTTCTCAAGCGTGGACGCTAGTCGTAAACCTGATTCTCAGGTTTTCTGTGTCTCATGCGTGGAGCCACTTAAGGGTGATCGGTGGCTTTGTTTCTTATACGATGAGTTGCCGGTGTGATGCTGTCATCGTGTTATCGTGCATCTCGTTGTCACTCATCCGACCATCTATTATCGTGTTTTATGGCGAATGCTTTGCCGTTTGTGACTATTGGCTATCACCCAGTTATTATGGATCGTCTTCTTTCTTGACTAAGGTAAGTTCGAGGTCCACTAGTCCGGTGTAGCAAAGTTATGAGTGTAAACTCTGTCTCGTGAGGTGCTCAGGTATATCTATTTCTCAGAGCATCAAAATGATGCTTGCTTCCATGGAGGAGCAGCATATCGAGATGAAAAAAGGTGGCTTACCGGTTGGTACCTTTGAGTCCAGTAGTTTTCATGGTAGAATGTCGTCTATGGAAAGTTCAGTCTTCAGGAAAAGTGTTACCGAATCTGAGGAGTTTGGCGAGTTAACAGTGAATCAGGTGACTATTTGTGTACTGGCGGCGGCTCCTCTTCTGGTTGAACGTTTCGGGCGAGACTACCATATCTTTTTTGGGCCTCTCTTTCGTTTTTTTTCTTTCTATTTTCATCTTAATTAAAGAAATAGGCAAACTAGATAGGTTTAATTTTTCTAAGATTTCTAACCGAATTAATTATTTAAGTATTTTTACTAGGATTAATTTCTTTAGGATTCTGAATAAGTTTAATTACTTAAATATTTTTAATGGGTTTAACTTAATTAATATTTTAAATCGGTTTAATTTTTTAAGTATTTTAAAACGATTGAATTTCTTTAGTAATTTTGAAGAGTATAATATCTTTAGTATTTTTAACGGGTTCTATACTAATTTTTCTTTTGGTTATTGTAGTCGTTCTAATTCTATTGGTTCATTTTATCGGACAATTATGATGAAGTTAAAAAGTTTGATTTCGGCGAGACTTCCCCCCACTGTGCTAATTGTATCATCTTTGGCCATCTTACTCGCCTTTGTAAAAAAGGTCATTTGATGGTTTTATTGGAAGAATCTGATCCTTCAGAGATAGAGCCGGAGCGCTTCAGTGGCCAGCGACTTGCTTCTCTTGAAGAAGTTGAGGAGGTAGAAAGTGGTGAGGAGGTTGATTCGTCTCCTAAAAGGCATTGTCACACATTTGCTAAGGACAATGGTATTTTTGATTTGTCTTCCGACAGGACCGTCGACTAGTGCACTGTAAGTTTTCTTTTTTAGATCTTCTGGATTCCATTTCACGTGGATTAACAAGCAACCATAGCATCCTATTCTTGCCAAACTTGACATAGTTCTTGTCAACCCTGTTTGGGATGATTTCTTCCCTATGTCCTTTGGTCATTATGGCTTCCTGCGTACCTCTAACCATACCACGGTTACGCTCAATCTTGGTATGCCTCGGCAAAAACGCAAAAAACCCTTTCAATTTTTTTTAACATGTGGCAAGCTAATCCGCAATATAAAAAATATTGTTTCTTCGAATTGGAATAATCCCATTGCTTCTTCTGGGATGACTCTAGTAAATGAAAAACTTTTAAGATTACGGTCTGAGCTTGTAGGTCTTAACCGTAAAGAGTTTAGTGACATTAGCTCCAGAGTCTCGATTGCACAAGAAAAAATATTTCAGGAGCAGTCTAATCAGGTTATTGATCCGCTTAACCCGATTCTTATCTCGGATGAATGTGAAGCATCTGCTTCTTTCATCTTTCTCAGTCGAGCCGAAGAATCCTTTCTTGAGCAAAAATCTAGAGATAAATGGATAAAGCTCGGGGATAAAAATACTAATTTTTTTCATAATAGTATTAAGGCCCGTCTCTTCCGAAATAAAATCATCTCTATTAACAATGAGTTTGGAGTTACTGTCTCAACTCCGACCAGTGTGGCCAATGTTTTTGTTTGATACTTTGCAAATTCTCTTGGTACAAGACTCTCTGATGATTATCCGGGTTCTGAAACTATCTCCTCCCTTCTTTCTTCTAAAGTTACCCTTTCTGATCAGGAATTGATGATTCGAGAGATCTCTTGTGAAGAGATCAAATCCGCTCTTTTTAGTATTGACAACAATAAATTACCGGGTCCTGATGGTTTCAACTCCTGCTTTTTAAATCTAATTGGAGCATTGTTGGTCATGACATCTGTAATGGTGTCTTCGAATTTTCCACACCTCCTCTCTAGACCTCTCTTGGAGTTCCACCTCCATTCCTCTTATCCCTAAAAAAGACTCCCCCTCAGGGCCTGCCGACTTTAGACCTATTTCTCTTTGTAATGTCCTTTACAAGATCATCTCAAAAATCTTAGCCAATAGAATTAAGGATTCTTTTCCCTATTTTATTGATAATTCCCAATCGACCTTTGTGGCGGGAAGGAATATCTCGGATAATATTATTTTATCCAAGGAGCTTCCGCGTGTGTACCATTCTAATCGTAGCAAGAAAAGGATCGTTCTCAAAATAGACTTAATGAAGGAATTTGATAATGTCAGATGACACCTCATTCTTGATATCCTTGTTGCTATGAAATTCCCCGAGAAGATGATCACCTTGCCCACGATAGAGGGCGGCCTTGGGATTCTGGACCTAAAAATATGGATTCAGACGACTGTCCTTAAGCACCTTAGGTATATCATAAGTAATAATAATCATTCCATTTGGAGTGATTGGATTGAAATGGAAAAAATAAAAATTGGTAACTTTTGGAACCTCTAGATCGGCTCCTCTTCCTCTTGGATCTGGAGGAAAATTCTTCGTTGTATTTGTATCTTGTAGTATGGAACTATGATGTTAGTGCAGTGCGGATCAAAAAGGAAACAAGAGAGTTTAATGTGGTGTGCTATGTCAGTAAATTTCTATTACTAGCTGAAGCTGTATATTTAAAACTAGATAAACTTGCTTTAACATTACTAGTTGCAACTAGGAAAATTAGACCATATTTTATAGCAAATATTATAATAATTACAATTTCCTTCCACTTAAAGAAATATATTGCAAAAGCTTGATGTATCAAGAATATTGACCAAATTGTCAGTGGAATTAAGGGATTATGATATCCACTTTGAGTTTAGAAAGTCAAGCAAAGCTCGATTTGGTACCCACCTCGAGTATTTAGATTCTCCTATATGGCATACTTTAAGTAATCTCTCTATTTCTTTTCTACTACCTTATATGCTTTTTAAGAAAATAGTTTTTTCTTTTGACGAATTAGTTTTAATCTTTTATCTATAACAAACTCGTGACATCCAAGTGATAAGATGTTGACCATATAATTTCTTTGTAATTATTATGGGGTGATATTGTACTGATTAATAGAAACTAAAAAAAATCACGAGCTACGCTTTACCTTCTCAGGAAAAATTAAACTCAATTTCATATAAAATACTTAACACATTGGTGATAAGTGAAGTTATTTCTTCTTTTTTGTGTATCTATGTATGACTTAGAATTACAATTTACAAATAGTGAGTATCCATTATCATAAACAAAGTATGTGCTATTTTTATTTCTCACAAATACCAATTGTCACAAGAAATTAAACTTCACAACCTTCCATCAAAACTTACTAAATGCCTTTCAATTTTCTCATATGAAGCTATTGCAACCATTTGTTCATAACTGCTTCTATGTAAAACATTAGTATAACTTTTTGCATCGTTCATAATTTTTCTAGTAATTACCACTAGTATTTTGAAATTAACTAACAAAGAATCCTCATGTGGAGTAACTAATCCTTTCAAATAATCATCACTGAAAATTAAAAATGGTTTCAAATATCTATCCAGATACAGTAACCATTAGACAACAAAATGAAACTCTTGAGATTTGTTGTATCACTTTCCACGAATTATGAGAAGTTCCAGCTAAACTATACCCTCTAGATATGTATACAATAATTGTTGATTAGCTTGATTATTTTTGTAACCATTACCTTTATCATTTTATTCTAACCATTACGTTTATGAACTTTATTCACTCCCCACAATCAATCAATTTCTAAATTTCATATCTTAATTAAAAATTATATCTTGTTATGACCATGATCATTATGATAAGCACAACAAAACATATTTGATCTTACATTATACATAGCAAATATTATTCTATGTGTGGTTTGCACGTCCTCTTTGCATTAACATATTTTCAAAATCTAAACCGGTTAGATTTCATCTTCAATACCTCGTCATTTCTCAACTCATTTTCCCTTCTTCTATCGGTCTATATGATTCTTAGTTGTTGAGCCTTACTTGGCATAATTCCACTTCTTGTTCCTTCCTCGACTTTAATAAATATTTGTTATTTTCTTAATAAATATACCATATTATAAAATATTATAACAAATGATTGTCTAAAGAAAGACAATCGAAAGGAAACAAAATGAGAAATTAAGTGTTTGAGTTTTCGCAAAAAGAAAGGAAACAAAATGAGAGAATCATAAACTAAGTTGTTGTAAATTTTAAAATACAAATATCACTTCACTTACATAATTACAATCGAAAGGTTTTATTATATAGGAAATATAAATTAACTACCCAATATTAACTTCCATAACTTCCATAATGAAATGTCAAACTTAAAAATATTTTAACAATCTCCCCCTTAAGTTTTCCTTTGGTCGAGAACTTTTACTACGAGTAATTTTTGCATCTCTAAAAATTTAAATCTTGCTAGAGCTTTGGTGAGAATATAAGCATGCTGCTCTCTGGTGCAAATGAATTACACGGCCATATGGTGCGTCTCGACAGATTCACGCATGAAGTAGAAGCGAGTGTCTATGTGTTTATTTCGTCAGTGAAATACTTGATTTTTTATTAATGGAATTACAAATTTATTGTCAACAGGCTTTGGTTTTCATTTTAGGCACCCCATTGAACAGGTTTCTTAGCCATAATCCCTGACATGACGCTGTAGTTGTATCCATAAATTCAGCATCACAACAAGACAACACCACAGTTCGTTGATTATAAGATTGCAAAGTGATCAAATTACCATTGAGATAGAATGCCATTCCTCCGTTTCTTTTTCTATCGTCGGTGTCTCCATCTAAATAACTATCAGTAAAAACAACTAGATCTTCCAATCCTTTCATTTTTTTTCATATTTTAATCCATAGGTTGTAGACCTTTTTACATAGCGAAGAATGTTTTTTACTGGTTGATGATAAGTCGTATTAGGTTTTTCCATGTATCTACTCATGAGTCTGAAAACATATGCTATAAATCTGGACGAGTATGACATAACTACCGTAGATATCTGATGATGCGCCTATACAAATTTTGCTCTACCAACTTTTATTTATTGTATTTCCTAATTGTTAGCTTTGCTTCCATGGGATAATTGGTAGGATTCCAATCATACATCTTGAATTGACATAACATGTTCTTAGCAAATGCTATTTACCTGAGTGTTATGTAACCTTTCTTTTTCTCCACCTCAATCCCAAGGTAGGAAGAAAGTAACCCGAGATCACTCATATCAAACTCTTCCATCATTTGTTTCTCTGATATTTTAATTCCCTCCGTACTTGAACCGGTGAAAATCAAATCATCAACATACAAACCTGCTATCAAAGCTTTTGTACCGATACATCTTCTATAGACCACCTGTTCTTGCAAGCACTTTACAAAACCAAGAGTTTTAAAATTTTGTTGAGGGAAATTTTCCACGCCGACGGTGCATGTCGTAAACCATAAAGTGCCTTTGACAACTTGTATACTTTATGTTGTTCTTTCTTAATTACGAAAACTTCTGGCTGGACAACATATACTTTTTTTCTAGAGGTCATCGTTTAGAAATGTTGCTTTTAAATTCATGTGATGAATCTGACATCTATGTTGGACTGCAAGGGCATGAATCAATCTCACACTATCAAAATCAACTCATTTTTGTTGAACATATCTCTTCGCTACAAGCCTTGCTTTGTGCTTGGTAAAATTTCCTTCACTGTCCTTTTTTAGTTTAAACACCCACTTTAAACCAATGGGCTTTTGACCATGGGGTAAGTTGGTGAGTTTCCACGTTTTGTTTTTTATGGCATCAATTTCATTTTTTATAGCCTCATGCCTTGCCTTTTCAGTTATGGCCTCGCTATAAGTTTTAGGCTCCTCAACTACAAACAATAGTTGATCATCTGGATGCAACTCATCTTCGGGTGCATCACCGTAAATTTCAGTTAAAGAGGGGAATTGTTTTGGACAATCATCTGTCATGGACCCTGTTTTCGTTCCAATTGAGTTTTCTATTTTAGGAATGTTCCTCGTATCATCTGGTGTAACTGGTAACGACATGTGTGGGCTTGTTGTTTTTAAGTGTATCAACACATTCTGAACCTTCATGATCTTTATTGTTTTCTAAAGTTTTAAACTTCGTGCTAATATGTTTGTTATCATCGTCTATAAACCAATTACATTTCTTATCTTCTTCAAATACAACACCTCTAATAACATGAATTTTTTCACGTTTAGGATCATACAACATGTGTGCCTTGGTTCCGTTATCTACCCTAAAGTACACCATCTTTTAGCTTATATCTTTAAGTTTCTTCATATGTGGTCCTGCAATCCTTACATATGTTATCAAAATGGGGTTTCTTACCAAACAACATTTGATAGTGGTATGATTTCCTAAAATCTGTTTTGGCTAACGATTTAAAAGATTCATTGTATGTTGAACACCCTCCCCCCAAAAGAATCCTTTCAGTATTCATTACAGTATTGTTTATGCTTTCCACAACGCCATTTTGTTATGGAGTGTATGGTGCGTTTATATGACACTGGATACCTTCCTCTTCGGAATAATATCAAAATTTCTTAGACAAGAACTCACCACCTTGATCAGTACGCAATATTATTACCTTGTAATAAGATCCATTTTTAACAAGTCTTTTGAATTTTCTAAACACATCAAATGCCTCACCTTTTTGTTTTATCAAATACACCCACATCATTTGTTTGTGTAAGAACAAATGGGTTTTTAAACTAAATCCAACTATAGTCGTTAACCCAAAGATAGTAGATGGTCTAAGTATATAATCACCTTTATTAAGTTCTTATAAAAAATTTATCTTAATTTATAACTCGTATCACGAGTATAAATATTCCAACGAATCTTTACATTAATATTTCAATAGACATAAATAAATATTTAATAGAATAATTATTTTATTTTTATTGAAATATATTTAAGTAATATATATTATAATAAAAATATTATGTGATCTGTGTTAAAACTATTGCTATAAATTAGTGTTTATACAGTGAATCGAGCTATAAGCGTCTACACAAAGATAGTTCATGCACATTAACTAATCCTTTCAAATCATCATCATTGAATATTCAAAGTAGTCTTGGATAGATACTCACATGCAGTGACAATATTTTTAGATATCCTTAAAAACCTTTATTTTTTATGAACTCAATTAACTTCCTACTGTCAATAAATCTTTCAATTTTATCTTTTCAATAAAAATAATATCTTACTATATGACCGCGATAATTATGATAAAAAATAGTGATCTTTCATTATGCGGAGCATACGCCATTCTTAGATGATTATAGCTTACTTTATCTCTTACTTTATCGTTAATGCTTGAAATTGCTTCCGTGTGTGGTGTGAAGCTCCTATTTGCATTAACATAATATTAATATCCAAGACAATTAGGTTACATTTTCTCAACCTTGTCATTTTTAACTCATCTTCCCTTCTTCTATGAGATACTTCCATTCTCCGTTCTTGAACGTTACTTAGCCTAATTCTATCTCCTTTTGTTTCTTCAATTTTAATAAACATTTATGCTTTTCTTAATAAATATACTACATTATCAACTGGAAAATTTATCAGTTCATAAAACAACCGGTTGTCTAAATAAACATCTCTCTTAAAAGTAGCCAAAATAACTCCTTCTTGGCATCCCTTCAAACAATTCGTGTTCTGAACGTAAACAAACTTTCTCAAAGTTTTAGTCCTCTAATGGAACAAGGTCACGATATCATTTCCATAATTTTAAATAGCTTTATTTTAATTAAAACAATTCTAAATGCACTCCAAAATTGTTCAAATATAAATATTGAACCATGAATAAAATGGTTAAACCATGCAAAACTATTTGATGTAAACAATCATAGAGAAATTCTGGCACATAATAGTGTCATTAGAGTTCAAAGCAAGTATCGTATTACAAATTTTAATAAACATTTATGTTTTTCTTAATAAATCTACTATATTATCCACGGGGAAATTTATCAACTCTTAAAACAACTGGTTGTCTAAAGGAAGATCTCTATTAAAAGTAGCCTTAATAACTCCCTCTTGACATCCCTCCAAACAATCCCTGCTCTGAACAGTTACAAACTTTTTCAAAGTTCTAGTCCTCTTATAGAACAAGATCATGATATAATTACCATAATTTTAAATAGCTTTATCTCCATTAAAACATTTCTAAATGCACTCAAACTTGTTCAAATATAGATATTAATCCATGAATAAAATTATTCAACCATGCCAAACTATTTCATCTAAACGATCATAGAGAAATTCTGGCATATAAGAGAATCATTACAGTTGAAACCAAGTATCGTATTACGAATTCGTTCCTCATGGTATTTTGGATTCCCTAGTCCCGTCGAGCTTATCTAGTTATATGGATTAAAGTTTCTAGGTTGTACACCCTCTCAACTTTTATGACACAATAATGATTGTGCAAAAGTATACGAGGCTAAATTTGATCTTTTAAATAGCCTCATGATTCAGTTGATCATTATTATTTTTAACAACTATTTTATCATTTAGTAACCATAACATTTTAGGCATTTGTTGTACTTATGCTCTCCTTTCTTCATGTCGTTGAATTTGCAATATACTGGTAACTCGAATTTTATAGTTCCATGCTGATTAAAAAATATTCACATCTTAACAAGTGTAGATTTATACTTACTTCGTACTATACTATCTTCAGCTGGTGATAAAATATTAGCAATTAATAGACCAAAAGACGGTAATCTATGAACTGATTGACTACCAAACATGTGTCTATCTATTCCTAAACGACTCATCACAATCAGTTTGGATTGCTATTTTTAAACATTATTCTTCAAGAGGACGCCAAAATAAATGAGTTCGTCAAAATGAATTTAAATAAATACAAACATTCGGCCGCTCATAACTTAAAAAAAAAACAATTCATAATTTGTATTACTAAAAATCAATCATGTCCAAATAAAAAATTATATGTAAAAATATTTATATATAGGTATTTATAAATTTATAATATATTTATTTGTGTCATTCCTTCGTCAATTTGTTCGATGGGGAGTTTATTTATTATTTAATGGGGATGTAAGTTAGGATACTCCTATCTATATTTATAATCTTATTTTGGTTCACACCTGAAGGAAGTTCGATATAAACATTTATGGATTTTGTGTTCGGATTATTGTCTTTTAGGAAATATTTATTCAACACAGTTATTCATGGGTTTATTTCGTGCGAGTTGGAGCAGAAGACAAAACTAATCATGTATTGGCATGTCTTGATTCACGCTGGCATTAAGGAGAAAATGAGGAATTCAATTACAATAATACATGCATATATTTAATTCTATAGTTAAGAACTCGATTTATGATTTATGATAAACCAATTCTTGTTTCGGTTCAATATAAAATAAGATTATAGTTTAAGATTTAGTTTGATAAAAATTAAACATATTGATAATAATATATAGTTTGAATATTATTTTACAAGTTTTATAATTTATAAGTTGATTTTGGTTCTATTTTTACTGGATATACAATTGTTAACTTATTTATATTTTATTTTATAAATAAAATAAAATATAAATAAGTTAACAATTATATATCCATTAAAAATAAATTAAGTAAAAAAAATTTATTCAAGGATAATTTTATAAATTTAGTAAGGAATTGTTAGTTGATATTAGTTGATAAATAATATGGACGGTGATATTGATTATTTAATTAGAAATTGTTGGGCTTTGGAGAGATTGTTAATTTTAGCGGAATTAAATCAAAACTTTAATATGAAGCCAAACTCAGTAAAGAAAAAACCAAGGATAGATTCGAAAACAATACAAGACATGTGCATGCCAAATAGCAACGACTGCTAGATACAAAGACTATTAAGGTGGCCAAATTACATGAAATAATATATGTACCCAGGTTCAACAAATAGTCAATTTTCATGATTGTTTGGGGAAATCCATATTCCTGGTTTTCAGAAAAATTAAGAAAGTGATATGTATGTCAAATGGAAGCGGTGTTTCAATGGCAGATGTCCTAATATTTTTATACTATCATTTACGAATGTTGGTTTAGGAGTAGTGGCATCCCAACACCACAATAAATTATTAATATTGCTGGAGCTGGATGGAGCAGAAAAACGAGAGAGTAATGGTTGACATCGAGATTTGCGCAAACATCCGCTATAAGATTATATTTTTTAGAAATAAAGGGGTGAAAAATTACACATACTAACAACCATATGACATATATGAGAGTCAAATTATTTAATATGGACAACAAATCATATTTGGTCAATAAGGAGAGCGAAAGTTGGAGGATGTGTGTGGACATCAAAGATCTCAATAAAGTATGCATGAAAGACCATTTTCCACTATCGATGATTGACCAGCTATTACATGAAACATAATGCTACCTTTATGGATGACTTCAAGGATACAACCAAATACAGTTGTGAAAAAGGACCAAAAAGACATAGCTTTCATCACCGAAATAAGTTTACATTTTAAAACTCTTAAGAGAAACTTGAAAGTTTAAATGGGGACCAGACTGTGATGAAGTATTCAATAGTGTGAATAATAAATGGCTTCTCTTAAGAAAAACTTGGAAGTTTAAAATTGGAGAGTAGAATTTCTTTGGACAATCATCCGTTATGGACCCTGTTGTACTTCCAATTGAGTTTTATATTTCAGGAAAGTTCCTCACATCATCTTGTGTAAACAGTGATGTCATGTGTGGGCTTGTTGGTGTAAGTGTATCAACACATTCCAAACCTTCATGGTCTTTATTGTTTTCTAAAATTGTAAACTACATGCTAATTTGTTTGTTATCATCGTTGATAAACCAATTGCATTTCTTATCTTCTTCAAATACAACATCTCTACTAACTTGAATTTTCTCATGTTTAGGATCATACAACATGTGTGTCTTGGTTCCGTTTTCGACCCCAAAATACACCATCTTTTGGGGTAAAAAACACCACAGGTCCTCCATGTTTGTCACTTGTAACACATGAATCCATATTCTTTGTCTCTGTAATAAACCGGTCCCATATGTTTTAAAAATGTAACAAACAGATCCTTTATTGTAATAAATAGGTCCTTCATGTATGTAATAAACAGGTCCCTCACGTTTTCAATTTGTAATAAACAGGTCCCTCAAACTTTCAGAAAAGGATCTGTTTATTATGTTTTTAAAACATAGGGGACCGGTTTATTACATAGACAAAGTATATGGACTGATATGTTACAAGTGACAAACATGGAGGACCCGTGCTGTTTTTAACCCCCCATCTTTTGACTTATATCATCAAGCTTCTTCATATGTGATCCTGCAATCCTTACATATGTTGTACAAACGAAAACTCTTAGGTGCTCAAAATGGGGTTTCTTACAAAACCACATTTCATAGGGGGTATGATTATATTTCCTAAAATATTTGTTGGCAAATGATTTAAGAGATACACTGTATATGTCGTACACCCTCACCCCAAAAGATTGTCGGAACTAACATTCTTGTAAGTAGACTACTTACAATATTCATTAGAGTGTGATTTATGTGTTCTACAACGCCATTATGTTGTAGAGTGTATGGTGTAGTGAGATGAGGTTGGATACTTTTCCTCTTCGCAAAATCTGAAAATTTCTTAGACAAGAACTCACCAGCTCGATCAGTACACAAGGTTATTATCTTGTAATAAGATTATTTTGCAACAAGTCTTTTGAATTTTCTAAACACATCAAATGCCTCTTCTTTTTTGTTTTATCATATACATCCACTAATTTTTTATTAGCTTTAATATTTTTGTAATCATTACCTTTATCATTTTATTCAAACCATTATGTTTATAAACTCTATTAACTCCCCACAATCAATAAATTTCTCAATTTCATCTCTTAATTAAAAATAATATCTAGTTATATGACCATGATCATTATGATAAGCACAACAAAACATGTTTGATCTTTTATTATAAAGAGAAAATATTATTCTAGGAGGCTTATAACCCATTTTATCCTTTTTTATCGTTAAATTGTTGCAATTTTTCTCCGTGTGGTTTGAACCTCCTCTTTGCATTACTCATATTGTGTACATTTGAAAATATGGTCTCATTTAAAGAAGCCAATTTTTTTATATTCTTGAACTCTTCATCACACACTGAAGCCCTTTCAACTTTAATGCTCCTCTTAGGAAATGGAAAAAGAGTTGGCACTTGTTCAAGGATCTTAACAATAACCTATTTAGTCGTGCTAATCTTGCAGTTAGAATTTAGATTGCTTTTGCATTCTTCGATGGCTTCATTGCTATTAGTCCTGCTCTTCATCACTCGCTCACCATGTAGCATGAAAGCTTTCATGACTTTACGCTGAAGGTACATTTTTCTTCCTTTAAATTAAGATTCACTCATCTGAGATATGCAAATGTCTTGGTCAAGTCTAGTAGTGATATTTTTGAGGAAGACATATTACCAACATATCATGAATGTAAGCTTGTATGTTACAACCCATATTTATTATAAAAATATTATTCACTATCGTTTGATATGTTTCTCTAGCGTTCTTTAGTATGCATGAGATTAATTTTTAGTAATGTATAATTTTTCGTGATAACCATTGTATGTTGTTGATCATATTCACCCTTTTTTATTTATCATATCCTAGAAACGCATCCATAAAAGATAGTATATTGATTATATATGTTGCATCTACGAGTCATTGGCAGAGGAAATGGGTCCTTCATAGATTCTTTGTTGAGGTTGGTAAAGTCTACACACATTGTCAACTAGTTGATCTTTTGTCGACCAATAGAGGATTTGATATCCTCATTAGATCACGAGACACATGTATGTGTCCCAGATCAGTTCGTCTATCAACTTATTCAATGATAACCTCAACTTTTATTATGAGTAAGACCTCAATTTTATACAATAGGGAAAAAAATTTATTGATACATACATGATCGTAAAATATATATGTTGGGACTCCGGTGATATCATGTGAACTTCATGCAAACATAACCAAGTTGTTTTCTAAAAACATGATAAATATTTACATGAGATTATTTGGGATATGTAGGAAATACTCTTCAGGGTCTTTCATTCTTCTTTTTATATATTATCAACATATTCCTCGAGTGCACCAGCCGAGAGCCTTCTTTTGGGTCATCCATCCTTTCCAAGATGAACCATTCTTCTTCTGAATGTTATGTTTTATGCTTCAGGGATCTTGCATAACATTTCCTTGAAGCCTTTTGATTTCCTTTAATGGTGGATATTTTCCCGATTATTGGTATCTTAGGCATCATTTAAAAGTACCCACTATGACATTTATTTGATCCACTCATAATATTCTGAATATGATACTGTAAGATGGTGGTTATTATACCACAATGGATATGAATTATTTTTCTTAGAATATAAGAGTTTGGATCTCACCCACCAATCACACCGTAACTTATTGAGTTTTGTAATTTCACCATAACTTTACCTCAATTCCTCTCTTTATTTATCTTTTACAAACTTATTGAGTTTTATTTTATCAACCGGTCTTTAAACTTGATCGTGCAAATTCCAATAATTTATAGTCAAATAAACAATATCATAATGAAACTTAATTTTTTTATGTGCTCCCTTGCTCTATGGAACTTACTTTCTTTTATCTATGTGCTCCCTTTCTCTATTGAACTTCTCTGATGGGTTGTAATTGATCGGATATTTTGTCTTTTATATATTGTAGTTAAAGTTCTTATCAACTATGTCAATGGTCCTCGTGGGGGTTAATCAATCATCTTTCTACTTCTAATGTCGTAAAATACTTTAGGATTTCCCTTATAACCTTGATTCCCAGTGTTTCACGACTTAATCAAAATTGAATCACCATTCTTTCGTGGTATTTCATTATTTGTATTGATGTTTACGAATATTTCACACTATTGGTTGAATGACATATCGTGGGAGTTTGAGTATAACATGTTTTTTTTGCTGTCGTAAATAAATCTATTTAATATATCATTTCACACGAGCTAGTAAATCTACTAAGTTTAAATCTTTTTTTTCTTTATCATTGTATTGGAGAGAAAACCTTATGTAATTCTCTATCTTTTTTTTTACAAAAGTCGTCAATCTGATTAATTTTATTAATAAGATATAAAAATTACTAACTAGAGAGAGGATTAGTCCAAAAGACTCTAAAAAAATTATAAAGACAATCAGACATGATTTTTCTATATGTTCACCATACACAGTCGTGAGACAATATAACTACTTGCAGACAACTGCGTATAAACTCCACAAAATATACAAATAAAAGGGCAGAATAACCCACTAATAGTTGGAGTCTAAAAAATGATAGATATATAAAATAGTGAACTAAAAACCATGAAAGAAACAATAAAGTAAACTGAGGAGAATTCAAGTTGATGCTCCATAAACGATTTAATGAAGTAAAATTGAATCTCAACATCGACATCCCATGAACCGAAATGCATAACATGAAGTGTAGCCTGCAAATCAAATCAAATATGATAACAAGGAACGTTAGCCATTTTGAAAAGATCCCAAAACCCCACGAATCATTCCATATATGGCTTTTTAGCTCAACATCATCAATAGAAAAAATGACCCTATCTCCACTGATTCGATGTCCCCATTTAGCCAACCGATCAGCAACTTTATTGGTTTTCCTACCAATATGTCCAAATTGATTCCAAAAACTAAGATCATGAATATCAAACAATTTATTCCTTAGACCGCAAGACTTGGAATGAGATTTGACAACATTAATCACAAGTTGACCGTCAATAAAATTAACAACCAAAGATAAAAACGTCAACAATTTGCAACACCAAAAGTAAACGATGATACTCAGCCCCAAAGAATTTCCATTTGTTATAAACGAAGTAAAAGAAACAACTATGTCCTCAATCACATCACCTATAATTCCTCTAACTGTAAATTCTCTATTGCAGCATGCACCATCAAACTTAAAATATAAATATCCTTCTGGAGGTTTAATCCATCGCATCTATTTACCAATTTTACTCCAAGGTTGAACTACTGGTAGTTTAGGTGAAAGCAAGATTCTCTGAGTGTGAAAATTATGAGTACTAATCACCTTTATTCCATTACATATATCAATCAACATCCTTCATATTAAATTGATCATATGTTGATTTGACCAAATGTTTTCCATATCATTTCTTGATTGATTCCTCCAGTTCCAAACATGCCAATAAATTACCCCATGGAGAGAACGAGTGATAATAGAGAAATGACGTTGACAGTTATTTTTATCACAATGAAATATGAATAATTATAAAACCGAAAACAATATCGGGCATTGTAACCAATAAGTAAAGTAACCCCATGAAGTATTAGCAAAGTCACTGTGTAAAAAAAGATGATTTGATGCCGCCTATTGTGGATTCTTACATCATACACATTTCGATGCAAGTGGAATTCCAAGAGAAATATTGTCGTATTTTGAAGTTCAACCTTACTTGAATACGTAGAAAACTCCTCATGGGATCACAAAGTCCATAATAACGTTTTTTTTTATCTGGACGAAATCACGATTGATAGTTATAAACTTCATAATGTAAATGGCTCGGAATATGTGACAAAACGTTTTGTAATTTAGACGAGTCATTTAAAATATCTTTGACCAAAACATCCCGATAAGGATTATCCTTGTCACATTTTAATTTGTGAGACAACCATTAAGAATGCAAAAATGATAACTCGCCTTTACCCAGACGTAAAGCCAAAAACTCAGACACTTTATCAACATCATTAAGTATTATACGATGTGTTTAGATACGCATAAATACGATGCTAAATCACACATTTCTAATTCACGAATTTCAAACCATCTTACAATACAAAACTTTCATCGTGTAAAGCAAAGAAGTAATACCAAGGCCACCTTCTTTCTTAGGATTTGTCACTATGGTCGATGATATCCAATTATGACTATTTTTACTAGACCTCCATATAAAACTCTTTATAGTTTTTTCAAGAGATTTCAAAACTCTTCTAGGTATATGAATAACCGAGAGAGTATAAATACGGATGAAGGACAAAACATAGTTAATAAGAACAACTTTACCAGCAGGAGAAACCAAAGCAATAACCGAACCTTCCAACCGAGTTTTAGTATTAGAATACCCTTTATTAAAAAAATATAGATCCTTTTCTATTATTAACCTTTTGACCTACTAACACCTGATACACCTGATATGAAATTGTAAGGCAAGATGTCTTTAGTTTCAGACAACATTTTCTATCTCCTCGACAAACTCTTTAATGCCAAGATAAAAAAAAACAAAAAATCAGATCTCCTTATCTTACCCCTCTCATATATTTGAAGAAGTCATATTTCTTGCCTTCGACATCCAAGGAATCCCATAAATTATTAATGCATTTTCAAGCCATCTCTATAGTTTGATTAATGAAACCGAAATTCCAAAGATAAGCATGTAAGAACTCGCAAGACAATCGATCATAAGCTTTCTCCAAATCAACTTTCATAATCAAATTTTCACCTTTTATCTTCTTATCAAGATCGTGTGTCATTTCTTGAACTAATGAAATACAATAATAAACTCCCCTATCTTTTCTAATTCATTGTCCAAATTTAACTACGCCACCATATTGTGGAAATTTTTTGATTAGGGTTTTGTTTCTACGAAACGTTTGGTGTATATTTCTAATAATCATTTTAATGTAATATGTAATATCCATCTCCCATAATCATATTTAAACCGATAAAATGATTCATGAATATCGTTTGACACATCTTATAGCTTTTGTTGTATATTTTTCGGAGACTATTAAACCCGTACATGGTGGTTCCTTGTAGTCTTATGGCTAAATATCATAACTTTATCATTTCATCAGTTCCATACTATAATATCTCATTGGTGAATGTGATGCTCTAGATCTCCATTGCTGAAGTACGTATTCATCTCGTAGTTGTCAAATAACGTTGACATTAATGTGGTAAATTTGTGATACACGGGTAGTTTGGGAAATATGTGGATTGTATTTAATGTTTAGTATAATGTAGTGAGAGAATTGTGGTGCGTGCTAAGTATTAAGTGTGTTTAGAAAAGTCAAACCTCTTAAACGAAAGTGGTTGGGGTATTTATAGGTGTTTTGCGACCCGTGGGCCTTACGGGTCGAGTTTCTAGTTTAGATATAATATTTATGGGCTTTAAGCCCAAGGTTAAATGTGTAAATAGTCCTTAGTAAAGGGCTTACTCATGAATTCAAGCTGTTTGCTCAGTAGAGTAGTAGGAGGTATTTGTCCAAACTGCGCTCCAGATATTTGCTTGTAAATCTGTTCGAAGGAATCCGATCCACATCAGTAGCCCCTTTAAATATTTCAAAAGGGTTTTGTAAGAGTTAACTTATAACATTTTTGCATTTTGCTTTGTAAATATAAATTGATCGGATCTGGAGACGTTGGTTTCAGATTGTGAAGTTTAAAAGTCTGATTTTATAACCGTGGCACGTGTTAGTCTTTGGTTGGACCTCTCAACCGTTTTTCTCCTAGATACTCGTACCTATTCCCTAAATTTGATAAGCTATTATCAATAGTCCCTAATCATTATACCAGATCGATTCACCTTCCCAAGGCAACCTTCAACACTCCTCTACTCTTGTATAAAGGCCTTATTTTCACTGTTTCATTCACTTTCACTTCCCTCAAAAACATTTTAGAGAGAGAGTTTTAATCACATTTTTTATCAACATACCTGGGTAATTTTATGTTCAGTGCTCGAAACGCTTTAGAAAGAGGAGGGTGGTTGAACTTGTCAGAACTTGAACAAGAGAAAAGGAGAAGCTCGTACTGCTGCCAGACTACCAGCCTCTCCCGGTAGATGGGTAGTACAGACTATCGTTGAACCTGATAAAAGTTCATTATCGTCCATAACATCATTTCTTCCATCATTATCTTGATTGGCCTCTGAACCATCAGAAACTCAAAAACAAGAAATCCAAAAACCCGAAATCAAAGAGCCAAAAACTCAAAAACTAGTGCTTCACAAATCACCCACCAAGGAAAAAGCAGTTTCCAGCTTTAGGAAACCCTCACCATTCCCTGCTATGGGATCAGATAAAGAGACAACCACTCCTCGCAAAGTTACTCGCCTTTCCAAGGCAAAAAATAATCCCCCACCTCCGTTGAAAACCAGTTCGGAGGCCACAAAACTTAAATTATCCGAACAACAAACTGAACAGCCAACGTAACAACCATCCGAACAGATAACTGAATAACCAACGTAACAACCATCCGAACAGATAACTGAACAACCATCTGAGCCATAAATTGAGAAACCCTCCGAACAGTCCTCTGGACTACCTCCTAACGTTATGGAGGAGACGTTGGAAGATAGTGAGACTAAGACTCACTTTGAGGCATCCGGAAAAACTGGGATACAACATCTGAGAAGGTAACCAGAGGGAAAGTACGCCAACCAAACACTGAAAGTCTTCCAGAGTGTTTGGAAGGGAAAGTAAGGCCAAACTTAAAAAAGGTTAGGGTAAACTATCTACTAGCCTTACAACGAATAACCTATGTGTACACTCATACTGCCAAACTAGGTAGAATTAGGGCCAAATGGGGCTTTCCAGAATCCATCAAAGTGAGAATACCAACCACTCCGGACACCCCTATGGATTACAAATCTATCGAGCTGGTTGTTTATACTGAACTATTGAACTGGGGCTTCGGTTCCCCTTACCTAGAACTTTTTCGATAGTTTAGCTTAGTAAAGTTATGCCCCAACCAATTGAGTCCGAACGCCTGGTACACCTTGATGGCCACCATTATGGCCTCAAGATTATCCAAAATCCCTCTTCCCATGGAGCAATTTGCTGTTGTGGCTGGCCTATGCAAGAATCGCCACATCCCATT
Organism: Limnanthes douglasii subsp. nivea; assembly: GCA_036936605.1. Classification (NCBI taxonomy): domain Eukaryota; kingdom Viridiplantae; phylum Streptophyta; class Magnoliopsida; order Brassicales; family Limnanthaceae; genus Limnanthes; species Limnanthes douglasii. The sequence continues at coordinate 1,693,293 of JAUPFV010000005.1, read as the reverse complement.
CTACCACTACAACATGAGTAATGAATTCAAAGTGGTGATTGACTTACTGAAGTCTGAAAAAACTTGGAGGACACAATTTTTATACATCAGTGGTGCCCAGGAGGATGGGAGAAAGATCAAGTCTACTGACAACTCAAGTCAGTTGGTTAGTCGCTGGAAAAATTTGAGTAAGTTTACTTTCTCAATTTCTAATTTTAATTTCCTTATTTCATATCCATCTTTTAAAAAGATATATTTCCATCTTGTGACAGTTCTTTCCAAGATGTTTCAAGAACACTTGAATGCATGAAAATAGACTTTCATCAAGTTAGATGAGTGATCATCAGAGCACTGGGGGTTAGAGTTCCACAATGCATTCACTTCGGGGAACATGGTGAGGATTCATTTGTGGAACATCAGTGAAAACAAGGGGTTGACCTGGGAGCAACTAAGGCCATCTCTAACCCTCAGTCTCGGTCGAGACCGAGGATAGAAAATAGTTTATAACCATCGGTGTTGGTCTCCAAAACAGGAGATGCATATACTATTCGGGCTCGATCTCGAGCTCTGGCTAGCCCGAAATTCGGGACATGAGGAGAGAGAAAATGAGTGAAAAAATGAAAAAAGAATCGAGTTACAGTCACAGGAGGAGAGAGAGAAAGACAAAAAAAGCGAGAAGAAAGAGAAAAGAGGATAGAGAGTGTGAGGGAAATTGGTATCTATAATTAATACTATAGAGTTATAAAGGTAGGAACACGATATTATCGACTTACGAATGTAAAGTTATAATGAATAGTTAATATAAATTTGATTATAACAATTTTTTTTAATTATAATATAAAATTTAATATATAATAAACTTAAATTTTCATTTAATTTTAATTTTAATTTTTTTTAATATATTCATAGATAACCTAAATTGTAGCCATTTATAATAAATTATAAAAAAGACTAAACAATATTATCGATATATTTGCATGTATCGCGAATAATTTTGAACATAAATATTAATTTATCGTAAATAAAAATTAAACAAATAAATTAAAATAAAAAATATATTATAAAAAATATTAATATTAATTATTAGTTTAGTTTAGGTTAGGTTATTTATTCACAAAGTTAGTAAATATAAGATGATAATGTAAATATTGAGAGATGGAAATAGAGTGGGAAATAAAGAGAGTGAGATAGATAGTTAAAAGATAGTGGAATTGTTTGGATTGGATTTTTTATATTAAAAGTCTATGGAATAGTAAAGTAACGGTTAGAACTGTGTGGCAGATCTGTAAATAAATGGAAGTCTCCGAGGCTAGACTAGGTCTCCCAGAAGACCTACGATTAGAGATGGCCTATAAAGCACTATCTGCCAGCCCAAAACAAATGCCCCAGTCGCTTAGATAAAATCAATAAGAAAAAAAAGAAGGTTGATGCGGCTTTATTAGAAATTGTGGCAAAAAAGGCTCTATCTGCCAGCCCAGAACAAATGCCACAGACTCATCAGATCTCCAAAGCTGCTGACCCAGTAAATCGCGAAAGGATTGATGTGGCTTTATTAGAAGTTGTGGCAACAACTGTGGAAGAAACTGGTAGGTTAGAGGAACAGCCTCAGCCTAAGTGCATAAGAGAGGTCACAAAGAAGGTCATCACGAGGCCAGAAAGAAGAATAAATCCGAGCAAGGAATTGAGAAAAAAAGGAAAGCTGACATAGGGTCAGAAATAATTTTTCGCCCTTCGGATGTTCCCCCACCAGTTCCAACCGAAGTTCTTCCCGAAGGACAAGTTTCCCAACAACAAGGAGATAACCCACTTGATCCCTCCTCACTAATTCATCCTGCAACTGATGTAGGAAATACTATCCTGGATGAGTTCCCAAATATGTACTTTAGTGATTTTGACAGGGACGACTTCAACCAAGCCTTTCCTCAGAATCCTATGGCCAATAGTGTAACTTACAATGGTGAGCCCTTCAAAATATCCAAGGAGCAAAACCATTTGATTCATGCACTACTGGGCCAGAGCTGAAGCCCATGACATAAATATTCTTGGGGATGAGAATCAGAACTTAAATAACTCTTTCTCTTCCGAACAACAAAAGGTAGAAGCTCGTCTTAAAGAAATGGAACAAAAGAGTTATGAACTGTCTGAGGCTAAATCTGCTAATGAATAGTTGAAGTCCGAACACTACAAGCTGGAAACTACTGCCTCTCCTGAAATCAAGTCCCTCAAGGAGCAACAGCTTACTGATGCTAATACCATCAAGACTTTATCCGAAGACAAGGAGAAACTAGAAAAACTACTTAAAGAGAAAAATGATGAGTTGGCTTCCATTCAGAAGAAGTTCGAAAAACTGGATGCATCCATAGATAGATATGCTGCAGGGGTATTGAATTCCTTGGAATACAGGGATGATGGGGTTAAGTCTGATATGGTTTTATTATTCCATCAGACTTTACCAAAGAAGAACCTAGTGACTTAGTGGCAATATGTGCCCGTTGAAGACTTACCTCTCCATACCATGCCTAACGGGGATAAATATGGCTATTCTTTTATAAGTGAAAGTAAATTCGGAGGCGAACGAAGCGAAAGTTCCAGTCCAAACACCAACAGTCCTCCTCAAAATGTAAACTAAGAAGAGGCCAAAAGGAAATAGCTCTAAGGTTATTAAGTTTACTTATTCAGTTTTTTGAAACTAAAGTCTGTGGACGGTCAAGACATTTTAGGTTTAAATTGTCTGTCTTATTTTATGTTGGTACTAAAATACTTGGATGGCCAATGAATTTTTGTTTTGAGATTGATCGATGTACTCTCGATCTATTTTAATTTCACTCTTTAATTTAAGCTTGTCTTTAATTTCCATTGACTTCCTTAGCCAAATATTGGAGATGTTTAATAAACTTCACTTCACCAAAGTATTTAATAAATCCGGACTACATTTAATGTATCCGGAGAGCATTTAAGAAGTTAAAGTGTTTTACAAATTTGGATTGTGTTTAATATATCCGACCGGTATTTAATAAGCTTTATCAAAATATTGAATAGACTCCGAACATATGTTTAATTTATTCAGATCTCCTGTGGTCAACATAAAATTTAAGAAGGCATCATATAGATTAAAAAATTGGGCACCTCATTAAGACTTCCCCGCGCCACTAAGGTAAGAAAAAGTATGCCACTAGATATTTAGATGGATGTTATCAAAGTAAATACTTACAAAGGATTTTATTCTAAGTACAAGCTGAGATGCTGAATGTTCCAAGGGTGCCTCACCAAGTTGTCTTCCTTATCCGAAAGCCTATATGTCCCTGGTTTGATGATTTCATAAACAATATATGTCCCTTCCCAGTTCGGAGCCAGTTTTCCGAACTACTTCTCTTTGGTATGAAAGAAGACTTTTTTCCAATACCTTGTCACCTATTTGAAAATCTTTTCTTTTAACCCTGGATGCATACCTACTTTTCATTAAGCCCTGATAGTGCATAGTTTTTAAATGTTCTTTAACCCTCCTCTCTTCAATCATTAGCCTGTTCAGATTAATTCTGCACCCTAAAAGAAGGCAATATTGCTTTTATAGAAGTGATGACATCCACACCATAAACAAGGGCAAAGGTAGACTCTTGAATGGTAGCTGTTGGGGTGGTTCAGTAGGCCCATAGTACTTCTTGTAAATAACTCAGCCACTTCCATGCAGCCCCTTCTAAATGTTTTATAAGCCCCTTTAACATAGTTCGATTTTCAAATTCAACTTTCCCGTTGGACTGGGGATGAAATGGAGAAGACAAACAATGTTGAATTCCTCTAGAAGAGCAAAACTTTTCCATTTCTTTATTATCAAATTGTGGCCCATTGTCCGTAGTGATTTGTTGTTGGATTCCAAAGCGACAACATATGTTTGACAAGATAAACTTAATGATTTCTTTTGAAGTAGTTCCCACTAACGGAGCGGCTTTTATCCATTTAGAAAAATAGTCTATGGCCACAATTATAGTGTAGAAACCTCCAGATGCCATTGGAAGAGGCCCAACTAAATCTAAACCTCACCTGAAAAAAGGTAGTGGTTTGGATATTGACTCCATCGGTACTGCTGGAAGATGGATTTTATTCCCAAATATTGACAAGGATCACATTTTCTCACCATATCTTGGGCATTTTCCATTATGGTAGGCCAGTAATATCCTGCCAGCAAAACTCTCCTGGTTAGTGCCCGATAGCCACAATGCGCAGAACCTTCCTCATTATGTAGTTCCAATAATACCTTTTGGGATTCTTGAAAACCCAGAGAATGCAATAAAGGTATGCTAAAGGACCTTTTGTAAAGAACCTCTCCCAAAATTAGAATAACACTAGCCTTATATTTAATCTTCTAGGGCCAAAGATTTATCCGGAGGCAAAATCCCATCCAATAAGAACTGTAAAATTTCATACCTCCAATCTTGTGGTTGCATGACTTGTATACTCATGCTCTCTTCATCTTTCTTGGTACCTTCTTGAGTTCGAATTTATTGAAGGGAATTCTTGCACCAGGATCCATGGATAGGCTTCCGAATAGGCTATGGTAGCTAGAGAATCTGCCATAGTATTCTTTTATCTAGGAACATGCTCATATTCAACATTCTTAAAATTTGCAGCTACTTCTTTCAACACCATTAAGTACAGTGTTAACTGCTCTTTCTTAGCTCCAAACTGACCTTGAGCCTGATAAAATAAGTACTTCAGAGTCACTTATTAACTTAACCCTCTTTGCCCTACATATCAATGCTAAGCGAAGACCAACAGTAGTTGTCTCATATTCTGATACACATCAAATACTTCTTAATCTTAAGAAAAGCTCGGTAGCATTCCGAAAACCAATGAAAATCCTTAGCATTCTTCAAAACATGAAAGAAATGAGCACACTTGTCTGAGGATCTTGGGATAAACCTATTTAGCGCAGCCAGACAACCAGTTAAACTTTATACCTCTATAGTATCCTGGGGAGGATCTATGGCTAACAAAGCATTAAGATGATCAAGATCAGGTTGAATTCCTTTTTCACTTATCACATACCCTAGAAAATTCCAGGATCGGACTCCAAATATATACTTCTCCGGATTCAACTTTAAATTTATAGCTTCTAGGAAATAAAATGTTTCTTGAAGATCAACTATGTGCTCATCTTCTTTAAGATTCTTTACCATCATATCATCTATGTACACTTCCATATTCCTACCAATCTGGTTTGCAAATGTCTTATTCACCAATCTTTGGTAGGTGACCCTAGCATTTTCAATTTAAATAGCATAACTCTATAGCAATGAAGCCCTCTATAAGTGATAAAAGTGGTGTGATCTTGGTCATTTAGATGTAGTTGGATCTGATTATACCTAGAAAAATTATCCATAAATGACAAGAGCTTTTTTGCAGATGTAGAATCCACCAACTCTTCTATTCGAGGGACTAGAAAAAAGTGTTTAGGACACACTCTATTCAATTCAATGAAATCAATACACATACGCCATTTGCCATTCTTTTTCTTGACAAAAACTAGATTTCTTGTCCACAAGGGATATTGAGACTCTTTAATGTGTCCCATCTTGGTCAACCTATCCACCTCTTGCACTATCACATATGCCTTTTCTTTTGAAAAAGATCTCATTCTTTGAACTATAGGGCATACATCAGATCAAACAGATAACTTGTAACTTACTACCTCAGCTGAAACCCCAGTTACATCCGAATTACACCACGCAAAGATATGTAAATATTTTGACAAGAATAATAACAATTTTTCTCTCAAGTCTAGAGACAACTTATTACAAATTTTAACGTTTTAACCCTCTCTAATATGGGTAGGTTTTAACTTCTTCATTAGGGATTATGGAACTAGGGGCCTCCCTTGGATCATTTATCTAATTAAGATGGATAGATGAATATAATAACTGCTATTGTTCATCCTCCTTGGTTGCCCCCAAAGTTTTTGAGGAAAGGGTAATGGCATAACATTCTCTCGCAACTTTCTGACTACTTTGGACAACCCCAACTTGGCGTCCAACAATATATTTCAAACATTGATGTATAGTAGATGCTACAACATGTATCCTTGACAACCAAGATCTTCCAAATATGGCATTGTAGCATGTAGGACAATCAACTACCACAAATATGACTCTTACCATCTTTTTAAATTGCCATTTCCCTAACAACACCTTCTCTTCGAATTCACCGATGACATCTGTCGAAGTACTAGTGAATCCTACTATGGTTCTATTTGAGCGTTGAATGACAGAAAGATTTTTTATTTTCTTGTACGAGGTTAAGAATAGTATGTTTACAGAGCTACCAGTATCAATGACGATCCTTTGGATATCATTTCCCCTAATTGATGCCCCTATTACCACAATATCTTCATGTGGCCCTACCATATCCTTCAAATCATCTTCATCAAAAACTATGAATAGAAATGGGCTGTGGTAGAGATGTGTAGACATCTTTCCTTCAACTTGATTTGTCAAGCTGGTGACATACCTCTTTCTTGAACTAGTTGAAGGGGATGTTACGGTGTCCCCCCTCCCCCTGAAATATGGTTAGAGACTTAAAGAACTGTACAAATTTGGAAACCTGAGTAGCCTCTTACACTATGACACCCACTTGATTTCGATGTGGATTCAGATTAAGGTATTCAGTGTCCACATCAAATATTTTAGTGTTAATTATTGCATTCTTCTATCCGGAAGCTCCAAGAGCAGTTAATGCGAGAGTTTTACTACCACCTCGTCTGTTCCCCCTGGTTTTTGACAAATTTCCTTATCTTTTATCTCTCAATAATATTTTTCACTTGCTGCTTTAGTGTTATGCAATCATTTGTATCATGCCCAATATCATTATGATATCTGTAAAAACGGGAGCTCCAGGTATCCCTCGGAGATTGCAATGGTGCAGGGGCTCTAAAATATACTTCGTATTTAGTCTTGTCATAAAGGGTTCCACACTCTCCCCCAACTCAGCAAACCATTCAGGCTGGACCCATGGTCCCCTCTTACCTTTCCCTTGGGAGCTTTGACCGGATTGACTCTGTCTAGCTTTTTGGGAACCCTGTCCGGATTCTTTAGCCTTGTATCTGGACTGTGTTATTTGTTTTGAGGCTGGTGCAGCAACAATTTCTTTGTTCTATCGAGGAACTCTGGACTTCTTTGTTTCCTCAACCGTAATTTCTTTTCCAACCCGATTTAACAAACCCCCAAAAGTCATTTTTTTCTTTATAATTACTGAATCAACCAAATTCTCTAGATTCAATCCTTTCTTCAGAAAAGCGATAGCTGCATGTTCGAAACAATCAGGTAGTCCATTCTTCGTGTTTACAAATCTGCTCATATAATCTTTTAAGAACTCATTTGGTTCCTAATAACAATGAATAATGGTGTCACCATTTCCCTTCACTTCTTTCCTACCAACAAATTACCTCCGCAAGGCAACCCAAAACATGTCAAAATTTCTGATGGACCCTTAAGGTATACTATTATACCATTTAAGTGCAGCTCCCTTAAAGGTCTAGAAGAAATCCCAGCAAAGTTGTTTATCATCATCATCAAAACTCATCCTGAAATTCTTGAACTGTTCAAGATGATTATTTGGGTCTTTGCTCCCATCGTACTTTTCTATTTTGGAACTGTCAAACCTCTTCGGAAGATGTCCATACAAGATTTTGGACGACAAAGGTGACTGCTTCCAACTATAACTCCGGCTAAATACTGAATCTTCGTTAGGGGTAGCGAATATTCCTGGTTCAGATTGACAGACAAAGGGGTCTATTAGCATGTGATCAACATGTTGATGCTTTTTAATCCTACCCCTCATATCCTTTTTTTCTTGAGTTCCTCTTGAATAACCTCAACTTCTTCTTCACCTGGACCTCATCACTACTAGATGTGATTGATTCTTCAAGCTCTGGATCCTCCGAAGAGCTATCGAAGGATTCTGATGTTAAACTATAAGATCGTTTGAATCGATGGTTTTTCCTGGAGCTCACCCGGGTTTTGGTTGATTGTTCATTCTCTTAAGGATCATAATTTGGGTGTGGCTCAGACGCATCGGACGTTTCTTTCATGCCATAGCCTGGTTGTCTCTTAGCCTTCAAAGCTTCTATATCAACCATTAGCTGGTCATTTTCGTCTTGTAAGAATTACTTGTCACCTGTATTGTTGTTAACATGTGATATAGCTGTGTGTTCATTCATATCCCTCGCCCCTTCATCGTTCGAAGGAGGATGGACATCTTGTATATTAGGATCCATCTTCTTAGATGACATCCGAACTGCTTTTTACTTTACCAGTTTTGAATTTGATATTGAGGCACCCTCTCCTCCAACTGGGGTCGCGAATTTGATGTGGTAAATATGTGATACAAGGGTAGTTTATGAAATGTGCATATTGTATTTAATGTTTAGTATAATGTAGTAAGAGATTGTGGTGCTTGTTAAGTATTAAGTGTGTTTAGAAAAGTCCAACCTCTTAAATGAAAGTGGTTGGAGTATTTATAGATGTTTTGCGACCCATGGACCTTATGGATCCGGTTTCCAGTTCTGATATTATATTTATGGGCTTTAAACACAAGGTTAAATGTTTAAATAGTCCTTGACAAAGTGCTTAGTCATGAAGTCAAGCTGTTTGGATTTTACAGTAGAGTAGTGGAAGGTATTTGTCCAAACTACCCTTCAAATATTTGCTTGTGAATATGTTCGAATGTATCTGATCCACATCAGACATAATGTCATATAAGATCTATATGACCCGTGTCGATTCTTCATCATGCTAATATTTATCATCCACGTATTAGCTATTCATGAACTTTTATGCCTATTGGAACTCAGGCTCTTACCATTTTCACGTAACGGATTTGTATTTTACTTCCACATGGATAATGAGTATCATTGGAAGTACTGGTTTGATTATGGGTGGTGTCTTCATTTTAACAGTTATTCGAGTTGTTAGATCTCTATTTACGGAGTTTAATATTACAAAACACATCTTTCGTAGATTACAAATATTATATATTATTTTATTCTAACCACATAAATATTATATTTTTTACGAAATACTTTGGATTTACGGGTACTTAATAATCAATGGGCTAATGATGATGAACCACCAAACTATTACCACGTTATGCAAAACATTTTTTTTGTGTTTTATATTAAAATATATTCGACATTAATAAAAAAATAAAAGGTTGTATATAGTTTTTAATTCTTTCATTAGTACTTTATGTTTTTTTTAAAGTAATTAATATTTATTAATTTGTATTCTTGAATAAATATATTACAAATTATAATTATATTAACTAATTCGTTTCAATAATATTTTAGAGAGAATTTGTAGATAAAGCAATGTTTAGAGTCCCAAACTCTTAAAATAAGTAACTAAAGATAATATAGATATAGAAATTAAACACAATATAGAGAGAGAGAAAGTCACATACCAAGTAATAGTCTAATTAAACACATTTCAAAGTAGATGGTATGCTTTTACAGTACATTTTTCTGGGTCCCACATATCTGGAAAAGTTACTAATTGTGGTATATTTCTCCAATTTACAATTCATTAGAAAGTAATCTTTTTATATAATTCATTACAAAATAATTTTTTTTATCTTACATAATTATCATATTTTCCTAAGAAGTTTCTTTATGCTAGATTATTCTTTTGTTTTGTTCATTTCCTCTAATTACATAATTTTTCCCTTATCACTAGTCCCTTAGTCCCTATGAAAATATTTGAGCAAGAAGTCGTTTTGCCAATGCTTTTCTCATCAGACTAAATAATGTTTTCATTAACCCTTCATCGGATTTTGTGAATCTTCATAAGCAATAACTTCTTCATCGGATTTTATCAATCTTCAAAGGTCAAGAATTCATCATCGAATTTTGTCAATCTTCATAAGCAAAAAATTGTTTCATAGGTAAAATATTCTTCATCGGAGTTTGTCAATCTTCATAGTAAAAAATTCTACCTCGAATTTTGCCAATCTTATGGTGCAATGACCAACACGTATCTTCAAAGAGTTTTCTTATCACGACGTCACAAATTTCTGACAACCGGTGGACCGTTTTTCATGCATGATTATAGGTGTTGGTTGGCATCTGATTTTTTACTTTTGGGGAGACGCCTTTAACAGTTAAAGATCATGGAATAATTGTTTATTTGGAAATCATGAATTAGAGGCTCTGATTTCTTTCAGATCCTTTTTTCGTAGAGTACTTCTCCATGATCGTCCTTTTTCTAATCTAAGTTAGACTCAATATGTGCTAGGAGGTTACTAATCCTTCTATTATTTATATGTATTGTTGGTAGATAAAAATCAAAATTATTCGAAATCAAATAACGTTTGCGGTTGTGGTTTCGAACCAACTTGACTTCTAAATGAGATTTTTTTTTAACACTTATCAAGTTCAATACTGATTTACAAACTCATCAGTGTTGAAAGTGAACCTACACCTCCGATTTTCTGATAGAGAAAACATCCAAAATCGTTACCACGATAGCATCTGTCCCGTTTTTACAGAACTCCAACAAGTCGTTGCTTTGATTCAAAAATCTAGAAATTATACATATTTATAAGTAAAATTTAATTCCTTTAGTGGTGTATATTTTGGTTTTAAAATTTGACATCATAATTATAGATTAAATTAAAAAATAAACTCATATTTGTAAGAGATTCAGATCAAGTCAAACTGAACCATCTGAATAGTAAAAACAGTTTTCGCAGACTCAATCATATTAATCGGATTGAATTTTGGGTCAAACAAAAAATAGCCCAAATGTAATTGTCATCCTTAATAGCAATAATAAATATTTATAGTATATTAAATATTACATTTTTATTATTAGTTAATTAATTGGAATTTTTTTTGCTCTAATAAGACCTCAAATTCAATAAAAAAATTATGTTAATGTGAATCGACCATATTACCTTTCATGTTAAATATAAAACCAAAGTTCTAACAAAAATACAATTTTTTCTTCTTCCTAAAGCTTTCACTCTACCTTCATATTTTTTAACCAAATGAATAAGTATGTTTTCACTTAAATACTTTCCTAATTGCACAAGCTGTTATATATGGAATGTATCAAATCCCAATTATTAATATCACCATGCTGATCATCCAGAATTCCTTAATACAAGTTATTTTTGTCTTCTCTAAAGCCCCTATCCTTTTGGTATTCCTTAGATAATTCTTAATTCTGTGGTTATGGATCACATTACAGGTTGATGTAGGCAAAGGACCAGTAACAGGGTTAAGACTTTATTGGGTTAAGACTTTATTTAGAGGGTACAAAAAGCAACCACTTGGCTGTGAATTTGCAGCACCTCTCCTCTCTTCCAAAAATCTTCCAACTCGATGATGAACCAAACATAAACTTTAGAGAAGAGGTTAACGAACCTAAATATTACGAGAAAGTATATTTGAAGAACTACTCTCATGTTTGCACCGACCTGTTGAATCTAAAGAAAATAAAATTAAGAGAATTTGTTTTCCTGAAATTCTGAATCTATTCGAGTTGATCAAATTACATATACATAACGGAAACACGGTTTACGGAGGCAGTTGCAACTGCACATAATTTATAACGGAAACTAATAAAATATAACTGCATACATATAAATAAGATACGAGATTAAATTAATTATGCCAATATTTCTCCCTCTTAATCTCGTAACTCAGGCTTCAAGTTGAACACACCAGTTGCATCTCTTAAGAACTCGAATCTGTCACGCGGCAATGGCTTGGTAAACAAATCTGCAATTTGTTCTTCTGTGTTGACATGCGCAATATCAAGGATTCCTTGTTTTAGGGAATCACGCAAAAAATGAATCTTGATATCTATGTGTTTACTTTTTCCATGGAAGACTGGGTTCTTTGCTAAAGCAATTGCAGACTTGTTATCAACTCGCAGACTAACTTTTTCAACTTTAATTTCACATAACTCTTCCAACAACCTCTTGAGCCACATTGCTTGGCAAGCTCCTGCTGAAGCAGCAACATATTCAGCTTCACATGAAGACAATGCTACAACCTTTTGTTTTTGTGAAGTCCAACTAATCGGATCACTACCCAGAAAGAAAACAACCCCAGAAGTACTTTTTCGATCATCAATGTCTCCAGCAAGATCACTATCAGCATACCCAATCAACTCTGAATTTTGTTGTTCTATTTTAACATACTTCAAACCGAAATTGAGTGTACCCTTTATATATCAAAGAATTTGTTTGACATCACTCATATGTTTTATAGAGGGTTTTTCCATGAAACGACTAGCCACGCTGACAACAAATGATATATCAGGTCTAGTATGGACTAAGTACCTCAAACTCCCAATAACACTGCGATACATTGTTGCATCAACAGATGGATTTCCATCAATCTTGCTTAGCTTTAGTCTTGAATCCATTGGTACACAACATGGATTACAACTCAGCATTCCCATTTTCTCTAAAATCTTTTCTGCATAACTTGTTTGGCTCAAAGTTATATGATCAGACCTCTGTTTAACCTCAATTCCCACATAAAAACTTAATAAACCCAAATTTGTCATGTCAAACATTTCTTTCATCTTTACTTTGAAACTTCTCAGGTTCGCCAAGTTTGAGCCGGTTATTACTAAATCATCCACATAAACAAAATAAAATACCTGTTCCCTCCTTTGGTAATTGGTGAAATAGGACCACAAATATCTGCATGGATTAGATCTAACAATGAACTTGCTCGATAGTAACTTTGTGTTGGAAAGCTTCCTCTGTGTTGTTTCCCAAGAACACATACATCACAATTATGACCATCTTGTTTAAACTCAGGTAATCCATGTGCTAATTTATCTCGTCCAAGTTTTTGTAAGGCTTGAAAGTGCAGATGCCCATAGCGAGCATGCCACAAGCGAGAGTTTTCAGATTCGGTAGATAGGAGACATTATGAAATTGCTTGACTCATTTTCATTGCATGGAGTCTATTTTCTGCTCGAGGTATTTTGGCCACCAGATTATAATCTGCATAAAAAAACACTTAGAAATCCACCTTCAACAACAACCTTTCCTTTTGACTCATCTACTTGTCCCAAACTAATGATATTAGATTTTAATCCTGGTACATAATATGTAGGGAATAAGGTCCCTAAATAAAGAAGCAATGCAAATACACTTATAGACAGACAAGAACTTGGAAGTGTTAACTTCTCATTTCATTTATCAAACATCATTACACTGTCTTTTATATACACAAATAACTAACGGTTTGATCTTATCTTACTAACTTCTTTAATAACTAATATAAACACGTGTCTAAGTTCAATGTTTATCCAACATTCTCCCCCTTAACATTGAACTTGACGCTGTCTTGTTCGTCGTCTGCCTGATCTTCTCTTTGCCATCTACTTCTATGAAATTTGCCACATGTGTAATCTTAGTCAGTTGCCCTTTCAGCACCTCTACGCGTGCCTTCTTGACGCGATCTTCGCCAACCTGCCAACCCGCATCTCCCTGAGTGCGTCCCAAGCCTCCTTTGCCGTCTGCTTCTCCGCTTGAGAACTGGCTGCCATGGCGCCTTGATCTTTGACATCGTCTATGTCTTCACCGACCATACTCCTAGCGAACGCAAGATTATCTTCATCTTGACAGCCCATATGCCGTAGTTCGTTTTGCTTAACATTGGATATTGAATCAGTCCAACGTTGGATATTGAATCAGGACTGAGACTCCTTGACTGCAACTGCCTGCCATTACTTTGAAAACACGGGATCTGATACCAAATGTAGGGAATAAGGTCCCTAATTAAAGAAGCAATGCAAATACACTTATAGACAGACAAGAACTTGGAAGTGTTAACTTCTCATTTCATTTATCAAACATCATTACACTGTCTCTTATATACACAAATAACTAACGATTTGATCTTATCTTACTAACTGCTTTAATAACTAATATAAATACGTGTCTAAGTTCAATGCTTATCCAACATAATAGACGTTCTTCATGCGCAAGTTTTTCCCGGTTTTGCTTCGGAAGTTTGCAGTTCCTCTTCCACGAATATTGATCATAGAGCCATCGCCAAACTTTACTGTACCACTCATTGATTTGTCTAAATATGTCAATAGGTTTCGGTCCCCGGTCATATGATTTGAAGCGCTTGTGTCGTAGTACCACATTGATTCATCAACACTCCCTTTCGTTGCCACTGTTTCAGATTTATCTTTGGCCAACATCAATTTTTTTTCTCTAGAAAAAACACAATTGTTCTCCATGACTAGCAATTTATCTTTATCTTCTACTTCTTCTGTTAGGTTCATTGTTTCCTCTTTCTTCGGTTTGCAATCCCTAGCATAATGCCCAAAATTATGACATGCATAACATTGTACCTTTGTGATATCAAAGTTCGAATTTCTCTGTATATGTCCTTCTCCATCAACAGATTTTGATATTCCATAGGAAAAGCTTCTTCTCCCATAGCTAAAGCCACCTCTGCCTCTTCCTCGACCGCGACCGCGACCTCCAGAATATGTCGTGTTGAATCGTGACTCCCATTCTGCTTTTGTTAACAACACCTTTTCATCATGCTCTTCTTCTTCATCACCTTTAAGACGTTCTTCATGGGCTCTTAGTTCCCCAATAACATCTTCAAAAGATTTGTTTTTGGCATCTCCAAATTGTTCAATTGACGTTGCAATTTGGGTAAACTTTGACGAAACAGATCTTAACAATTTCTTGTTCACATAGTCTGGCTTAATCGCAACACCAAGGGCCTTCATTTGGTTAACCAGTGTTTCCATTTTTCTCGTATACTCTACTACTGTCTCATTCTTTTTCATTTTCATACCTTCAAATTCCCATCTCAACGCTTGCGCTCGCACCTCTTTGACCTCGTCTGCTCCTTCATTCATTTTGCGAAGAGACTCCCATGCTTCCCGTGCTGTCTCAATGTCACCCAATTCCATTAATTGGCCTTCAGTCAATCCTTGAGAGAGAATTCCATACGCGATTTGATCTTGACGGAGATCAAATGGTTTGTCGGACAACACAGCATCCCAAACTCCATGAGCCCTCGTGCATATCTTCATCTTTAATGCCCATCCTTGATAGTTTGTATCAGTGAGAATTGGATACGTAAGTGATAGATTTCCTTCCTTCCGTGACACTCTTCTTTCTGATTCTGTTGATTCAACGCTACCACCACTTCTCACCACACTCGCATAACTATCGTTTTTCGACATTGGCTCTGATACCAAATGAAGAAAATAAAATTAAGAGAATTTGTTTTCCTGAAATTCTGAATCTATTCGAGTTGATCAAATTACATATACATAACGGAAACACGGTTTACGGAGGAAGTTGCAACTGCACATAATTTATAACGGAAACTAATAAAATATAACTGCATACATATAAATAAGATACGAGATTAAATTAATTATGCCAACAGAATCTGAAGACGATCTTTCCATTGTTACAGGAGCACAACTGCACGTAGAGAAGCACATGTTAAAAAATGTTCTTTTATTACGCCTTCGCTTCTCAAGAGTCTTGGGAGCTGTGAATGTAAAGAATCTAGAGTAGGATGTCTCACAGTGGCTAAATCCTAAATCAGGACTCATATCAACATTAATCAGTCATCACTTCACACAGTTCAAAAACCACATCCGCGACCAGCAGATATGAATATCAATTCTGCTACCAGATTGGCGAATGCCCAATGTTTGACCCAAATTTCAAACACTAAGAACCCTAATCTTTAAAAACTCAACCAAAATCAACAAACAACATACCAAATGTCGACAATCTCTAGACTAACAGTTTTGTACAACTTACTTTCCAAAAAACAACAACATTTAGATGAAAATTTGATATTGAAAAAAAACTATAACTCTAAATATCACTAAAAATACCTAACTAAAATGCATAAAAATTACATCAATAAGTATAGGATTCATATCTTAACGTGTTTGTGACTTCAGATTTGAGAAATATTGAGTTTTTTTGGCCGATTTTGAAAGCTTTTGTGTAGAGAAGAGAGAAAAGAGAAGTTTGGGCTGAAATAAAGCTTTTATATCAAATATCATTTTGGGGTCTCATTATAGCCAAAATAAGTCTCATTATAAAAAGGTCTTATTATAGCCAAAAAAGGTCTCAAAATAGCCTGGCCCTTAATTGATTTTTCTATATATTTATATATTTTGATCTAAGATGAGTGGATCAAAAACCATTTAACAATTGAAGAAGAGGGATTTATATCTCCCAACGGAAATATATATTGGATTTATTAGCTGAAGTTGGCATGGTGGATTGCAAACCAAATGACACTCCTATCGTTGTGAATCACAAACTAAAGGTAATTGAAGGGGCCAGACCAGCGAGTAAAGAAAGGTACCAAAGGTTGGTGGGAAAATTGATTTACCTGGCTCACACTCGACCATAAATTGCATACACGGTGAGAGTAGTTAGCCAGTTCATGCATCATCCTCAGGAACACCATATGGAGGCAGTAATGAGGATTATTCGATATCTCAAAGGCACACCATGAAGAAGCATAATTTTTAAGAAAAATGGACACATTGATGTTGAAGTATTCACAGATGCTGATTGGGGAGGGAATCCTAAGGACAAGCGATCAACTGCTGGCTACTTTACTTTTTTGGAGGTAACTTGGTGACTTGGAGGAGTAAGAAACAGAAAGTAGTATCACTGTCAAGTGCTGAATCAGAATTTAGAGGAATCGTTAAGGAGATTACCGAGATACTTTGGTTAAAGAAGATAATGAAAGAAATCGGATCCCCCCTGAAGTGTCCAACTCAGTTAATGTGCGATAATAAAGCTGTGATTAAGATTTCAGAGAAACCGATACAACACGATAGAACAAAGCACGTTGAAATAGATATGCACTTCATAAAAGAAAAGATTGAAAATGGGACAGTCGAACTTCCGTTTGTTAGATCCGAAGACCAACTGGCAGACATCCTGACGAAAGCGGTTGTTGCAAGAACATTCGAATCAGTTTTATCCAAGTTGGGTATTGGTGATCCCACTACACAACTTGAGGGGGAGTGTTAGAATATTCAGTGTATTAATGTTAGAATATTCAGTGTATTAAGTTTCCTTGTATAGGCCTCTAAGTTCTCTATATATTGAGAGCCTTACTTGTGTTTGCATTATAAAATAAAAATACAAAAAAAAAATTGATGTTTCTTAGTAACTGATTATGCCCCACTGTGTCTCTGTCTCTTTAAGCCGCTTCCTGCGGCTATATTTCTCTTTATTTTTTAACAAACTGTGATATTATCATTTAAAATCAACCCAAAGAAGTCTGTTGTATTCGATGGTACTAGGCCTTATTGGATTAGAATCGATATGTTCTTAAGACTTTGAAGTCGTTTTCCAAACTCGACCAGAATCATGAAACAGATCTAATCCGAGTTTTGTTCAAAATCTGGATGGACCTGAAACGTTTCCACCCATAAATCTGAATTACACATTGAAAAATAATAAAACAAAAGTGATAGTCTTAATGAACCAAACACAACATAACCTTATAGACTTGTGTTATCCTCACTATTAGCTTTAAAATGATATAAACTTAGCAAACTCTTGATATTTTATTACATTAATTATCCTAAATTCAATCAATTCTTGGCTTAGAGTTTGGTGGTGTGTGTTTAGCAAGTTGAATGATTTTTTGTCTAGGAGTTCGATGTTTTCTGTTTAGTTTTTACAAATTTAATGGTTTATTATTTGGTTATCATACCCATTAGGATGGAATGTCCAAACAACAATTTAATAATATGCAAGATTTAATTACTGCTCGTGGTTCAAAAACCCGTCTTGGAAATTATAGTTATATAAAAATACGATTTAATACTTCATGTTTACATGACTAGTGAAACTTAGTTACGAATGTAGCTTTGTTTAATAAATATTTTTCTTTTCATTTACGTTGCTTTGCTCAGTAGCCTAATTTTACCCCTCAATTTAATCAACATTCTATACCATACAAAAATATAGAATAATTTTTTTGTCAAAACAAAATTATTTGTGAAAAGTGTATGTGTAGTGTAGATCTTATAATTATTTCTTGAATTATGTTACTATATCGATATAAATTTTCAAGTCTAAAACACAATAATAAAACAAAAAATCTATATATTAATTCTTTTAATATTTTTAATGTATTAAAAAAATTAAACTACTAATTTGGAGTATTAAAAAATTAAAACGGCTAATTAACAATATTGAAAAATTAAAACTGTGCATGGTTAGTCCCATTTGAAGAGATTTTACTTCATTATCCATCTAATCTTAGACATAGTTGTTATTTATTACATGATATGCCCTTAATTTTACAACATATATGAATGATCAAATTAGCCCAATATCTTATGGATCCAACCGTGGTTTGGATAAATCACACCCTTGTCAAGCATAATGATAATAAATGATTTTTATATATTTATTGAAACATAAATTTAGTTTGAATATTCAATAATGTTTTATCTATTTAAATTTGACTTGATTTCAGTAATATATTATTTTTATATTACAAACTTATCTATACATTAAAACAAAAATATACTATATTATTTTTATAATCAAAGAAATCTCCCCCTAATATGCCGAAATCTGGAGATCACCTTGACCGTACTAATACTTATGGGACCGATGCTAATAAGCATCAACTCTCTACTTAAATAAACATTATGGAGATACATAGACTGGGGATTTCTTGAATAAGGCTCCTCGTCCCAGTTCTATAGGTTTATAAGGGTGCTCTAGAAGTGAGGCATCTCAATTTTTGAATGAACAGTGGCGTTGATGCTGTAATCAATCTGTGTAATGACACAAAAATATATTTATTTGAAATACCTTCGAATGTATATGGAAATTAATGCATTACCTTTGGGGAAAGTAAAACTTCCTTGAGATATGATATCTTCAGCAAACAATGTCGGACCTCCATTTAGCCCACATATGGATTTCTTGGGAAACTTTGGCGCTTAATGTCACATACTAAGAGTAGTTATAACAACTAACACTTCACTTTAGATGAAGTTTAAGTTTGCAACTGAACTGTCATATTATCATTTAAAATCAACCTAAAGAAATCTGCTGTATTTAATGATATCGAGCCTTATTAGATTAGAATCAATCTGTTCTTACAACTTTAAACTGTACCAGAATTGTGAAACGAATCTAATCCGAGTTTTGTTCAAAATCCAGACGGTACCGTGTCCATCCCTAGTTTTGAATTACTCACTGAAAAATGAAAAAGTGATATTTTTTAAATAATAACTTTAGTTCTATTATTTTATATTTTTTTAATATATATATATAATTTACAAATGAAATATATATTTTACTTTTATCATTGTAGGCGAAAACAAAATTAGAATAATAATTTATGTTTTTTATTTATTATTTTATCTTCTTATCTCTAAAAGCTTTAGTTTTACATTTGAAACCTGTTTTCTTATTGTCTATTTATTTGTTTGTTATTGTAATATAAAAAAGGGTTATTTCCGTTACAATATCAAAATAAGTCTACAATTCACTTTTGGTTCACTCTTAGAAGTAGACATGGGCATTCGGTTCTTCGGTTTGGTTCAGTTCGGTTCTTTCGGTTCTCGGTTCTTTCGGTTCTTCAAAACTAGTACCCATTTAGGAACCGAATAAATTTTGGTTCGGTTCGGTTCGGTTCTTCTTGATTTGGTTCGGTATGGGTACTTAACTCGGTTCCAATCGGGTAATTTTGGATACTTTAAATTCTTTGCAATATCAACGTATATAAAACTCTTTTTACACTTTAAAACAATAAAACTATGTTAAATTGTAAGAAAAAAAATACTAAATATAAGAAATATTCAAAATTAATATATTAAAGAATAATATTAGTAATAAAAAAATAGAGAGATGATATCAAGTTTATTAAATTATATAAAGGTTGGTATTTTGTTATTTTGTTTATACGCATAATAGTTTTTAAATATGTCGCCACTTTGAATAAAGTATGCGGTCATTTATTCAAGAGAACATAATTAGAGATCAATGATAAAAGACAAATTTAGGGGAATCTAACTTTAAAATAGAAAATATTTTTTTTAATTCAAAATTATAGGTTAATACATAGATTCGGTTCCTAACTGGTACCCACGGTTCTTCGGTTCGGTACGGTTCGGTTCCGAGAACCGTGGGTAATTGAAAACTAGAACCATTCGGGTATTATGAAAGAACCAAATCTACTTCGGTTCGGTTCTTTCAGTTTGGTTCGGTTCGGTTCGGTTCCGGTTAAAATGCCCATGCCTACTTAGAAGTCTATTTCATTTTATGGTTTTTTTCCATTTATTATGAAGAAAATACCTCTTTAAAAGAGTTACAAGACCACAGGGGTCACAAATAATATTTCCAAAACGAAAAAAAGGCGCTAATATTTTCCTTCTCTTCTCAAAATTAAAAACAGAACAACAATGGTCTTTCTTCTCCTAGTCACCGTAGCCAAAACTTCGAAGCAACCCCTCCTTCCTCAATTCATTCTCCTTCCTTCAAATCCAATTATTTCCTTCGTTTCACCTGCAAAAAGAGAAACCAGAAAAGTATTATCCATCCAATTTAACTTCAGGCAAAGAAAGATATCCCAAACCCAAGCTTTCTAAGAAGATAATCGATTGGAGCCTGTTCGGGATTTAAAAATTTGAAAAGTTTGGTTTCATTTTACATCTTAGAGTCCATTTTGCAAGCCAACCCGCTGCTTGATTTTGGACTCTAGAGATGTATTTAAAAATCATCGAAGAAGATAGAGTTTTCGTGTCAATTTTCAGAATAGGCTCCAGGAACCATGACTCACCACCGAAAGCCAGATGATTTATCAAAGTCTGACAGTTCGACTCAATATCAACATCATTCCAATGGTTTTGCTTGCAGATTAGCAAACCATCCAGCAATGCACGAGCCTCAGCAAGAAGTGAAAAGAGTTTCCCATAAGTGTTCCCGTAACACTGAATCATCTGGCCTTGGGAATTTCTGAAAATGCATCTCCTACTGGACTCGGCGTTGCTGAGAACGGAGGCGTCAATATTGAGCTTTATCCTACCGTCAGTACGGGCTTTCCAGGCAAGGTAGCGAGGCTTATACTTAAAGTTAGAACAATCCAAAGTAATATTCGCATTCTTAGTTTTGTATCATTTTTTTATAGTCAGAGTATTCGAGACATCTAAAGATACAATTACTCTTTTGATGTAATTAATGGAATCATAAGTATTTCTCGTGACAATAGAAAACTTAACCTTGTTTCTATTACGCCAAATGGTCCAGCATATAAGAGTCGGCATAAAATGAGTGATATGAGTCTTACTTACAGTGAAAACTTTCCAAATTTTGATTACATGATTGATAACCATATGTTTATCAATACGAATCTTGAAAATGTTGCAGAAGTAAGTCCATATTTGCTAAGCGTGATTGAAATTCATGAAAACATGATTGATCTCTTCGTAATTCTTACAGAATTGACACTTTGATGCCATTTATAGGTGTGTTTTCTCCAAAACTGAATCGATAGGAATATATTTTATGATTAGTCTCCACAGTAAAAAAGAAAACTTTCTAGGAATAAGACTACTCCAATTTTTTTTAAACATAGAAGAAGAAGAAGTTTCAATTCTGATCTTTTCCCATGTCAACTTTGAATTGAAGGTAACATCATTTGAATACTTCCAAATCAGTGTATCCTCCTTGATACTATCAATTGTAAACGTTTGAATCAGGTTTATTTTTTCTGTAGGTAAGAAGGAAGACAAAGAGTAAGTGTCTCATTCCTTGTTCCTCCAGAAATAATTTACTTTAGCTTGCAAATAGTTTGAATCATCAGTAGTAATATGATGATGATTTAACCAAAATCCCCCCAAAATTCTATCTTCCCCTTTCCTAGCAGCCATCTGACAATTAGCTCCGCCTCTCTTCTGATACCTGTAATTATTTTCCATATAAGAGAACATGGTCTGTTATGGTTCGTATAGAAATGATGATTATTTTTTGAATAAATGTTATGCATCATATTAGCACAAAGGGATTTATTGATTCTAAAATTAAACCAGAGCTTGTGAGAATAGACTTGTTGAATGTCAGTAATCCTTCTGATGTTAAGACCACCCTCCCTGAAAGGCTTGCAAAGGGACTTCCAATCAGACCAGTGGATTGAATTCTCATTAAAATTTGATCTTCATAAAAACTTGTTCAAAGTTTTCTCAATTCTGTTAATAATACTGATAGACAATATGCAATTCTGAAGCCAATAACAAGGGATAGACATAAGAACACTCAAAATAAGGATTGTTTATACTGTTTAAAGTAATCCCAATCACCTATCTTATCATTAATCTTATCGATGATCTTAATGTAGTTGCTATGACTGTTTTTGTTAATGGCTTGCCCAGAAATCTTTTGATAAGAGTCTAGGAATTTATAGAGCTTAGTAATGGAGTCCTGCAAGCTGTTAGAGAAGATCAAAATATCGTCTGGAAAAGCCAGACAAGGAATATACAGATCGGTTCTCGAATTATAATGCATTTTTGTGTTGTTCATGTAAAGATTTTGGAGCCCTCTCAAAAGAAAATCTTCCCTAATGATGAAGAGACTTGGAGATCGGGGATCCCTCTGTCTCAAACCTCTTTTTGGATTGAGGTATTCATAATTACCTCCATTGATCAACATCGATATATTAATATCTCTAATCAACCTGTTGACAAGCCTGACAAAACCATCATTAAAGCCAAAACTGATTAGCACTTTAGTAAGAAATGGAAAAGACATTTTGTCGAATACTTTTTTCATATCTAACTGAATAATGATATTTATAGTGTTAGGCTTCTTCTTTAGATCATAAAGAAGTTCTTTAGCCACCAAAATATGCTCCTGAATGGATCTGCCCACAACGAAGGCTCCCTGATAGTGAGAGATGACGTTTGGGAGAATGATTGAGAGCCTAAAATTGATCAGCTTAGACACAATCCTATTGAGCATTGTTCAAAGCCCAATAGGTATGTACTCATTCCACGAAAAAGGATTGTTAGTCTTAGAGATGAGGCACAAACCAGCGGCAAAGATACCCCTTGGAATGTCCTGGCCCTCAATAAAAGCATTAATGAAATTACACAAAGTTAATTAAATGATTACCCAACAGTAAATATAAAATTGGATGTTAAATCCATCATTCCTTACTGCACTATCTTTGTTCATATTTGAAATCGTTTTCCAAATCTCATTTTCAGTAGCTAATTTCATTAATAAGCATTTTCATTACTTGTTACCAGCCTAGGAATTGTGTTAAAGATGTCGTGGTTGATCAAGTTTAACTCCTCTTTTTTAGTGCAGTAAGAATCAGTGGCAAAAACATTTTTTAAGAAGGATTCAACAGACTTCCCAATAGTATCATCATCGATAAGCTAGGTATCACCTTCTTTGATACTATTGATTTTTATTCTTCTTCTCTGCTTGTTAACATAAAAGTGGTAAAACTTTATGTTACGCTCACCATCCTTCAGCCAGTTATTATAGCACTTTTTCTTCTAATACTCATCTTTAATTATCATAGATTTAATGAATAGATTGTTAGCCTTCTCCAGATTAGCTTTAGAGATAGAGTTCTGCTGGATAGAGTGAATCATCTCCCTTTTATTAGCTTCCTCTTCAGCTTCTTTAAGTTTGGTGAAAATGTTACCAAAATATTTGTTGTTCCACAGTTTAAGACAATTCTTCAGCCTTTTAAGCTTGAACCAAAAGACATGGTTAGCATGACTTGCAATACTTAACTTCCAGTTATTCTCAACAATACTCATGAAAGAGGTATCGTTAAGCCACATATTCATAATTTTTTAAAAAAAGTTTGATATTAGTAGGTTGATTAATAGAAGTATTAGCAGTTATGAGTAAGGGTGACCATGTGAAAAACCTGGGTAATCTTGAAATAAGATTTCCAAGTACTGTTAATCATGGCTCGATCCAATCTTTTCCACCTACCTACAGTTCCAGGTAAATTTTGAGCCACCGTAGCCAACATCCACTAGCTTACACTCCCTGATACAATCGTTAAAATCTTCGATACTGTTCTGGCAAATAGAAGAGCGCCTTACTTGATCATTATTGCTGGAAATAACATTATGGTCCCCCACAGTTATCCAAGCTTTGTCTTTATCAACCATTCATTTTAAAATATTCCAAAAATTCCTATTTTTGTTTCTGTTGCATTTAGTATAAACTATCGAGAGAATAAAGTTAATCTCAAATGTCAATGTTGTGAACATTAAGATATAAGAACTGATCGTGATTGATTAGTAAATCAATCCTAATATTATCTTTCCAAAAGAACCATATCTTATTCGAGACATTAGAAACATAGTTACTATAATCAATCTTAGAAGAAATTTCTTTAATCTTGTCACTATCAACCGTCGGATCTTGAATTGCTAGAACCTGAATTTTGTTTTTGATGGATATGTCATTAATCCTTTGAATGGTAGGATTTTTTTTAATCCCTCTCAGATTCCAACTAATCAGACTTATCATTATCTGAGAAGGACTTTTGTTTCTGTTTCGTCTCTGAGTAACTCAAAGACTTGATAATTTTCTTACTTAGTCTCTTGATTTTATTAACTGCTTTTAGTTTCTTGACCAGGATCTCTTTAAAATCAGGGGATTTTACAGACTAAAAGCCTGGAGTGATACATCGAGAATTAACATGTGGCGTTCTTTCTTCATTTAGGATTTTCAAATTCTGGTGAAACTTCATTTGAAATGCTTTATTCCAGAGTCTTTATGGCTTCAATTACTTCAGTTCTTCAATTTGTAATTCATTTTTCTCAAGATTATCTTCAGTAGACTTTTTGGTTTCCTTTTGTACATTTTGCAAAACTATAGACTTGATCTTTGGAATGTAAATTTGCAAACTGTTTTGGTTTTTTCTTTGCTCTATTATTTCAGTATTTCTATTTTCTGTTTGATCTTCATATTTAATTTTCTTGCAATAAGAGTCTTTATGACCCTTTTGATTACATATATTACAGTAAGATGGTAAATTTTTGTACGAAACAGAAATCCATAATCCATTGTTATCACCAAAACCCATCCATATTATGTTGTGAAGCTTCTATTTAATGTCTATTTCAACGAGAGCCAGACAACCATTTTTGTGAGCTCTATTAATTTCAGTGACTATAACCTTGTATGGGGTTCCTAATGATGATGCCATATCTAAGATTATCTTGGTATTGAAAAGAAATTCTGGTTATCTTTCGAATCTGACCCAAATCAGAGACAATGGGCTTTCGTTTTTGCTGTTAAATCCCAGAGTCCATCTTAATAACCGCATCTCATTTCCATCAAAATTCCATATGATCTTGGAACAAAGTAAGAAAACATCTTCTTTGAGCCTAAACTCCAGAAATTTGTGTCTCGAGTCAAAAATTTCCATATTCGTTTGCCCTTTGAATTTGAAAGTCTTCAAGAAATTCAAAATAGAATTCCTTTTCGGTATTTCGTTTTTGAACATTCCCACCAAAGTAATCATGGAGTTATCTTCTAGAGTATCTTTAATTTCTTGGGAATACTGGAAGGAGATGTGATCATCTTTGACACAGATCCCTTCTGGAGTCAAATCCAAGGTGGACGTACAGTGCGCGACATGACTAAAGTAAGATGTTAGAATTGCAGTTTTTACGGGCACTACGCAGCTGAGTGTAGAAAGCCACGTAGAGAGTAAAAGCAAGAGGTAAATTTGGCAGTACAAGATGAGGAACCTGCACTTCTGATGGCAGAAGACATGGTAGTACAAGATGAGGAACTTGCACTTCTGATGGCAGAAGACATAGAAGATAAAGACGTTTTAAGTAAAACGATGACCACTGTGAAGTCCGAAAATATGCGCGATTTACTTAGAACCTGCAGGTTGGAGTTTAGATTACATGGGAGAATGTTGGAAGTAATCTAAACTAGTTGGTTTGAATATGTATTGTCTAGTTTATGACGTGTCTAATATCAGTTATTATCAGTTATTAGAGTAGTTATTTTGATAAGACCGAACAGTTTGTTTGTATTTTCTATATAAGAAAACAAACCCTTGTATTGATATTTGAAATGAAGTTACCATTTTCGCACTTCTTGTTTATCTATATATATTAGTCTGGCTCTATATATATATTAGTCTGTCTGTAAAGGGTATCTGTTGTTCTTGTTTTATTTTAAGGACTTTTTCCCTACATTTGGTATCAGAGCCTAGACAATCACAATGAAGGCTACTAAGAACAAAGAAGGATCACTAAGATTAAGTTACCCAATGTTAACGAAGAGTAATTATACGGCTTGGTCACTAAAGATGAGAGTTTTCATGCAAGCTCATGGGATCTGGGGAGTAATTGACCCTACTGACCCAAATGCAAAGGTTGACGAAAAAATAGATAAGGTGGCAATGGCTGTAATATTCCAGGCTATCCCTGAAGACATTCTTCTATCACTGCAGACTAGAAAACAACGAAGGATGCATGGACAACGATAGAAACAATGAGTTTAGGAGCGGAGCGTGTCAAGAAAGCAAGAGTGCATACACTAAAAGTAGAGTTTGAGAATCTAAACATGAGGGATACAGAGATGATTGACGACTTCTCTATGAGATTAAATGGGTTGGTGACTAATATTCGTGCCTTGGGAGAAACCATTGAAGAGACCTATGTCGTGAAAAAACTACTTAGAGTAGTACCTTCCAAGTTCTTACAAATCACGTCAGCAATAGAACAGTTTGGAGACCTAGATGTAATGTTAGTTGAAGAGACAATTGGGTCTTTAAAGGCACATGAAGAGAGGCTTCATGGCCAAACAGAGAACACTGGAGGGCAGTTGATGCTGACGGAGGACGAATGGAATAAACAAGAAGACAAAGAGGGGAAGCTTTTATTCACTAGATAGGAGTGGATGAAAAGGTAAAATGGAAGAGGAATCGATAACCAGAAGAATCGAGGTACTGTCAATTACCAAGGTGGACATACAGTGCGCGACAAAACTAAAGTAAGATGTTGGAATTGCAGTTTTTACGGGCACTACCTGAGTGTAGAAAGCCACGTAGAGAGCAAAAGCAAGAGGTAAATTTGGCAGTACAAAATGAGGAACCTGCACTTCTGATGGCAGAAGACATGGCAGTACAAGATGAGTAACCTGCACTTCTGATGGCAGATGGCAGAAATAAAGACCGAACAGTTTGTTCGACCCTTGTATTTGTAGATAATAAAAAAAGATAGGAGAAGAATAATTTTTTATTAAAACTTTTGAGATGATGTTGTTGTTGTGTTTGATACATTGTATATCATATATTTATATTAGTACATTATTCTGTTTTAATGACATAATAATATTTTTGACTAATATACTATTTTGTCTAAACTACAAAATCAAATCTAAAAAAAATATGAATAATATTTTTACATCAAACATATATTATTCAAATCTTTGACCAATTAATTAATTAATATATTTGTAGCTTAATTTAATTTTGGTTTCAAGAGTATTGATATTTGAAATAAAGTTACCATTTCCACACTTCTTGTTTATCTCTATATATATATTAGAGACTTTTTTCCTACGGTTTTAAGTATATCGGGTAAGATCGAGTAATTATTTTGGATAATTATGCTTACCTTTTGATTTTCAGGTGTGGGTAAAAGTTGCCTGCTTTTACGGTTCTGAGATGGGTCCTTCACCACTAGTTTCATTACCGCCATTGGGTTAGTCTGCAATTTATCATGAAGAGTCGTTATAGTTGGTCTCTTTAATAAATTGTTTAAGGAAACGTTTGAGATCTTGATGGTTTATATCGTTGTGCAGTATTGATTTTAAGATAAGAACTATAGAACTCGATGCCAAACGGATCAAGCTCCAGATTTGGGATACAGCTGGTCAGGAGCGGTTCCGTACAATCACAACTGGTGAATTCCTTGATCTTCTCGACTCTCTAGCTTGTTATATTGCTATACGAACATTTTATAGTGTTGCTTCGTTTGCACGAGGGGATTCGGATCGTAATCCACTTGAAAGATGTGTTGTACAGCACGCAGTTCAGACAAAGCAAAAAGACTAATTTTTGATATACTCTATCTTGCTACTGTTTCACACGATTTGAGGAATAGGTGTGATGATACTTTTGCCTGCAAAGCTAGATGGCACGATGAAGTTACATATCTTAAGTGAATCCTTAGAATGTAAAAGCTTATTATGCGTACATTACATCATCAAAGATAATCGGTTCACAATTGATTTCTCTGAGTATAATTCTTCAAACTTCTTTCGTGCGCATACAAAAATCTTCTCACTACTAATCTCGCAAATAAAATTATTCTTTATACTAATTAAAATCCAACATAAAGTCTTTTCTTGAAGATCTTGCTTATCCTCTTCTTTCATCTTTGTCAGTGATGTATTATCCACAATCTTCCACAATATTTGTAGTACAAAAGAATATCCTAACTTAACCTTCCACAACGTAAAGCTAGATCCTCATCCAAATCTTTCGATGTTATATTTTGTTGATATAAACGTCATTCTAATCCCTATTTGTAAAAAAGGACACTATGATACCAGTTTGTTAAAAGTATTAGATTTTTTACAAACCACATTATTAAATATAGGTTCAATTATGTAACCTTTTTCTATAAACAAAAAAGCTAAATACCGTTACGGAAAAAAAGAAGAAAATTTTGATACTTATATTTATTTTCCGAACATATTGTTTTTATATAGATTTTATATGTTGAACTAAAATTAAAATTTAATGGTCATTTAATTTAAATTTTTAATATTTATTTTGAAAATATCATTAGTTTTATTTTTTAAGATGCACAAAACTAGTACCATTTATGATCTGTTTTGAATATTTTTTAAAATAATAATATTTTACAATAGTTTCTCATCATATTGTTTCGCATCTATCATAGTTGGTATGATTTCGCATCTATCATAGTTGTTTGGTTTTGCATTGATCCTTAATCAATACGAACTTAAAACAGTTTCGTATATAGAAAAAAAAGGTTTCACATTTTCTTCGTAACAGTGGTTTTTTCGTTTACACTCTAAAATGAAAATTTTAAAAGTTCATATCTTTAACATCGAAAAAAATAATCTTAAAATACCATTGGTTTTGTTTGTTTAAGACGAACAAAACTAGTATCATTCATGATATGTTTTGATATATATATATATATATATATATATATATATGTATCTTAAGCCGTTTTCTATTTGTAGAAAGAATACACACATTTCGCATCTATCTGTACAAAAAATACAAATGTTTCGCATATATCATTACACAGGTTTTGCATCTATCATCATAAAGAATAAACATGTTTGATATCTATCAATAATTTAAATTAAACAGCTTTGGCGTCTTCCAAACTTCATTTTCTTCGTTTAAGTTATAAACCATTTATCGAACTAAATTTTCCAGAAACACAAAAATACAGTTAAACTAATCGAAACCTTACTACAATACAACAATTCAACTACAAATTCAAAGTAGCCTAAATAGAAAAATAAACATTTTAAAATAGATATCCAAAATCATATGTCGACATCAAATAAAAACATAATCAAAATTATACGAAAATAGGTTCTAAGGAGACAGGTTCATAAAAATTAAACAGGTTTCGCATCCATCAGTACTTAAAATAAACATGTTTCACATCTTCCCAACTTCATCTTCTTCATTTAAGTTGTTAACCATTTCTCAAACCAAATTTTATAGAAATACAAAAATACAGTAAAAACAATTAAAACCTTGCTGCATTACAACAACTCAACTACAAATTCAAAGTAACCTAA
Organism: Limnanthes douglasii subsp. nivea; assembly: GCA_036936605.1. Taxonomy (NCBI): domain Eukaryota; kingdom Viridiplantae; phylum Streptophyta; class Magnoliopsida; order Brassicales; family Limnanthaceae; genus Limnanthes; species Limnanthes douglasii. Next base: position 1,663,458 of record JAUPFV010000005.1, on the reverse strand, counting down.
AGGCTTTGAACAGTGAGTCGTCCCTCGACTATCGCGTTTGGTGGCAGATAGTCCCTGGACTTTCAAATGTCCGTTGGCAGTCCCTGAACTATCGCGTTTGGATAAAGTTACTCCAGAGGATCCTCTGATCCACTAGATGCTGCCACCTGTCCACATACTCTCCAGTTTTTTGTGTCACCAGTAGTCCCTTGACTTTAGGTCAAACTCCAAACTTAGTCCACGGCATTAAATGACCCTCATACCCCTTTAATTTCCAGCTTGGCATATTTAATTAAATCAGTTTACCCATGTGGCATTATTTAGCCTACGTGGAATATTTTTCCCAATTTCATTTGTAACATTTATCAATCGGTGCGTTCATTTTATGTTTTAATTAATTGAATTTAATTTATTAAAATAATTAAACCAAATCTAAACCCTCTCCCTCTCCACTCTCCACTCTCCACTCTCCACTCTCCCTTGTTCAAAGCCTCAAATCCCCAAATCAAACCCTAATCGAAACATAAACCCTACTTTCTTCACCGGCCCGACCGCCTTTGCGGCAATCTCCACCAGAGATATAACCCGTGTATCCGTCGTTGTCTAGCACCAAACCCTAAACAATGGTGAAGTTCTTGAAAGAGAACAAGGCGGTTATCCTCCTCCAAGGCCGCTACGCCAGCCGCAAAGCTGTGATCGTAAAATCCTTCGACGATGGTACCCGCAACCGTCCATATGGGCACTGCTTGGTCGCCGGTCTGAAGCAGTACCCGAGCAAGGTTATCAGGAAGGATTCAGCCAAGAATACCGCAAAGAAATCTCAGTTGAAGTGCTTTGTGAAGCTCGTAAACTACCAGTATATCATGCCCACCCGCTACACATTGGATGTGGACTTGAAGGATACAATCAACTCATGCATTGCAATCAAAAGACAAGAAGGTGACCTCCCTTAAGGAAGCCAAGGCGAAGTTCGAAGAACGGTTTAAGTCCGGGAAGAACAGGTGGTTCTTTACCAAGCTTAGGTTTTAAATTCAAAGTCAGTTATTTTTTAAGTTTATTTTGGTTTTGAAGTCGGATCTTTTATTCAGTTATAGTTTGGGATTCAGATCTGTCTTTTAAATCTGCTTTCTTTGTATTTGGATAATTTAATTTTATAAGATTTTGAATGCACCTTCAAGTTTTGAACCAAAAAAAAATTATTAATTTAACTTAATTAAATTAAAAAATGACACATAGGAGGTGCCACATATTTAAATTTGCCATCTCACCTAAAACTATGCCAACAAGGGTTTTGGTCAAAGGGCAAAAGAGTAACTAAAGTCAAGGGACTACTGGTGACACAAAAAACTGGGGAGTATGTGGACAGGTGGCAGCATCTAGTGGATCAGAGGATCCTCTGGACTAACTTTATCCAAACGCGATAGTCCAGGGACTGCCAACGGAAATTTGAAAGTCCAGGGACTATCTGCCACCAAACGCGATAGTCGAGGGACGACTCACTGTTCAAAGCCTAACCTAAACATAAAAATCAACTTATTTAAAAAAAATCCAAAATCAAAAGTCGAAATCAAATGATACCACAGTTAAAATCGTACGAAAACAGGTTTTAATGAGACGGGTTCTCAAAGAATAAATATATTTTACATCTATCAGTACTTAAAATAAACAGGTTTCACATCTTCCAAACTGCATCTTCTTCGTTTAAGCTGTAAACCATTTCTCAAACCAATTTTCCTAGAAAAACAAAAATACAGTAAAAAGCAGTCAAATCTTACTGCAATATAATAATTCAACTACAAATTCAAAGTAACCTAAACAAAAAAAATCAACTTATCTAAACAGAAGTCCAAAACCAAAAGTCAAAATCAAATAATAATACAATGAAAATCATACAAAAAAACAAAGAATTGAAGGTACTGTAACTATCGTAAAATAAGGGGAAAAAGAAGCATGGAAAAAATTTGAACAATAAAATAAATAAATAACATTTTATATAATTAAATAAGGGCTAAGAAACTTGGTTATCAAATATGTCATTGATATTTTTTGTATCAAAACGGTCACTTTTGTTGGCTTTTTGTAACATCTGTGGTCACTCACGAGTGACTACAGATGCAAATCAAGACAAACAAAAGTGACCACATATGAAAAATGAAACCAACAAAAATGACTGTTTTGATACAAAAAAATATCAGTGACATTTTTGATACACATGACAAAGTTCGGTGTCTAACCAAGGTTCTTAGATAACAAATAGTATCCTTAATAAGCGAGTTTCCTCAGATTAATTGACATATTGGGCTTGATCTTCCATAGATTGTTCTCGTCGAATTTATGGTTTGATTTTTCGCGAGCTGATTATCGTTTTATTTACAATATTTAGCCTCTCAATATCTTCTAACAGTTCTTTCAGCCTGACTACCAAGACAGAGTCTTTGAGGAGCGCTTCAACATATCGATTGTCGTCGTTTCCTTCATTTGTTACTTGTTCCTCTATTATGAGATCTCCAGATAACACTATGATTGTATTGTTCTTCGGATGTGCATTTATCTCTCTGTTTCCATAATTTTTGTTATGTTTTAGATTAATTTTGCAGTTTTGGAATGGTGATTCCAGGTACCAATCGCTTTCCCACTGAAGAATTTAGATATTTCTCGGTAGTAAAATCGGATATGAAGATATTCGTATGGGAGTGTCAGTCTAAAAAATGTTCGTATCAGGTTCTCTTAGAGAGAGAATTAGTATTTAATAGAAAGAAAAAGAGACAAAAGGAATAAATGTAACAATAATTAACTAATCATCGTCTCTTTTTCTGAAAAAGGAATGTCCTTTATGTAGTACATATGGTGAGCTCTGAAATTACATAATTACCACTGTTTAAGTGAACCTTTCACCCCCCATTTCCTACTATTCATAAACAAGTTTACTAGTTATTATATTTGACCCCCTGAATCCTTATGTTTGCTTTAGATTGGTCATCGAAAATTAATTACACCTATTTCACCTTTGTATTTGCTAGACCAAAGCTTATTAATCATCATATTTTCCTTCCCTTATCAATTTATACTCTTGATTTCTTCCAAACAAGATTTCCAAGAAAACTTAATGTTTTCTTCTGATTGAACAATGCCATCAAACATATTTCCAAAGACTTCCTTATTATAACTCTTGAATTTAAGTCTCAATCTTTTAAGTTCCTGCCAAAAAACTTAAATAGGAAAATCAGACTAGTCTTTTTTTTCTAGTTTTCCCCAACCAAATTTAAGAAATCGGGGTGTAAGATCCACATATTTTGGAATTTGAATGAGGTTTAATTCTATTGTGAGAATTATAATTAGTTATACACAAGGAGGTATGACCTATGTTTGACATTGGTGTTTTCAAAATAGTTCATCTAAACTGAGTTATATAAAACTTTATCAAGCCTCTTCTATTTGTGATTGTTGGTCCAAGTAAATTTTGAGACAATATAATCAGCATCCTCTAGTTGACGGTCAATAATGGTATTATTAAAGTTAGTTCTGCTCCTTAAGCATACTGTAGAGCGGGATAATTGCTCATGAAAGTTGGTGACTGCATTAAAATCACCCATAACTATCCACTCACTAGAACAATATGCCAAATCTCTTAAACTATCCGAAAGAACTTTCTTTTATTCTCTTATACATTTAGCATAAACCACATAGACTAGAAAATATTTATGCAATGAAGAATTACTTATTTTTAAGTGTATAAGTTGCTTTTGATTTGAAATAGTTTTACTAATAACTTATATTTTGAGAATATCCATATCTTATTAGTAATGTTAGCAATACCAACATGAAAACCAAAAAGTCTATATATCTTTTCTAGATTATCCACATATATCGTGGGCTCTTGTATAACTATAAAATCAACCTTTTCAATTCTAATAATAGATTTAAGCCTTCTTATTGTTATTTTATTCCAATACCTCTTATATTCCAACTTATGATTATAATAGTCATTTGATAGTCAATTGGTAGGCCTTACAGACCCTTTGTCATGAAATACTTTGATAGTAATAAAACCTTTATAAAGCTTAATTTTGGCCTTCTTCATTTTATTACTTAGGATATTTTTGAAATATTTTCCTTCCTCAATGTTACCAAGGACAAGAGATGAAGGAAAACTTCTAATGAAGCTTAATTTAGGAGAATTTGTCTTTATATATAAGGTATCCAATTCATTGATAGTTGAAAATAATGCTCATGTTTTAATAAATTATAATGCTTCAATTATATCTGAATCTTGAAGATCTGAAATATTCTTATTATTCTCTGTTTTGTTGATGATATGATTTAAATTAATTTTTAATAGGTGATAGGTGATGATTCTGAATAGTGTGTTTGCTCTTTTGATTCAGTGCTTTTATCTATTGAATATTGATTGCTAGAATTCTCGTTTATATGAACTTATTCTTGTATTTGGAATGTTGCTTCTTCTTGTTTGCTATCTATTCCATCTGAATTCACATCCTTGCTGATTATAGATTTAACCTTACGAACCCAATTTCTGTTAGATTTGATGAGGAAAGAATTTATTCGATTCGCAAGTCAGATTTTTGGAATATTTAACCAATATGTACTTTATAATAAGAAGTAAATATGTTTTTACTTAGTAAGTTTGTGGGATGAATTAGCCTCTAATGGACCAATTGTTTAAGTCCAATGGCTCGGCCAAAAAGCCCACAACAATTGCTATATAAGCTAACTGATCTTTTCTTAAACAAGAAGAGAGATCATTTTTTGCTAGGGTTTCAGTGAGGGTATTTTCTTGTGGATCTTTCTTACTTTTCCTTTTTTATATATTTTTCAATTATCTTTCCGTTCTTGATATTTCTGTGGGAAGATGATCGGTACCCGGATAACATATCCAAAACCGTTACGAACATCGTTTTTATCAATCGAATCCTTTAGGATTACCCTCTGACTCGCTGGTATGTACTCAAACTCGCCTTCGAGAGAGCCAAAGCTCCATCGGCCTCCTCGCCATGGCCATCGCCAACCACCACAACCTCTCCCTTTCAAACCCAAGCTTTAACGACGATAATTCTTGCTATTCTCTCTGAACAATTTTGGACACACCACTCCTCGCTATTCTCTCTTTGTTTATAATATTTCTTGATTCATCAAACAATTTTGTAGGATCTATTGTTTTGTTAATATCTTCATAGAATTTCGTATTACTGTTTGTGTTTGTGTTTTCTTTGTATTTTACAGATATGGATCCAGGTCCTTCACACATGATTCCAGATCTAGAAATCCACTTCAAGACAAACTCTTTCTCACCAGAAGGTCTTCGAAAGAGAACTTGGTCCATAAACTAAAAGAGAGAGGAACCGGAGACTACTCTCTCGCTCTCTAACATCGACCTTCTCTGTTTCCCCCAGAGTAAAATCTATTGTTTTACGTTTTTTATTCCAGTCTTGTAGTATAGATTTTATTCTCTCTTTATCTCCGGCGGTCGTGTTTTATAAATTAGGGTTTGTCAATAGAGATTAGGGTTTTTCTTTTCGATATCGAGAAGTAATTTGTTTTGTAAGTTACCCGTATTCAGATTGAGGTTCAGATGTCTCAGTTGTGTGTTCGGTTAGGTTGTTGATTGCTTGTTTGTGGTTTTGGTTTAGAAATGGATAAAAATTTCAATGATTTTTAAAGCAGTTTGGTTTTAATTAAGTTTTGATCCATTTTCCGAATTCACAAAAAGAAAACTAATATGATCTCTTTTTCCAAAAGTTGTACAAGTTCCCTTTGTTTCTGTTACTTATTTGGTGGTCAGGTTTCAAATCTTCAGGTAGCTGAACTCTTGGTGTGTATGGCAAAAAATCCTGGCCTATCATACTGCAAAGTGGTCGAAGTCATTGCAGAAACAACCGCACCATTGACTCCTTTCGAGAATCTTCTTGCTAAGATTTCATCTAAACGAAAACCAATAGTTGCAAGTGAGCCTGATTCGTCTTCTTCTAAGACTATTATCTCCAAGGTACCTGCGGAACCAGAAATGGAAGTAGCGAAAACCATGTCTCGGCCACTGTCTCCTTATGCTGCCTATGACAATCTGAAACCACCCACGTCGCCAACTCCAATCCCGGTTGCTGCGGTCAAAGCAAGTGATTTGGAAGCCAAACCACTAGAATTGAAATCTACTGTTTTATCAGAACCGCTGGTTGGAAATGAAGAAGTGAAGACAACAAGGCCTCTCTCACCTTATGCAAGATATGAAGATTTGAAACCACCGACATCACCTACTCCTACGGCACCACCACGTAGCCAGAACAACGACACCATGCTGAAAACTGGTGCTTCTCATACTGGCACAAGTGTACCAATGAGCAGCTGCCAACTTATATGTTGACGGTATGACTGTGGACTTGTAGCTTATGGATAAAGAGGAGTGTTGATCCTTTGAATAAGGAGTCCGTGAGGTCGTGGCCTCGTAAGAGAACTTAGTTATAAGCATGAACATTGTTAAGGGTGTTGCTGACCTTATCAGGAGGACTTCCAGTGGCCAAACTGCGGAGTCATCTTTTGATCATCAACCTCAGGGTTTCAGTCCTCCAACTCCAAAGATACGCTTCAGTGAAGTAGGAGACGAGGCAGTTTTAAGTTCACTTTGGGAGAGGTTTCATAAATCCGTAGATAAGGTGGAAAAAGAAAAAATGTTTCATATTTTTATCAAGCAATTTCTAGTTGTATTCAAGAAATGGGAACCTGGTAATGGTGGCCATCTGCAAAAACCTACATTGAATGCTAGCCAGCCTATGGAGTACTCATCTCTGGGAGATGTGGTTGTTGGCTGCTCAGCTGGGCATCCCACAGAAGTCATCCTAACATTCATTGAAGAAGTCATGCAATTAAGTACTTGCACAACCGAGTTAAACACCAGCTTGTTGCGCTCAGTGGGCTCCTTTGAGACTCTCACGAGCTGGAATATCACTTCTGAAAGGTTACTTGTCTTGGATGCTTTAACAATTGTTGCTCGTTCAATCCATAATTGCAAAATTCTGGGTTACTATGGAGGAATTCTGAAGCTAACAGCTTTGTTAAAAGGTGCAGTTATTCAACTGAAGACAGTATCTGGTGCACTTACTGCTGATGAAAGTTTGTCTAGTAGTGCAGTAGAAATTAACGGGCTCTTGCAACAAGTTCTTGTACATGTAGTGTCAATAATTTGTGCTTTTATTGATTTAACTTCACGTGTGTACGAAAAGAATCCATTGTGCGGTAATGTTGTAGATTTCTCCACAGAGGGCTGATGCATCTTCAATCAATATATTTAATAGTTTGAAGGTTTCAATTCCTGAATCACGGCTACAATGGCATCAAAAGGCGGTTGTGTCACTGATGGAAGCTGGTGGTCTTAACTGCATTATCTGATAACCCGCGAGGACATAATCATTTCAAAAGCATTGGAGGTCTTTAGGTCCTCTTAGATGGGCTTGGACTTCCTTCAATAAATGTGTTGATACTGAAGAATGCCTCTCAAGTTGACGAGAAAAGGTACATCTTCTAGTCAGTGATATTATCTGCATCAATTTTGAAATAGTGAATCTGCATGTCTTTAGTTGTTGGCTGCAAGATGATTATATACCCTAGTGACTAGTGATCAAGTGAAGCAATACCGATAACAGCTACTTTTGATGATCATGCACTATACGTTGAAATCGAGGCCATTGCTTTAAGTCTCAGTCGCATGATTCATGCAGACTGGGTTTTATTCACCTTCAATCTGCAATAATCGCCGCACTAGAGCACTTCAAAAGTCTCTCACATTTAGCTTGATGCATGTATATATAGCCTATACATAATACATGTGCTAGTAATAAAGTGCGAGTGTTACATTTCTTCTATTGTTTCTTAATACCTAATTGCGTTTGTTGCTTATTTGGTTTTGTTTGTATCCGCGCAATCGATGCCTTCCTATGCTTATTAAGTTCGTTAATTTTTAGCATTAGTTAGATACTCATGTCGAGCTATGCTTGATATTCTCTGTTAAAGGTGTTCAATCGATGCTAATACCAAAGTTTCTGTCCATTCATGTCCATTTATGGTTGATATGCAACTGTTTCTTTAATGTGTTGTTGAGGTTTTAAGATATCCCTGTCAAACTTTGCTGAACTTTATCCATCTATTAAATTAATTGGATTTAAGCCAAGCCAAGTGTACATTAACATATTTTTAATTCTTATTGGAAGACTTGGTCTTCTTACATATTTGAAATTATTAGTAACTAACTAAGATGCCCGACTGCTGGTTTTCTTTTGCTGCTGCATGTGTAATCTTACCTTGATTAGATATGGGTACAACTTTCCATGAACGGAAAGGACTCTGTCACACCCTTAGTTCTGCCTGATTATTCTGGCTAGTTTTTCTCACCCCGGTACCTTCACCTTCATGTCAAAATTAACTAAAATGCTATGATTGTTCTGTATTGCTATAGTTTTAAGCTTAATTAATGATGGAATCCCACTATGCATTAAATTGTTCTAATTTCTTATTAATTAAGTTTAGTTCGTTGCCAAAATATCTTGTCAGAAACAAAAGAATTGTTATGGATCATATTTTGTGGCAGTTAGAGAATTGAAACCGCAACCCCTCTAGCGAATTCAAGTATCTAAGAAACTGTCGCATGCCTTTCTCCGATATTTGCTGCTATGCTATCTCTTATGGTCTGTTACTAAAGATTCATACATGCCTTGTATCCAATCTGGTATTGACTCCCACAAATATAGTATTTTTATATGTTGAAATTCATTATTATGTTGGATGTAAAGCATCTTCTAACAGTAGTTGGTCAACATTTGAAATTCATTATTATTTTGGATCTAAGGGATCTTCCAATTTTGATTGGTCAACACTTGAAATTCATTATTATTTTGGATCTGAGGGATCTTCCAGCACTCGTTGGTCAACACTTGAAATTCATTATTATTTTGGATCTGAGGGATCTTCCAACACTAGTTGGTCAACACTTGAAATTTATTATTATTTTGGATCCGAGGGATCTTCCAACACTAGTTGGTAACACTTGAAATTCATTATTATTTTAGATCCGAGGGATCTTCCAACAGTAGTTGGTCAACAATTAAAATTCATTATTATTTTGGATCTAATGGATCTTCCAATTTTAATTGGTCAACATTCGAAGTTCATTATTTGAGATCAAAATGATCTTCCAACTATTAGTTGGTCAACATATGAGATTTATTATTTTGGATCCGAAGGATCTTCCAACATTAGTTGGTCAACACTCAAAATTTATTATTTTGGATCTGATGGATCTTCTATCATTTGTTGGTCTACATTTCCTACATCTGTTGGTCTACATATTTCCAACTATTAGTTGGTCAACATATGAGATTCGTTATTCCGAAGGATCTTCCAACATTAGTTGGTCAACACTCAAAATTTATTATTTTGGATCTGATGGATCTTCTAACATCTGTTGGTCTACATCTGTTGGCCAAGACATTTTATGTTTTCACAGGTAACATTTGAAGCAGCGCCAAAATTACTAATCTCTCAGAATTCTTCGCAACGATTGGGGGGCTACAAATAAGGAACAAGTAAAATCTGAAGTAGTGACAAAACTAGTCCTTCCTTAGAATTCTTCGCAAGGACTAGGGGGGCTACTGATGAGGGAAGAATTTATTCGATTTGCAAGTCAGATTTTTGGAATATTTAACCAATATGTACTTTGTAATAAGAAGTAAATATGTTTTTACTTAGTAAGTTTGTGGGATAAATTAGCCTCTAATAGACCAATTGTTTAAGTCCAATGGCTCAATAGGCCAAAAAGCCCACAACAATTGCTATATAAGCTAACTGATCTTTTCTTAAAGAGGAAGAGAGAACATTTTTTGCTAGGATTTCAGTGAGGGTATTTTCTTGTGGATCTTTCTAACTTTTCCTTTTTTATATATTTTTCAATTATCTTTCTGTTCTTGATATTTTTCATCATCAAGATTGAAAGGTTTAGCAAGAGATATTGATTGATCTTTGAATTTATTTGCATTATGGTCTTCTTTAGTTGTAAACTGTTTCATACAATCAGATTTTTTATGACCTGGATGAAAGAAATCAGAGCAGTAATGTTCCATATTTAATCTCTTGTAAAACAATTCATTTCTCCAAAACATATCCAGACTTTAGTTAGAAGGTTCTTTGAGACATTTAGTTATCTTACAACAATTGAACATTGCTCTGTTTTTGTAGGGGACCCAAACTGTTAGAGGATTGCCTATTGATTTGGCTATGACCTTAATCGTTTCTTCATTGTACATATACTCGAGTATAGAATGACCTAAACAAGGGTTATTGGGGATTCTATCGTATTGTGAAAGAAAAAACTTCATTTAATAATCATCATTGTATGTTGACCAATGGTCCAAATATTCTTTATTTATAGCTTCCTAATATTTTCCTGAAGATCCAGCTCTATCATAACATGGCTAGACTAAACTTACAACAAAAAACAAAATTTTCCAAAATGTTTTGGATAACATTTAATTGGGGTTTACCATTCGAAAATTTCCCAATTAACCAATATTTTTGAGTTAGACGTTAGGTTTTCCTTTTTTTGTTCCAAGAATTGTATTTAGGTTTTCCTTTTTTTGTTCCAAGAATTGTATTGATATGTATTGACCTTTGTTTTGGATCTTAACATTGTAACGTAGAATTTATTTTGGTAATATCTTGGTGTCTTATGCATATGTTTTGGTAAGTAATCTTGTATTTTGGATTTGCTGCATGTTTTGTGAATTAAGTTAGCGAGGAGAGTTATGCTCGAAAAAAGGATTAGTTCCCAGACTGTGATTTTATTTTTCCAATTCATATATACCTACATTATTTTATTTTTCCTGTATTTTTCCAGATAGAGATAATAGGTAATAGGGGAGGGTTAATGGCCATGCAAGCATCCTTTTCAAGACACATCCTAACATAAAGAAAGAATTATTTGCTAATCAAAATGTTGTGGGATTTAAAGATCCTAATTGGCCTTTTTCCCACTGGACAATATGGTGTGGGTGTTGGTCTCTTGAGGTGGAGAACGCAAAGTGCAGACGAGTCTCTGGTACCACTAAAACTTGTCAAGCCTTATCTTTGAGTCTTCATTTATGCTACATCCAGTGCTCTGTTTCATGGATCATTTTTCTTGGCAGTCAGCTTTTGGCCTTCTATTTTTGGAAATAAAACTTCTTAACACTGAGTATGAAGCAACATCATTGTTTGAGGGGTAAAAGACACCACAGGTCCTCCAAATTTTCTATTTATAACAAGTCATTCCTTATCCTTTGTCTCCGTAATAAACTAGTTTTAAAAAACGGAACAACCACATCTTTATTGATTGCTAATGTAGCAGCAATAAAAAAGTAAAAATATAATTTACTTTTATGCTTATTAATATCTTATTCTTATTCATTATATTCACTTATTAATGATACTATTTATTAATATCAGACTATCTTATTTTTATTTGGTATATTCCCTTATTAAAGATACTATTATTAATATCGTATTCTTATTTGATATATTTCCTTATTAAGGATATATTAATTAATAAAAAAATATCTTATTCTTATTTGGTATATTCCTTTATTAATAATGGATACAAGAATAAGATATTTCAATATTTAAAATAGTATCATTAATAAGGGAATATACTAAATAAGAATAAGATATTCTTATATTAATAAATATAAGAATATGAAATTCTAAACAACATATTTAACTACTATATATATGATTCTATATTTAACTACTATATATATGATTCTTATTGTCAAAATTCTATGCCAGTTATATAAAAATAATATCACCTAATCAATAATACATTAATAAATACATAAAACCTACAAAATTAATATTTTAGATAATATTATCATCTAGTATGTAAATTCTATTTTGTGATATTTGATTTAAGTTTAATTTATTTAGTACACTTAAGCTTAATATTTAGCTGAAATTAATACTATCCAATATTTTGTTTGGTTTGTAAATCAGAAATCATAGGGTGTATATACATTTAAGGGTGTAAATTAATTAAATTTTATAGAATGATTTATAAATATAATATAAAAGTTAAATAAATTTTAAATTCTAATTAAACTTATGCTGAAACATAATAAAGTAAAATTAATTGTAACATTATCGCATAAAATGGTTATAAATATTAGAGGAATAATAAAATTTTAAATTAAACATTTGGTTAGATTCATAGTAATATTTAGGTCGAGAGAAGAGCCCCTATCACATTATTTAGAAATTTCAAAAGTGAAGCATCTGTTTTGTTTTGTTTGGTTATTGCGGAGGACTATTGCAAGAGTTATATCCATCTACATTTGAAAACAAAGAGTGAAAGCATTGCAAGACCATATTATGCTTTCTGGGTTAATTTTGCTTTCAGTCTTAAGCATTTAGGTTACATCAGGTAACTTGTCATAAGAGTTCACAAGTGGGACAAGGGACACTAATGGAATGCTAAAAGTCCAAATGGATGAATTAATACAAATACATGCTTATTGTTTTTAGTTAAACCAACAGTTAATTTGATAGAACCAATTAAAATAAGTAAAGCTAACTATTAAAAAAATAGTTAATCATTGTCTTTCATATAATCATGAAAATAGAGAACAAAAAAACATTATTAGAATTCGAATGAAATCATACCCCTAGCCTATTGTTGTAAAAGAATTGACTATATAACCACCGAGACCCAAAAGAAGACTAGGTTCATATAAAATCTGATATGAACATTCTAAAAAAAACTAATAAATTCATAAATCATACCTTAGCAGTCCTACTTTGCTGGTGGTGGGCTGGCATTCAGGGTTTGTGAGGAGGTTGAGGAAAAAAACCTTTGTATTATTTATACATTAATAAACCAAACAGATTTCTAAAAACTTAATGTTTTCTTCTCATTGAACAATGTCATTAAACATATCTCTAAACACTTCTTTATTCTAACTCTTGAATTTAAGTTTCAATTTTTTAAGTTCCTGCCAAAAAACTTAAATAGGAAAATCAGACTAGTCTTTTTTTCTAGTTTTTCTCAACCATATTTAAGAAATCGGGGTGTAAGCTCCAAATATTTTGGAACTTGAATGAGGTTTAAAACTATTGTGAGTATCATAAGTAGTTATACACAAAGAGGTATGGCCTATGTTTGACATAGGTGTTTTCAAAATAGTTAATCCAAACTGAGTTATATAACATTTTATCAAGCCTCTTCTATTTATGATTGTTGGTCCAACTAAATTTTAAGACAATATAACCAACATCCTTTAGTTGACAGTCAATAATGGTACTGTTAAAGTCAGTATTGCTCCTCAAGCATAATGTAAAGCGGGATAATTGCGCATAAGAGTTGGTGACTGCATTAAAAATCACCCATAACTATCCACTCACTAGAAGAATATGCCAAATCTCTTAAATTATCCGATAGAACTTTCTTTTATTCTCTTATACATTTTTCATAAACCACATAGACTACAAACTATTTATGCAATGAAGAATTCTATATTTTTAAGTGTAGAAGTTGCTTTTGATTTGCAATAGTTTTTACTAATAACTTCTATTTCGAGAGTATCCATATCTTATTAGTAATGTTAGCAATACCAACATGAAAACCAAAAATTCTATATATCTTTTCTAGATTATCCACATATATCATGGGCTCTTGGATAACTATAAAATCAACCTTTTGAATTCTAATAATAGATTTAAGCCTTGTTATTGTTCTTTTGTTCCAATACCTCTTATATTCCAACTTATGATTATAATAGTCATTTGATGGTCAATTGGTAGGCAAGACAGACCCTTTGTCATGAAATACTTTGATAGTAATAAAACCTTTATGAGGTTTAATTTTGGCCTTCTTCATTTTATTACTTAGGATATTCTTGAAATATTTTCCTTCCTCAATGTTACCAAAGACAAAAGATGAAGGAATACTTCTAGTGAAGCTTAATTTAGGAGAATTTATCTTTATATATGAGGTATCCAATTCATAGATAGCTGAAAATAATACTCATGTTTTAATAGATTATAATGCTTCAACTATATCAGAATCTTGAAGATCTGAAATATCCTTATTATTCTCTGTTTTGTTGATCATCTGATTTAAATTATTTTTTAATAGTTAATAGGTGATGATTGTGAATATTGTGTTTGCTCTTTTGATTCAGTGCTTTTATCTAATTGAATATTGATTGCTAGAATTCTCGTTTATATGAACTTATTTTTGTTTTTGGAATGTTGTTTCTTCTTGTTTGCTATCTATTCCATCTGAATTCACATCTTTGATGATTATAGATTTAATCTATGAACCCTTTTTCTGTTAGATTGAAAGGTTTAGCAAGAGATATTGATTGATCTTTGAATTTATTTGCATTATGGTCTTTTTTAGTTGTCAACTGTTTCATACAATTAGATTGTTTGTGACCTGGATGAAAGCAATCAGAGCAGTAATGTGTCCATATTTAATCTCTTGTAAAAAAATCATTTTCTCCAAAACATATCCAGACTTTAGTTAGAAGGTTCTTTGAGACATTCACTTATCTTACAACAATTGAACATTGCTCTGTTTTTGTAGGAGACTCAAACTGTTAGAGGATTGCCTATTGACTTGGCTATGACCTTAATCGTGTCTTCATTGTACATATACTCGAGTATATTTTGAAGAATGATCCAAACTAGGGTTATTGGGGATTCTATCGTATTGTGAAAGGAGAAACTCCATTTAATAATCATTATTGTATGTTGACCAATGGTCCAAACATTCTTTCTTTACAGCTTCCTATTATTAATCATCATATTATCCTTCCCTTATCAATTCATACTCTTGATTTCTTCCAAACACGATTTCTAAGAAAACTTAATGTTTTCTTTTGATTGAACAATGCCATCAAACATATTTCCAAAGACTTCCTTATTATAACTCTTGAATTTAAGTCTCAATCTTTTAAGTTCTTGCCAAAAAACTTAAATAGGAAAATCACACTAGTCTTTTTTTTCTAGTTTTCCTCAACCAAATTTAAGAAATCGGGGTGTAAGATCTACATATTTTGGAACTTGAATGAGGTTTAATTCTATTGTGAGTATCATAAGTAGTTATACACAAGGAGGTATGACCTATGTTTGACATTGGTGTTTTCAAAATAGTTCATCCAAACTGAGTTATATAAAACTTTACCAAGCCTCTACTATTTGTGATTGTTGGTCCAAGTAAATTTTGAGACAATATAATCAGCATCCTCTAGTTGACGGTCAATAATGGTATTATTAAAGTTAGTTATGCTCCTTAAGCATACTGTAGAGCGGGATAATTGCTTATGAAAGATGGTGACTGCATTAAAATCACCCATAACTATCCACTCACTAGAACAATATGCCAAATCTCTTAAACTATCTGAAAGAACTTTCTTTTATTCTCTTATACATTTAGCATAAACCACATAGACTAGAAAATATTTATGCAATAAAGAATTACTTATTTTTAAGTGTATAAGTTGCTTTTGATTTGCAATAGTTTTTACTAATAACTTATATTTTGAGAATATCCATATCTTATTAGTAATGTTAGCAATACCAACATGAAAACCAAAAAGTCTATATATCTTTTCTAGATTATCCACATATATCATGGGCTCTTGTATAACTATAAAATCAACCTTTTCAATTCTAATAATAGATTTAAGCCTTCTTATTGTTATTTTATTCCAATACCTCTTATATTCCAACTTATGATTATAATAGTCATTTGATAGTCAATTGGTAGGCCTTACCGACCCTTTGTCATGAAATACTTTGATAGTAATAAAACCTTTATAAAGTTTAATTTTGGCCTTCTTCATTTTATTAATTAGGATATGTTTGAAATATTTTCCTTCCTCAATGTTACCAAGGACAAGAGATGAAGGAAAACTTCTAGTGAAGCTTAATTTAGGAGAATTTGTCATTATATATAAGGTATCCAATTCATTGATAACTAAAAATAATGCTCATGTTTTAATAAATTATAATGCTTCAATTATATCTGTATCTTGAAGATCTGAAATATTCTTATTATTCTCTGTTTTGTTGATGATATGATTTAAATTAATTTTTAATAGGTGATAGGTGATGATTGTGAATAGTGTGTTTGCTCTTTTGATTCAGTGCTTTTATCTATTGAATATTGATTGCTAGAATTCTCGTTTATATGAACTTATTCTTGTTTTTGGAATGTTGCTTCTTCTTGTTTGCTATCTATTCCATCTGAATTCACATCCTTGATGATTATAGATTTAACCTTACGAACCCATTTTCTGTTAGATTGAAAGGTTTAGCAAGAGATATTGATTGATCTTTGAATTTATTTGCATTATGGTCTTCTTTAGTTGTAAACTGTTTCATATAATCAGATTTTTTGTGACCTGGATGAAAGCAATCAGAGCAGTAATGTGCCATATTTAATCTCTTGTAAAACAATTCATTTTCTCCAAAACATATCCAGACTTTAGTTAGAAGGTTCTTTGAGACATTTAGTTATCTTACAACAATTGAACATTGCTCTGTTTTTGTAGGGGACCCAAACTGTTAGAGGATTGCCTATTGATTTGGCTATGACCTTAATCGTTTCTTCATTGTACATATACTCGAGTATATTTTGAAGAATGGCCTAAACAAGGGTTATTGGGGATTCTATCGTATTGTGGAAGAAAAAATTTCATTTAATAATCATCATTGTATGTTGACCAATGGTCCAAATATTCTTTATTTATAGCTTCCTAATATTTTCCTGAAGATCCAGCTCTATCATAACATGTCTAGGATCCCATAGGGCTAGACTAAACTTACCACAAAAAGTAAATTTTCCCACAATGTTTTGGATAACATTTAATTGAGGTCTACCATTCGAAAATTTCCCAATTAACCTATATTTTCGTGTTAGATATTAGTTTTTCCTTTTTTTGTTCCAAGAATTGTATTTACATGTGTTCACCTTTGTTTTGGATCTTAACATTGTAACGTAGAATTTATTTTGGTAATATCCTGGTGGCATATGCATATGTTTTGGTAGGTAATCTTGTATTTTGGATTTGCTGCAGGTTTTGTGAATTAAGTTAGCAATGAGAGTTATGTTCGAAGAAATGATTAGTTCCCAGACTGCGGTTTTATTTTTCTAATTCATACATACCTACATTATTATTTTTTTCCTGTATTTTTCGAGATGGAGACTAATAGGTGATAGAGGAGGGTTTATGGCCATGCAGTCCGCAGGATTCCAAACATCCTTTTCAAGACACATCCTAACATGAAGAAAGGATTGTTTGCTAATCAAAATGTTGTAGGATTGAAAGATCCTAATTGGTCTTTTCCCACTGGACAAGGTGGCGTGGGTGTTGGTCTCTTGAGGTGGAGAACACAAAGTGCAGACGAGTCTTTCGTACCACTAAAACTTGTCGAGCCTTATCTTTGTGTCTTCATTTATGCTACATCCAGTGTTCTTTTTCATTGATCATTTTTCTTGGCAGTTTGTTTTTAGAAATAAAACTTCGTGAGCATTGAGTATGAAGCAGCATCATTGTTTGAGGGGTAAATGACACCACAGGTCCTCTATGTTTTCTATTTATAACAAGTCAGTCCTTAACGTTTGTCTCTATAATAAACCAGTCTTCTTCGTTTTAAAAAACGGAACAACCACATCCTTATTGACCTCAACCCATATTTTGAGCCATAAATGCCCTTTGACCAGCCACATCAGCATCCCACATGGATGACTGATGTGGCAGCAATAGAAGAAGTAAAAATATAATTTACTTTTACCCATAACTATTAAGATTAATTCTAACCATAACCAGTCCAAACAAAATAAAACACGTTTGGCCCAAACAAAATAAAATCCGATAAACAAATTAATTTAATCCAACCCAATCTCTCTACCTGCTTGTCTGCTCCTACTCTCCTGTCTCTCTTTCTAACCATTAAAATTACAATTACAATTACGCCATAAAAGCACAATAGAAACTCAAAAGCAAGTAAGTCCACTCTGTTCATGCTCTTTTCTATGTTACTGTAGTACACAACCATATGACTACCAATCCTCCTCCTCTATCTGATATCTCCGCTACTTTACCTCCACTAGCGTCCTTACCACAACCGCTGATTCGTGTAATACCTAAATCATCTTCTTCCTCATCCTTTTCATCTATCAGAGCTTCACCCAATGGAAATTCCCTCACCACCACCACCACTATGATTCGTTCCCGATTTTCAACTCGTCGCCAGGAATTGCCCAACCGTCATCGGTCTCTGATTTCAAATTAGAAGAGATTTTTCATATAGCAGAACTCCAGCTTTGTTCTGAATCGGATTCTGATTGGATTCAGCTTCTGGCAAGTTTGAAAGACATGACAAAACCCGCAGCGAAGGTTCATATGGCACTGTGTCTCGGGAGGGGAATCACAATGTAACAGTAGAAGCGGGAACGACGATTGCGGTGGTGGAAACTGCGTTGAACCTCGACGACACGACAATGGTACGAGCTTTAGCAGTGCTGGAGCTCATGTGTACGGTTCCTGAAGGAGCGACGGAGGTGAGGACCCACGTTCCCGATGTGCCAACGATGGTAGCAATTATGGGGAGGTTACAAAAAAGAGAGAGAGAGAGAGTGTGCAATTAGTGTTCTGGCTTTGATTTAATTCCAAAGGTAAAAATAAATTATATTTTTATTTTTACTTTTTTTTACCGCTGCCAACCGCTGCCAAATCAGCGATCCATGTTTATTACATTAACAATGAAAATAGAAAACATGGAAGATCTCTCGTATTGTTTTACCCATTGTTTGCATTAACAAATATCCTTATCTTACACCATTCTTCCGGCTTTGAATAGTAACTCGTCCCTGGACTATCGACTTTGGTGGCAGATAGTCCCTGGATTTTCAGAAGTCCGTTTGTAGTCCCTGGACTATCCAGTTTGGTGACATATAGTCCCTGGACTTTCAAAAGTCCGTTGGTAGTCCCTTGACAATCCAGTTTGGATAAAGTTAGTACCCTGCGCATGTTTATCAAGAGGACTAACTTTATCAAAAATAGAAAGTCAAAAGACTTAATTTATAAAAAATGAATAGTTATGGAACTACCTGTCACAAAAATTGATAGTCAACACATGAAAGGGGACTAACTTTATCCAAACTAGATAGTCCAGGGACTACGAACGGACTTTTGAAAGTCCAGGAACTATCTGTCACCAAAATCGATAGTCCAGGGACGAGTTACTGTTCAAAGCCCCATTCTTCCCTATTTATCGCCGCTAGTATCTGCAGTGATCCCAAGGTTTACTTTGCCTTATCCTATTTACTTTGCCTTATCCTATTTTGATATATAGACTAAAGTATCTAACTGCTCTATCTAACTAAACCATTATTTAAAGCAATGTCGATATTTTGAATCTAAATGTACATATAAAAAAAACAAATAGGTGAATCGCTTAATTTTAATTATAAAAAGTACTTAGTAAGTTTTAGACTTAGAAAATGTCAATTTATTATATTCTCATTTAGCATAAGTTTTTTTAAACCTTGCAAACGTAATTTTACTTTCAGCTATGTTTATATTTTTTATCTGACCGGTACATATAGACAAATAAAAGAAGTGTGAATTGGTGAGTTTTAATTTTAAAATTTTTTTAGGTAAATAAATTTTTAAAAGTTCCTCTAAAAAATTGATGTTTTATTTTGTTTTGTTAGGTTTCGGAGTGCCCTTAAATAATTTGTTTTTGTAATTTTTAATATAAACATTTTATT